>JAGXJF010001560.1:0-186790 GCA_019208055.1 Stipa capillata | reverse complement strand
GCCCAACTGTAACCGGCTCAACCAGACCGATACCTGTGTCACCGGAGGCACACACAGGTAAACCCTAAACTGACATAGCAGCACTACTCAGCCCGGTCTTGGCACATGACATGCCCTCAGCGCACAACACTTTCTGAAACCTAATAAGGAGAGAACCTCCGACAGCCCTCCGACTCAGCAGACAAGACATCGCAGCGCAGGTTCCTTAGCGTTTACAAGCTCTCCCCTGGTACAGAGATGTACCTGAGTCACAGAGCGCTAGACCACCTGTGACACAGCTGTGTCACACCGGTGACTCTAACCCCTAGGGTTTTCTACTGCTAGCACTGCAGAGTGCAAGCACAAAATCAGTTTCACACTTGTGCAAAATTGTTGACACAGGGCCACTAACCTCAAAGCATTAGTGTCACTGTCCAACATCCTGAGCATTGAGCAATTAGAACCTCCACAGATCATTACTGCATCATCCCTCTTGATAGTACGGGTTTTCCTATGGACTCAAAGAAACTAGCAAATCTAGGTTTTACCTGCCCACCAACTGTAGTCACGGCCCTTGACGCATCAAGCCACCATCACCTTGCTTGCAACTCCTTGCACAGCATCGGCTTCTTCACAGCTGTGGCACAGCTGCCTAGCACAGCCATTCCTTAGTCCTGGAAACCACCCTCGTACCTTTTTGGTGGTCATCCTTTCCCTGATGACCCTTCTTTCTAGAACCTACTAACCTGTCTACACTCAATGTAAACGTTAGATTCCAGTTTGAGTTGCCATTAACCATCAAAACCAACTTGGGGCCTAGATGCTCTTTCACCATGCATACTAGATTTGTGCTTCCTTATTATCAACATGAATTAATAATCTACAACGTTTGATGGACTATCAAGAATTGTAAACTGGGTTAATTCGTTGTGCTTTAGTTGAGGATAATAAGGCTATGATGGCTAGGTTCTTTGGTGGATTAAATCATGAAATTCAGACCATATTGGACTGTGAGGAATATAATTCTATTACTCGATTATTCCATCTTGCTTGCGAAACTGAACATGAAGTGTAGGATCGACAGACAAGGACGAGAACTAATTTTTTCTACAGGTCATACTTCTTTGTGAATGCCTTACATGCTTGCTACCCTGTCCACACGCATCGCTATTCCTACCTTGTCCAACAACAAGTCAAGTTCTTCTACACTAAAACCAGCCCCCCAAGTACCTACGACTCAACGCGTACACCGGCTATCTCGGCACTTCTTCCATTGCTTCCTCTGGGAGGACAAAGGATACACAATGTTATCACTACAAAGGGTATGGTCATATGCAGCAAGAATGCCCAACTAAGCTTGTGTTGATCATACGTGAAGATGGTGACTACAATTCCGTTAGTGATTATGATGAAGAAACATATGCTCTCATTGTGGAACAAGAATAAGGAGGCCAAGAATCTGAACAAGAGATGGAATTAATGAGCGCTGAAGACGTTGATTAGTACATGAGCTTGATTACACAACGGGTACTTGAGTTTGCAAATGATCCATGCCAATCAAAATCAGCGGCATAATCTGTTCCACACAAGGGAGCTGTTAAGGAGCGTGTTGTTTGTACTCTTATTGATGGAGGGAGTTGCAACAATTTGGCTAGTTCAGAGATGGTTGAGAAGCTCTCACTCACAACCAAGCTGCACCCCCACCCATACTACATCAAATGGTTCAAGAATAGCAGCAAACTTAAGTAACACAAACAGTGCGAGTACATTTTACTGTTGCTATTTATGCTAATTTTGTTGATTGTGATGTGGTACCTATATAAGCATGCTCAATGTTACTTGGTAGACCATGGCATATGACAGAGGATCTATTCCTAATTGGAGAACTAATCAATGTACTCTTGTGCATAAAGGCAAAAAAGATTGGTTTACTTCACATTTCTCTTAAACAAATTTTGACAGATGATCTTGCTAAAGCTAGTAGAGTTAAAAATCAGGAGCGAACTAAGAGTGAAAATCAGATTGTGACTAAAGAGCAATTCTGAACCGAAACAAGTTAATGAAATACATTGAAAAGTACATGTTTGCTTGCTACTAATCTAATATTTCTAATTTGGATGCTAGTAAATATGTTTGCCATGCATTTCTTTGCAAAGAGGCATTATTTACATTTGAGGATATATCTCCCTTTTTGCCCCTGTTGTTGCTACATTTTGTAGGAGTTCTCTGACGTCTTTCCACAAGATGTACCACTGGGATTACCATATATTCACAGCATAGAGCACCAAATTGATTTGATTCTCGGTGCCTCACTGTCCAACCATGCACCATACCATACCAATCTCGAGGAGATGAAAGAAATTTAGCGACAAGTACAAGAACTACTCGATAAAGGTTATATTCGCGAATCTCATAGTCCATGTGTTGTTCCTGTTATTTTGGTACCTAAAAAAGATGGATCATGGTATATATGTGTTGATTATGAGCTTATTGTTCGCTATTGTCATCCTATCCTAAGTTAGATGATATGCTTGATGAATTAAGTGGCTCTACCGTGTTCTCTAAAGTTGATTTGCGTAGTGGTTACCACCAGATTTATATGAAATTAGGAGATGAATGGAAAATAATATTTAAAACTAAGTTCGGTCTACATGAGTGGTTAATCAGCCTTTTGGTTTAACTAATGCACCTAGTACTTTCATGCAATTGATGAATGAGTTTTACATGCTTTCATTAGATGATTTGTGGTGGTTTGTTTTGATGATATTCTAATTTGTAGCAAATTTCGAGAGGACAATCTTGATCATCTACATGTTGTTTTTAATGCTTTACACAATGCATGTTAATTTGGTAACCTTGGGAAGTGCACATTTTACACTGACCGAGTATCGTACTCCATAGGGAAGTCTGTGCGATATTAAAAGATAAGTTAACACATGCACCATTACTTCAGCTCCCATATTTGAGCTTAAATGTGATTCTAGTGGAATTGGTTTAGGTGGTGTGTTACTACAAGAGAGCAAACATGTCACATATTTTAATGAGAAATTGAGTGGACCTAGTCTAAACTATTCTACTTATGATAAGGAATTATCTGCTCTTGTTCGGTCTTTAGAGACTTGGCAACATTACTAATGGTCCAAAGAATTTGTTATACATTCTGATCATGACTCTTTGAAACATATCAAGAGTCAAGTAAAACTGAATCGTAGACATGCTAAGTGGGTTGAATTTATTGAGTCTTTTCCCAATATCATTAAACACAAGAAGGGTAAAAAAATGTTATTGCTGATGCTTTGTCTCGTAGTTATACTATACTTTCACAACTTGACTTTTAAAATATTTAGATTGAAAACCATTAAAGAGCAATATGTCTATGATGCTGAATTGAAAAATGTATATTGCAGAACTGTAAATAAGGGAGAACATAGAACAAGTTTATCATTAATAATTGATTTGTATTCCGTGCTAACAAGCTATACATCATAGATAGCTCCGTTTGTCCTTTATTATTATAGGAGGCACATGGAGGAGGATTGATGATTTGTTGCTCATTATAATATATGTTAAAAAGGTAAGCCACGATTTATTCCTCATGGTTTATATATGTTTCTTCCCGTTTTTAGTGTTTCTTGGAAGGATGTTTTTATGAATTTTATTTTACGATTGCTTAGAACACATAAGGGAAGAGATAATACTTTTGTGGTTGTGGATAGATTTTTTAAGATGGTATATACAGAAACTAATGGTGCTTAATCCTCAAGCTAAGTTCAGAAAAGCTTATGGGCCTGTTTGTTTAGGCTTTTTTTGGCTTCTGGACTTTAGCTTCGAAGCCAGAAAAGCACCTATTTACCTGCTTTTAGCTTTTGGTTTCGAAAAGCCTGAAATAACTTTTAAAATTATTTCAGGCTTTTCGAAGCTAAAAGGCAAAAGTAGGTAAATATGTGCTTTTCTAGATTCGAAGCCAAAGTCCAAAAAGCCAAAAGCCAGCCAAACAAACAGGCAATATAACTTATTTAGGAACATAACATGTCCATAAACTCCAACAAAAAGAAAGCCCGTGCTTGTAACAAAAAATTATCAAACCCTAGCGACAGTCCTATCGGTCTCCATCTCCGCACCGCCAGTGGCGTCTCCGCAGTTCTGCACTAACCCCGTGTCACTTTCGCCCCTGCCCTGGGGAGTACGTGAAGAGACTCCCCAAAACCCTAATTTCCACCCCCAATTCGCCCACCCAAACCCTAACCCTAATCCGCTCGATGCCGTGATCCCGCCGCGCGTGCCCATGGCTCTGGACGGGCCAGCGGAGCGAGGGGACGAGGGCCAGCAGGCAGCGATGGCAAACGGGAACGGCGTGTCTCCGCCGCCGCAGCGGATGGCCGGCCGGCCGTTGGGGGCATCGGCGTACTCTGACCGGCGGCTTCGGCTCAACCCGAACACGGAGCACAAGCCGCAGGACTACACCGACGTGCGCAGCGAGTACGCGCCGGCCGTGTACAGCGCCCTGGAGCGGCACCTCCCACCTAGCCTTCTCGAGGCCGACCGCGACGTCAAGCTGCACTTCATGCGGGACATCCTCGCGCGCTACTGGCCCCATGGTGAGCGCAACAAGGTCCGGGCTCTCGATCCCTCTTTAGTTACTTGAGCAATACGTATGGGCATTGCGTGGATTTATGTGTTGGAATCGTTTGCTGTGGCATTTTTGTCGGTTGAATTTTGGTTTTGCTAGGAACAAGATACTTCTTTTGTTTTGCAAAATATCAGGCTCATTTTTGATCTATTTGACCAATCCCCTGTAGTCTTCCAAACCCTGAATTTGAAGTACCTTGGGGAGGAGAAGCCGGCGATGGTGGAGGAAGTCAGCACTGAGTTGGTGGCATAGTGATTGGCACCACTGGTGATTGGAGGTAGTTGGTGGTGGGCAAACTGCTACAATGTGCAGGGGAGAGAGCAAGCAGATCCGATGGAGATAGTAATCTTGGATCTGGCATCTTCGGGTGATGGGAGCAGGTGGTCGTGGGTGAAGAAAAAGGATGGGGAGTGGGTAGGGGTGTCAATGGATCGAATGTAAATCAAATAGTGGTCAAAACCATATTCCTATGCGTAATTTTTGATAGGCACAAATACAAATTCGAATTGAATGTTATAACAAATGCGAACTCAAATCAAATATCTACTCAATTTGGTTGTATTCGGATATCCCTATAACTTATGTAATGCAAGATATGTACGATACTTTGTCCTCTTATAACACACTTTGTCATTCTAATTTATTTATTTCACCTAAAGGAACATGACATGAAATTAACTAAATAGTATCATCCAACTAATCATGCATACTGCAATAAAATATGTATATCGCTTTATCAAATTAAAAGACGAATATGAATAGTTTGGATAATGGCATTCTGGAATGGGAATATTTGAATAATATATCTGTATCATACCATATTCCTATTCATATTTTTTTAATGCAAATTCATATACGGATATGAATATGGGAGAAATAATCTGATGGGAAAATAAAAACCATATTCATATCTTTGCCGTAGTTGGATAGGAATTGAGGGCATAGGAATGCATTTCATAGGAATTTGAGACTTGTAATCCTATAATCCAAAGGTCTACTGTAGGAAAATTTTCTATGGATTATAATCCTCCAAAATTCCTATGAAAATCCTACGATCCAAAGAGGCCCGAAATGAGTTTTTCGTACGAATTTTGGAGGAAAACAAACATGATGTCTTACCTTGTTTTCTTCTCTTTGTGTCTGCAATTCCTATGTGACATCCAAATGACATTTTTGAAGTTTTCCTGTGTTCTCGGTTCCTATAGGAATCGAGGGTACACGATACCACAATTGCTGTGGTGTTCTTCCTATGTTTTTCTATTCCTGTATTCCAAACGGGGCCTAAGTATTTATTATTCCCGCCTTTCATAAATAGATGATGTTTTAGACATGGGAAATATGTTAAATTATATAAAAAATATATTGTGAAAATATTGTACAAATCTAATGGTACCATTTCCACCTAACCAACCTAAATAGTTTTAATATACAAAGTTATCAAAGTTACAGAAGTTTGACTGCACGATTTCTAAAACGTGATTGATTTCTGAACATAGTAAGTACTGATCTTAAATCAGTTATATCTAAATGTCTACTCGATATTAAATTTTGGTAAATCTGGTTGTTTGTGTGAGATGATATTTTAGTTGAGTGCAATCTATATCTGAATTGACCCGAGTTTGTGTTGAAAATTCTTTATCTGGATTTCATATGACCACTGTTCAATCTATACCTAGTCCATGTACACCCTTTCTTGAGTCAACTATATGCATGTGGAGACAAAAGATTAATGCATCTCCCAAATTCATTAGTTTTATGCTGAATAATCTAGCTGTGCAGTGTTGCGGTTTTATAACTCGGATCAAATGAGCATAGGGAACTAATTGACTAAACCCCATGAGAGAACATCTTCGTGGATACCTACAAGCTTTGATTGCGAGACATTAGATTATGCTGACCAGTCCTTTTTAAGTGGTGTCCTTAAGGATTTGTTGGGGTTTGTGGGACATCCTAAAATTATTTTATGAGTAAAATGCATCTAAGGTCACTAAACTTGTCTGCGTGACTCGATTTGATCACCGTACTCAGGAAAGTGCAAAATACGATCACTAATGTTGCTAAATGGGTTCAATATGGTCACCACCTCACTTCCTCTACGTATTTGTGTATGAACACATCTATGGTAGAGGGGTCTTTCCTCTGCCACGTCTTCCTCCAAGTGTTTCTTTGGGTAGAGCAACGACTCCTCCTGTCCCTCCTTCTAGTGGCTTAGTTGTGCATATCGCATATGCAGTGGCGCTCCTCCTTTGGTGTCTTCATGACGTAGGTCCGGCGGCAGCTTATCCTTCGGTGTCTGCTCCACGCAAATCAGGTCGCAACACTGAGCTATAGCAGAGGCGAAGGCCTAATCCGTGAGGAGCAGCAAGGAGCCACCATAAAGGCCTGCGTGTGCCCGTACATAGTCGGCCATCGAGGTCTTGCTCCTCATGTTGTGCTTGAATGTGTGAAGATTCCTCATTGAAGAACGTGTATGTATGGATGGTTGTGCATATGATGATGTCGATGGATCTTCGGATTTGGCTCTACTTTCTCTTTCTCCCACTTGTTCGCATTAGGATTTGTTATAAGTTTGCTATGAGTTAATTAACACTGATAATCAATTAATTAAATGACCAACCATTCCTAGCTTGACACATTGCACTATTTAATTAATAAGATTCTAAATACTGTAGCCATACGTAGAGGAAGTGAGCTAGTGACCGTAGTGAACCTCGTTAGCAACCTTAGTGACTGTATTTTGCACTTTCCTTAGTACAGTGACCAAATCGAGTCAGATGGACAAATTCTGTGACCATAGATGCATTTTACTCTTATTTTATTTAAACACTTCCATATGATACCTGTGATATCTAATTATCTAGCAATAACTATAACACAAAAAATTAAACCAATGCAAGTCTTCACTACGATTTCATTGAATTTTATCCAAAAGGAAGATATCATTTTTATCTATCGCTGATGTACTATTTTCCTTCACTTTTAACTTGTAATATCACAATTCTAAATATTTTCTTGGTTATCTTAGAATTAGCAATTTGATTAAACAGATTCTGGTTCTTGGAAAGAAAATAGATTTGCTTTGGTATGAAATGCATATAATTAATATTCTGCATTGTGAACATTGGGGAAGTAGGAACAGAAGTTGCCAGTAAAAGTGATGTCCTTTAAGTTGTGTTGATACTGCTTGCATATGCAAGATTGGAACGGACTGACAACGTAGCCAATCAATATAGCAATTGGTTTGTTTGCCCAAGTCCAAGCTGGATAATCTGGTGCTATATTTAGCAGCAGTATGATTTGTGAGTACATTTTAGGCAGTTTAGAAGAAGCTATTACTGCATAGACCATAGAGATATCAGGTCAGAATAATAAATGCGCTTCCTTCAAATTAGAACTCAATTTTTGTAACCAGGTATGGTCAATACACTGGAAGTGAGCTTTGTTCTTTGTACTTGGTGCTGATTTGATTGGTGGAGGTTTAGTCCTTAATCAGTGCCTGTGTGGCAACTTGATTTGGAAATTATCAAAACAAAATAATGTAGTTTTGGTTGAACTTAGCTTTGTTCGCTTTCAGCATTTTAACCTCACTGTTTTTCTTTTTGGGTGGCGGCAAGGGGTGCGGGCATATTGATAGCATTTTCTCTCCTGTTACTTAAGTGAGCTTACTCATGTGATGTATTCTTTTTTACTGCAGGTCCAAAGGCACAAAGAATACAGGCAAAAGATACTCCACCTCTATAAGGTTTGCATATGAGCATTGACTTACCGTCTCTCTAAAGTATTTTGAAATGAATAACTGCAAATTTTTATTCTTGCGCATAGATACACTTGCAAATAGATATCCAACGCGCAGATAAGTATTACTATGTTTTTTCTGGTGTGACAAAAGATGTATATGGTGCAATCATGTCAGTTCTGCATAATCAGCCATATGTGATGTCCCGGAGTCTATAGGTGTTTGTAATTGCAAAGTGTGTTATTAAGTGTGCGATTGATCGGATAGAGGCCTGTCGAGTGTGTAGGATGTTTGGAGCTACATAGATGAAGAGGGTCAATTCAGCATGCCATTTGAATTTCATAGTTAAAAAGAATAAGGCCACTTACCCCCTAAGGTTTGTTCTAGTGACTACATAACCCCCTGAGGTTTAAAACTAGGTACCCTACCCCCTCAACTATTCAAAAACGTTCAAACAACCCCCTCGAATTGTTTTGAGGCTGGTTTTGCCACTGCGGTGCTGATGTGGCCGAATATGTGGCAACAACTCAGCATACAAAATGTAGAAGAATATTAATCTAATGAGGGCCCATTAGCTAGCCAGTGTAATGCCCCTTCTCCTCACTTTTTCTTCCCCAAACTCTATGTCTCTCTCCATTGCCGTGCACTGAACACTAACCAAGGAGTAGAAGCAGTGTCGCAATAGCAAGCCCATCCTCTCGATCCTAGCTCTTCTAGTGTCTACATCCCTGGAATCCCCTCCCACCTCTCCCTCCCCAAATCTAGTCCCAATATCGGCAAACTTGAAGTTCGAAGAGGGCAACGCCACTCGGATCTGCTTGTCCCCAACCTCACCTGCTCAAAGGAGCACGCAGATAGCCATGGAGTAGGTGCCTGGGTTGGTGACGAGGAGGTTGGCGATGTGCTCCTCATGGAGGCTCATGGTGTTGCGGTAGGCTCGATGGCTAACCACCACCACGCTGACACCGAGGCCATGGATGAAGCCACCATCATCGCCTCCTGTGCGGCTAGATCTGGCGCTTTGGCAATGCTGCACGCGTTCACGCCGTGCTGTCCAACCCACTGTCGTCTTGCCTCACCGGTACACCGGATACGCCGGGGCGAGCCAAGCTCTCAAGGAAAAGACCAGACGTCTAGCTACTTAAGGACGACACCCTCTAGAGCTTGAAAAAGACCAGACATTTGGCTGCTCAAGGACGACACCCTCTATCTCTCTTCTCGCTCTCTTACTGCTGCTCTAGGACAGTGCCCCCCTCTCTCGCCATCTCTGTACTTGCTCTCTTATTGCCACTTGAGGATGGCGCCTGAGGCAATCGGGGAGGGGGCTGGGTACGTACGTGAGATCGACGGTGGGAAAACAGAAGAGGCAGAGAAGAAGTGGAAGACGAAATGAATAGCAAATAGTTAAGTGGCACTGACATGTGGGTCCAGGATGATGTAGTAGTCCATATAGGTGAATCATCCACGTTGATGAGCCACACCAAAACCGCTATGTGGGCAAAACTGCTTCCAATACGGCCCCGGGGGTTATTTGACTATTTTGAATAGTTTAAGGGGCTGGTTACCTGATTTTAAACCTTAGGGGGTTATATAGTCGTTGGACCAAAGCTCGGGGGGAGAGGGGTTAAGTGAACTTTTTCCTTGTTAAAGATGTTTCTATCCAGCATGCCATGACTGTCGGAGATCCCTACAAGCACATGAATATGAATGGGAAAGATGAGCTAGACTACATGCAACTTACAATCATAGATCTAAGTATTTGGGTGTAATTGACAAAATTATTGACCCGAGTACACTTTGTCTCAACAAGGCATTAGCTATTAGGACCATATATGTAAATGGGTGCACTAGTTGGGATGAAATAAAGTAATTGAAAAAATTATTGACCTGAGTACACTTTGTCTCAACAAGGCTCCCTATATGTAAATGGGTGCAGACAGTTGGTTCTGAAACAAAATAATTAACTTCAAAAGAGATTGGAGAGGTAACAGAAGAATTGAATCCTACTCGAACATGACGATATAAGGGCCACCTAAAGTAGGGAGATTTTGAAACTCAGTGTACTCTAATCTGGTTTTTGTCAATACCTGCCCTTTTCTTTTGGGGGAAAAGAACTTGTCCTTTGGTTCACATATCATTAATGTGTTTCTCCGTAGAACCATGGCCAGTGCCAACATATTGGCTGCTTCTGTCGAAGCTGAAGAGCATGCTGATGGATATCTTGAGTAGGGAGAGGACCAATAAGATGACATATTTTTTCCTTCCGGGAGAGGAGGTTACTTAGTAGATGGGTGAGTGGGGGTCAATAGGCCCGCTGGAAAGCTCAGGCAGGCGGGTCTAGTTTATTGATAATGGATCCAAAGACCGGAGACAGTAAGGGGGTGATTGGTTGCTTGTATCCAAGCCAACTAGGCTCACTGACACAAGCTTTTGATTGAGCCAGTGATTGGATTGTTGGCCTACATGAGAGGCCCAGGCCCATGGGATGCAACCTGCACCCCTACAATATGTTCTGAAGGTAGCTCAAATTGAGCTTCTCCTGCATGCAGCCTAGTTTGATTATGGATTAATTGAATGATTGGCATATATTATCTCTTTAAGCAGAGATAGGGTGGATAACGTTTTTATCTTTATTTTTTATTTTTCATAAGCAGGATTATTAAAGTGGGACAACGTACTAGCTTAAGTAATGCCATACATCTATCTCATTCAGGCTCTCTTCCAGCCAACCAACACAATCAGAACTGATCCTGTTTAACAAGCGCTACCAACCAATTATGGAACATCATCTCTTCAGATTTGCTTCCCTCAGCCTGGCCCCCAACAATCCAGCCTGGCTCATTGAGCCAGGTTATGATTGTGCAATGAACCTAGCACCTCCTAGATGAATCATGAGCTGGCATTGGTGACAGGCAATATCTTATGGGCTCCTTTCTGGATGACAGCAGCAGGTACCTTGAAGGCATGGGCGAGCTGCAATTTAGGCAATGCATTGAATGTCACAGGCAAATCGCGATCTTGACTGACTTCCAGTAGTGGTGGAACTGGGGCTCGATCTAGAGGGACTCTAGGACAAGATCAAAGTCTTGTTTTGCCAGTTCTCTAATTCGGTCAATTAAAATGCTTAATTTCATCGATTAAGATGCTATATTTTCTTGCTTGAATTCAGATGACATTCTTATAATGCTAAATGGGCCAAATGCATAAAACTAGAAGTACTATCACTGTGTTCGCGAAGGATATTTGAGTAGAGATTAGGGTTGACTGACTTTGGCAATGATTGTATCGTTGATGATGGTTTTTGTTCACTATGTGTGACAGGACCCAACATCACACTTTTGCAGGATCTTTTTAAAATCTTCTTAAAAGTGTGGTTATTAATTGGCTATGGCTTTTATTGTTCTGAAGACTGTTTTTTCCCCTTTCAATTGCTAGTAATTCACCTTTTCGCTTTCTGACAGCCACTTCATCAAGAATTATACAGTATGCATCCGTCGGCTTTCTTTTTACCAACATTCCTCGAAGCAGTTAGAACCAATACAGAGGAAAGCCTTGGAAGTATAATGACTGAGCCAACTCCTGGCGTTTTTTTCATTTGCGATGTTACAGCCCAATTTTTGTGAGATGCTATTGGAGGAGGTATGGTAAAGTAATACGGCCAATTTAGCTGTTATGTCAGGTTTTGCTACAATGTCAAAACAATTGGTTGCACGTTTGTAGGTAGAGAACTTTGAAAAATGGGTTCATGCAATGAAATTTAAGATAATGAGGCCAAATACAATGAACAAGTATGGTGCTGTCCTTGATGATTTTGGCCTGGAAGCTATGCTGAACCAGTTCATGGAGGAGTTCATAGCTCCAATTTCTAAAGGTTATTTCATTGACTGCTGTGTTGTTATAGAGATGAGGAAACACTAGTAGTTTCATTATTTCAACATACACTTCCCTTATTAATATTATGCTCTTTGTGTTAACCTTCAGTATTTTATCCTGAGGTTGGTGGAGGAACATTAGACTCTCATCATGCTTTCGTTGTTGAATACGGGAAAGACAGAGATGTTGAACTAGGTATGTTACCATTGTCATATCCAAGAATGCCGACAAAATCGTTTGAAGTTAAAATTTCTCTCTTGAATTGTGCATATCTGAATGCAATCATTTCATGTAGTTGTAAATCTTTCTCATGTATTTCATATTATTTTTTGCCACCTCAAGGTTCATGGTGTACCTTTTCGAGGGATACTCATGTTGCAAAAGAAATGGGATACTATCCGTGGTTTTGTTCCTTCCCTGTTTATTTTTGGGATAGCAAATGAGAAATTCGATATCAGCTTTAGAGCCAACTGTTTGGCCCTTTCAACTCATAGTGGCAGTTCAAACGAAGTAAAGCTAGATAATAGAACAATAGGACTAACTTCTTATTGCAGTAACTTATTGGGACCAAATATGAAGGTCACATCTTATCTGCTTAATGTGGACTATACAATCTTATTGTGTATTGACTATTTAGTTTAGTTCTGCCATCAAGATGATCATGCTCTGCAACAAGTGTATGGCCCTGTTTGTTTAGGCTTTTTTTTGGCTTCTGGACTTTGGCTTCGAAGCCAGAAAAGCACCTATTTACCTGCTTTTGGCTTTTGACTTCGAAAAGCCAAAAGCAGGTAAATAGATGCTTTTCTGGCTTCGAAGCCAAAGTCCAAAAAGGCAAAAGCCTGCCAAACAAACAGGCCCTATATATTCTGTATAAAAACTGGTTCCCTAAACTGTCTCACAGCTGTTCTATGATTCTTGTGTTTCCTGCCTAGTGTACCAGTGACTTGACTTTGTCACTTATCAGTTAATGGTTCTTAGTGATTGTTATGTAATGGGCCTAATGGCATAATGGGTCTCATAATAGATGCTCATTTCATGCCATCTCCATATTCCACACCCTAGGTGTGCGTCTTTCTCATGATAAATATGACCCACCCTTGACTTCTGTTCTTGTGGTTATTGGTATATTACCTTTACGTCAATGTTTATATCCAGTGTTTTAACAACCGACGCCATGCAATATATTTTCCTGTTCACACTTTTTGGCGCACAACCATGTTGGTCATTTCTGGTGACAACTGCAAGAGATTTTGTGGTGATTGAACCCCAAGTGTTTGAATTTTTTTTTGGATTAATGCAGCTTTGTACCTACAGTTTTTTTTGACCATACTGCCGACTACAGTCCATTTTCTGCACTGTTTTGATTTGGACATCGGTAATTGTTTTAGATAGGTTGCACTACGGGTGACCTGTTATGGATCTACAATCTATCCGGGCAACTCTAGTGTAGCAATTTTCTGTAGATGACTTGTTTAAGAAAAATGTTATGCCCAGTATGCTATTAATGATACTGTTTTACAGGACCAACCAGTATATGCTAGTGCTTTGTATTCTGTCTGAGAAATTGGTTCTAAATAATCTTATCTATTTTTGATCATTAACTCTTATTGAATTTAGTTTACTCATTGTTTGCAAAATTAGAACTAATCTGGCCAATAGGCCCAATATAAAGGTTACTTGTCAAACAGACATGTTTATAAGGGGAAAATAGCTACATGGTTAAAGTTATATAAATTTAGACTTAAAGCTTTGACACCAGTGTACTTGTAGTTGAGAGGCAAATGGATATAAACTCAGCAGCCGTATTTCATATCTGGGCAGGCGGTGAGATTGCAGCCCTATTTTCATGCTTAAATATGGTACCATTCTAAAGCAATAAACTAATGGTGACTGGAGTCTCATTTTCCCACTGCAAGTTATAATCTGTTAATTTTGGGGTGTCCTCATATTAGGACAAGATTCCCAATTTACTTTTAGCAAGAAATGGTGAGTTGTACTACGTTAGCAGAATTTGTGAAGGGATTTGTCCATCAGTCTTGATGCTTTTCAGGATAATCTACCTTGCTATATCGCACATGCCTAATTCTTGGAATATAAGGTTATTTTACACTTATAGCTTTATATAAGTATATGTACGCATATGCATATGTTTTATTTTACTTGCTTTCATTGAGATAGATAAGAACCTTAATATGCAGGCAAAATTCTGCACTATTCCCTTCAAGATCCAACATTTTGGCAATGTGACCTTTTTCAATAATTTCCAAATCAAGTACTACGCTCTGTTATTTTGTACTCCCTCCATTTGAAAACATAGGGTGTATTTCTGGTTCACAAGCATAGCTGCATAGGGTGTATTTCACATTCTAGTGCAAAATAAGTGTGTTGTTCCCTCTATACCACTATTAAATATCTAGCTTTACTTTATGTTCCTTAATGCATCCATTGAATATAGTACTTTAGAGATATTCCCTCTGTTTCAAAATGTAGAGCTTATTTTGCTGTCCAAATTCATATTTTGACCAAGGTTAATCCAATAATATGTGGATTATGTTACACAAGATCGGTACCATTGGATTCAGATTCAAAAGCACTTTCTTATGGTTGTGATTTTGTAACTATTAATTAAATGTTGTACAAGAAATTTATGGTCAAAAGTTCGAATTTGAGGTCAGAAGTTCAAAAACGAAGAGTAATAATTAGAGGTAGTTCACTTTTGATGTCTCTTGGTCTATGTGCAAGACAAAGTGTGCCCTGTATTTTCAAAATAAATTGTAACTACTGAAACTTTTATTCCTGTGTTTTCTGTAGTCCAGATATTTTTCTTCATTTTTCCACCTTTTGTAAGCCAAATATATCTATGGTGCCACTCTTTTTAGTGCCTAAAGATATATTTGCCACTTCTCTTAGTGGCATTTTCTGTAAGATAAATCCATCTGTTTGCCACCTTTTTTAGTGCCTAATATACATCTAAGCAAGCCAAACATTTTTCCCCTGTTCTAAACTGTTATAGCTCAACCTTGTAGGTTTCCATGTTGATGATTCTGAGGTTACATTAAATGTTTGCCTTGGCAAGCAATTCTCTGGTGGTGAATTATACTTTCGTGGCATCCGTTGCGAGAATCATGTGAATTCAGAAACACAGCATGAGGTACGTGGTGATTGGTGACTACTGTAAACTTTCACAATTATTGTATTTCTTCGTATAAGATTTTTGGTTCTCTTTTGTTTGTCCGTGTGTCCATGCATGGTGGATTATGCTGTCGTCGGTGGTACTGAAACTCAGTTAATTCTGAACTTTTCTTCCATGGAATTTGTCATCAGCTATTCACAAGTTAGGGAGGACTGTTATGCCACTCACAGCAGTTATACAGTATATATAATCTAATTCATACTTTACCTTAAAAAAAATCATTGTTTTACCTTTCTCGAAACATAGTGTTTCATGTATTGCGATGCTGTTACCTCAGTATTACAGGATGTTTGGCCTGAACTTTTTTGAGTAAAAAACTCTCTAAATGATGACGCACTTGGTTATCGTGCCATGTCCTGTTATATTCATTCTAGTTAGCCTATGCGCTTCAGGAGTGATGTCACACAGGTCATGATTCTTGGACATTCTTAGTTGTAATATAGCTTGTATCTTGTCCTTGTAGCTTTTTGAGTACTCAGCATGTCTTTCAGGAGTGTTGTTTAGGCGATTGCCCATAATTCTGTGACAATTTTTATCTCTAGTATAACACTTATGTGAGTAGTCATCATGTGTTTCAGAAGTTATAACAGAGATTTCCCAGAATCCAGCAATCCTATGTCTTTGATGTAGCTTTTCTTGCTTCTTGTTTCTAGTTGATGCACATATCCAGTTATTCAAAATTGTCATGCTTCCTGATTCTATTTTCCTTGCCTGATTTTTGTTGCAGGAAATGTATGATTACTCTCATGTTCCTGGACTAGCTGTACTTCATCGCGGTCGTCATAGGCATGGTGCTAGACCCACATCATCTGGGCTCAGAATGAATCTTCTTTTGTGGTGCAGAAGGTATACAGATCTTTCCTTGAAATTTCGATTTTGTCAAAGATTCCTCAGTGACCTGTTTTTACATGTTTTAAGTGTTAAGAGGATATGCTCTATAGATATTACATATTAGGGATGCAACATGTGAGGTTTATTGAAATATTTTAGCCATATATACATTCATATATTGTGTTTTCATACTTTCCCACTATGATGTTTCGTTGAAAATGTTGGTACATTGTCAGCTGTAGACATTATCATGGTTTTACCAGCAACAGTTCGCCACGCCTAACCTAGCATGCCACAGTTTCTTAGCTATATGTTTGGTTTGTCGTCACAATTGTGGCTTGCCACACTTTATTATCCGTGTGCCCCACGTGTCCTATACTCAACTTTTTGCCAAGTTTTGCCACACTTGTGGCAAGCCACGTTTAGCCTTGAACTGAACATGCCCTAATATTTTGGTTTCCCTTTTTTGTCTGTTGCTTTTTCTTTGACTTACTATACCCCTATCGGGTTGTTGGTAATAATTCATAGCCGTAAGGACTCGAGCAAATATCAGCTGAAGCAATTTTAGTATCCTTATTAGGATTTGTCTGCTAATCTCAAGCCTGTGTAATAGGCCTGCTGCAGCTTATAAGCCCCACAAGCTCTCCCCACTGCTACCACCTGATTGGCATTCATGTCAGCTTGTAAGGCTATAAACTTAAACTGAAGCCAGGCCAATGGGGCGTTATCATTTTTTGTTTTGTGCCTGTATCATGGTCTATAAATATTTGGCCATGGGTCAGTGTTGGACAAGTTATGTTATATAATCATGTTAATGAAATTCACATACCCTCCCTGTAAAAAAATAAAAATAGAAATAAAACACTTGCATGATTATTCTAGATATGTGGTTGCCATGAATGCAGTTTCTGCTAAAGTTGTACTGTAGGCGCTAGTTTCTTTGTTGCTTGTGATGTACATCAGGTGCAAAAATATAAACAAAAGTTATTCCCTATAAAATGAATAGTCCTGTAATTTTTATTATTCCCTATAAAATGAATAGTCCTGTAATTTTTATTGTTTCAGTGAAAAGTTAGAAGGTAATTGTGTGCCCAATACTTCTATGTATTTTTTAGGCATTACAGGTAGTAACTAATTCACTGAAAATTTATATTGCACTGCTGCTCGTCTTTTTAGATCAAAATTTTGAATGTTTGAATTAGGTGTAGCACATAGTTAAAACCAAGCAAATACTTTTCCAAATGATTTTTCCACTACCTGTAACACTCCTAAAAGTGGTCAATAACAATTTACTAGATGAGAGTCGAGAGTTTGGGCCACCTAGTCTCCAATGGGATTTTGTTAGCTCTCAGTATTCAACTTAATCAACTCATGTGAGGCTAAATGCCTGCATGGCATTAGCTGTACTTCAGACGAGGTGGTTTCAGCACAATGAAGATTTGCCTCAGTCGATGGTTGATAACTATTCCTGCCTGTTGTTCTTGGTGAAAGCCTTTTAGTTGTAGATTGATTACTGGCAGATTCCATGTTCCTGGCAATGGAAACCAGAGAAAAAGCCCACTAGTTTTACATTAATTTTGCTGAATATAGTTTCCAAATAATATTCTGAATTGTGTATTGCATGCAATAATACGTACGAGTAAATTTCACTACAGGTTAATGTACAAATTATCACAAAACTATAATTTTGAGGACCAATTTCACACAACTACAGGTTTTGGGATCAATTATGTCGCACAAGTATAGGTTTAAGGGTGCACCGAAGTCCCCACCTGGTCTGACCACCCAGGCCAGCACATCATACTCACAAATCTGATCAGATGTGTATTGTACAAAAAAAAGAGATATTAAGTTTAAAACAAAAATGTTGTTCTTATGTTTTGTTATTTTTGTGTAGTAAACATTTGATCATATTTTTCTCATGAATTTTCGTTAATGCACCTAAATTAACATTTTCTAGTGCCATGAATTTTTTTGAGTTCTTTTTTTTGAATTGTACATGCCATGAATTTTTTGAGTTCTTGTTTTTTGAATTGTACAAGTGTAAAAACTCGCAGATGGGTTCATATTAAACTTTCCCATGTAGAAATCAGCTAAAAATGGTATTTTGGCGAGAGAAGGGTGACTGAGTCCACCTTAGCATCTAAGGGATGCGGATGCTCTTAGGTTATTAATACATGTTACAATAGTGATTCCTTTTGACCTTGTGGAACTCCAACGTTGATAGTCTACTGCCTCCCCAGATGGTTTGTTGAAGTGAGAACCCAAAAAATTTCAGTGCTATGCATGAAGTATCTTAAACATTACCGTTACTTTCAGTTCCAGTTTGCATTAAGAGGGGCTTGTCAAATGCACAGCTAAATTATTGCTTCCTGTGCTCAGCTCTGTGTTCAGGGAGATGAAGAAGTACCAGAAGGATTTTTCTAGCTGGTGTGGTGAGTGCCAGCGCGAAAAGAGGGAAAGACAGATTCAGTCTGTTAAAGCGACCAAGCTGGTAAATCTCTATCTTTACAACATGCAACCGTATAGTCTCCATGTCAGCTAACATCCTGTTATTGGATTCTTACACTTTTTTGGTTTGCTTTCTTCCGAGCAGGCATTTCTTAGGGGTGCTGGAGGGACAATGATTTAAGTCATATTTACTGCATGTATTTTATACAATCCTGTATTATTATTGAACATCGTTCGATCATTTGAGAAACGTCTAGTGTAATCGTCATTCAGTTTTCTGCCAGAACGTTCATTAATGTGATCACAGCTGTATGTAAATCTAAACTTGCTGTGATCGGGTCCTGCTAAAACTTATATAGGGCGGATAATATGGTGGCGTGAAAAGAAACGTTATTTCAGACTAGCAACTTCCGATGACAGCTCTCAATGTTGCATTTTCCTATCAAATGATTCTTTAACTTGTGAGATTTTGGTGTCCTGATAATTTTGCATCTGGATGAGCATATTTGTTTTTGCGGAACCTGGTGGTACACATGTTATCGCTTTGATTGGAATCTGCTTATCAAGGTACTTTGCAGCGCAAGTAATAGCAGTAGTGGGATATAAATGCTACCAGGTAGAAGTAGCGTTCAAGAATAGCGAATTATTCCCTCGCTTCCTAAAAGCTACAGTTTCGATGTTTGACATGGTCTTTAAAACATAACTTTAACCACTAATATTTATAATACTTTTAAAAATAATATAAACAGTCAAAGTTTCAAATGACAACAATAGTTTTAGGAAACTGAAGAAGCAGAACCTTGTAGCTGATATAACGCTTGTCATACCACTATACGAGCTGAATAGTCGGTAGTTAGTAATTGCGTAATTGTTGCAGTGCTACTGAATCTTAAATATTGCCTCATTTAATCTTAAATATTATTCCAGAAATGAAATTTAGGTCATGTTGTACCAGATAATGAAAATAGATGTCGTAGAAATGGAAATCAAGCTGAAAGTGCCATAAATTTAAAGAGACAAATGTCTCAAGTCTAATCATGTAAGTGGAAGGCCTAATTTCTACTCTTTAGGAGTGAACAATTGCAACTAATTTAAAGTATTTTTTTTATCGAGGGAACAATTGCACAAGTAACTGGAATTTTTATATATTTTAGTTGATTTCGACACTCTTAATCTAAAGTATGAAATGGTTCACTGAAACTTGAGGAATTTTCAGGCGATTGTGCATGAGCAATTCTGTCTCAACTACTTTAGCAAGCTGAAGTATGAGACGGTTGACTGAAATTTAAGGAATTTTTAGGCAATTGTGCATTAGCAATTCCGTCTGAACTACTTTAGCGACATGCACCGGTGCACTATTACATGTCTACGCACGTTTCTAGCTTTTCAGTTAGAGTAAATTCTATGTTGCAGCATGTATTTCTCGCAAAAATGACAACGCTATTTAATCTAAATGGCAACATTGCACTAGACTTTGCAGCATAAAAATCCTGATTAGGTCCACATTTAGCATCTAGAGCAGTCCTGACAACGGGTGTAATCGGATATCACTTAAATCATATCCTAAATCACATTTTTTTTCTCGCGTTTGGAATCTGAGTGGATAGTCACCGGATATAAATACAGAGTGAATAACTATCAAATATGGTATTGATAACAAATATTTTGTGAGACATCACGTAGAAACTATAAATATAAATCATGTTCGTAGGACATTACTTATCAAGACAAATCTAATCCCAAGTTGGATGACACCATAACAAAGATCTTGTCGTGCTAAGCCAAATAAACATGCCATATGCCAACGTTGGAGTCCAAGTAGGCTTGTTGGTTTGCTGTATGGTGAAGCTAGCCTATAATATGGGAATGGGAGTTATCCAAATACTATCCAATCAAATTTTGCACCTTACTCATAACAAAAAATCACTATCTGAATTCGAAACCATATCCAAAGATGAACGCTAGGTTGATCAAATGAACATGCGAGGGTGTCTGAAGGTTGTCTGTCGGACGATTGTTCGGAAGGTATCCTTCCCATTTATAGTCCTATATACGAACCAAGTCGTATAGCTCACGGTTGGCATAAGACGGAATGATAGCTTGCATCACAAGGAATCAAAAGAAATTCCAAAGTAACCTTGTACACATCATGCACTCTAGAATCATTCACGCATTGTGCATGACATGTATAGAACAACATCAATATCACATCCATATAGCAAATCAATTGAATAAAAGTAATAAACTAGAAAAAATATAAATGGTGTAATCACCACTTTTACATAAACCAGCAGGCCAAATCATTTGCATAATCAGGTCTGAACTAAAGAGGATAAAAACATCTCTCGTAGAGAGAAATCACAGTTTTAGTGTACCATTTCAACACGGCAACTAATTGAGGTTAAGTCCGAGCAGTCATTGATCACCACAAATAAGCATTTATAAACCATCCACTTTTGGGGATCACCTGCAAATTTTAATAGCATGACATTCCAATGAGTAAAGAAATAAGTACTGATGAAATTAAAATATTTATGTGTTAGTTACTGGTGTGAGAATACTAGTAAGGAATTAGTTAAATAAGAAATTATTATTAAAGAAAATATTTTAAAAAGAAAATATTTTGAAAGAATTAGCTAAATAAAGAAGTATTATTAAATTTGTGTCAAAATATTATTAAAAACCAAGTTAAATAAGAAATTGTGATTAAAGAAATTAAAATTATATAGGTGCAGTCAAAATTCAGAAAATATGTACAAATTATTAAATATCGACTTTGTGTATATGTAGATACAATAAATGATTTGTTAATATTTTACGAGGGCAACATAATACGCGACGGGCCTTGCGGGCTCGATCTATCGCAATGCCAGTACAATGTTGCACATATAGAAGGTCTAGAGAATATTAGTTTGTTGGACCTGAGGAGGTGCATACAGCGGGAGTTTGATTGGGAGACAACACGCAAAAAGCTTATCATTGAAGCAGTCATATGCAGTAGTCGAGAAGATGGGTCCTCGCACCCCTTTTAGGAGCTACACAAGATGACCGGCAATGTATCATGGGGTAGGTTCATGCGGTTTGGGAACACTCTTGGGGGCATCATGTATGGTCGACCTATGGTGTATGTTCAATTTGTTGAAATCATGCGGCCGCTGACTAGCAATGAAAGTTGCAGTGCAGGTGGTGAGTTACAGGTTGTTGCCATACGAGGAGGTGCTAAAGTAGCGGTGGTGGTGACAGAGGTCAATCCAACAGAGGTTGAACACCAGTTTGTCAGCAACAACAATGCTGGTCCCTTTTGGTCCACTCGTGTCGATTGCTTTGAATTCTTACCAAGCATGCTGAATGAGTTGGATTCGAATGAAGAGGGTGATGATGAATCTGATGGTAGTGATGAGGGTGGGGGTGATGGTGCCAATGGTGTTCCTTCTCGATGAGCTGGTGCCGAAGAAATGGATGAGCTGACAGTATAGAACCTTGCGATCTCACATGATGTAAACTCTTGGTGGGGATGTTGGATCACCATGGCGTAATATGGTTCCCGTGGTCAAATGTGCAGTATCCAATGTAGCACCTCATGGGTTGTCTATCCAATGCTTTAGTGACACGTAGTACTGGATGACAACTTGTCACCTTGTGTTCTCTAACATGGTGGAGCTGTATGAACCTCAGCGTGTCACGAGACAGTTTGCTTGGTTCTAGACAGTCCCCCCCGAGAAGCTAGTAGATGGCTCAACAAAAAAATCATGAGTAAGTTTTAAACTATATAAAGATTTGAAGGTCCCATGCAAATTTGATATTCGTACTAACGCTTTCGCATGTTATTTGAAATGTAGGTAGGACAATAAAGGCAGAAATGACGATGAATGAAGAGCGACACAAAGCACGTGGAAGGCCTTGTGGGACAACATGGCTGGACAGGAGGTCATACATGAATATAGGTAACTATTTTGATCTGTCACTTCCCATATATTATGTCTTCAATGTCAATTATAATACGACGTTTATGCAGGCAGTACAACGAGCGCACATACGACGAGTACCTACAGTGGTACATGCCGAGGATTGCTAGGCTCACTTGTCCTCCACCTAAGAGAATGGCAATTGTCACGCAGACTGCTCAGCTACAGATGGGGATGGATTGGCATTGAGCTTCATGTCGTAACGACACGGTAATAATTTACAATATTCTTTAGTCTTTGTTACACATGTCCTGCAAACAATACATATCAGTGAAAATTACATGCAGTTTGATCGGGCATTGCGCATCCGCGATACTACCGCACCCGTCCTTCGCATTGGCCGTCAACAGGACACATCGATGATACTACAGAAGTTCAAGGAGGTGTACGAAGATGCCAAAGAAATTATAAAGAACTTGAGTTGTAGTCACCGGACGGCATACTACGAGGTCAGTCCAACTTGCTGGAGCAGAGGTCCGCACGACCTAGTGAGGCATATGCTTCACATACCGCTTCGAGACGTCGAGAGGTATGGCATGTATGATGCACGGGGTAAAGTTTGGCATGTACACCATGTACGATATTTACTTAATCTTATTCCTAACTCTCGTAGTCCAAGCTATGTGGGGAAACGTCACTCATGCATACCTTCATCTACACGAGCAGGTCAAGGGCTTCAAGTGCGCTCATTTGTCACGCACACTCATTACACATAATGTACATATATTTATTGTGGGTACACAACGGTCACTTCTTTAACACAGTACGACTCGAGGCACGAGCTAAGCTAGATGTCCTAGGGATGTGCACCTACCTATGTATTTTGTAACAGAAATTAACTTTTCCAAATATTATGTGTATGATATATTTATTACGTAATCGTATTAGTAATTGTCATAGTCCAATGTTAGCATTGAGACGTCACTCATACAGATATCGTCTAGGCAAATTGGACGAGGACTCCAGGTGCGATTTATTTAATCGTACACACTCATTTTGAACGGAAGTAAACTTTTTCATATTTCGTGTGTATGGTACTTAATTTTATTGCTGACCTTCATAGCCTGAGGGACAAGGGGACTCCTCTACGCGAGCTACTCAAGGACTTCAGGTGCGTTGAATTTATCAAATACCATAATTATAGTACTGATGAGTAGCACAAAATATTACTAAGCAATTATCAAATTTGTACATAGCATGTCACGGACTCGTCGAACGAGCAGGGCCAGGGTTCTCATGGATTTCCATCTACTGAGGTATCTAAAATATTATTTTTCATACTCACATGAAGCACTTGTTTCTTAAATTATTTGCCCATGCATTTTGTAGACAATGGACGATAGTGATTCGCCAACACATGATGGTGCTTTTGTTGAGCGGAGCCAATTTGTGCCATCTTCATGTCAGTACAACTCCCTCGTTGGAGGAGGAGGTTACGAGGGTGGTTCATCCCATGAGCAGGACCACGACTGGGTACAAGATTTGCTTCGACCCCACGATATTGATTAAAGCCAGATTCCTACTCAGCCAGAGCCTACTCAGGAGACTTAGGAGACTCAGGAAACTGAAGCGACTCTCCACTACATGCTTCGGACAAACCCGAGACCTCATGAACAATTCACTTTCACCTTAGGTCACATGCCACCAAGGCACATTGATTGTGACTTTGTTGTATGCACTACTCGATGAAAGACTGAATTCTTTTAATGTATGGTTCTACTTTGTTTAGTTCTAGAGTTGTAGCCCAATGGCCTCTTAATGGCATTGAAAGCAACCGACTCACTGTGCAGTAGTGGGTACTGCGACAACTCGTACCAACTTGACCACGCGTTGCGATAGCTCTTAACAAATCAGCCACAAGTTTTGAATGCACGTACTGACTTGACCACACACTTCATAATTCTCTAATGATCCAGGTCACCAAGAATATTTAATGAGATTCTTCGATACAACTCTAGAGTTTGATACATTTAAATCACTAAATAGGGGGCCACAATATGATAGAAAAACAATCCTAAATTATAATCTTAACACCAAATAAGCTAACACAAGACTCTCCTCAGGGCATTTGGGGTATTTCCCCTTCCGCATACGACCTGCGTGAGCTTCTTCTCCTTCTTCCTTTGCCCGATGCGCCACCTCGTGCTTCCTCGCCCTCTCTGCCTCACGTGCCTCTGCAGCTCGACGTTCCGCCTCTTTCTTTTCGTTGTATCGCACCTCCTGCCAATGCTTTCACTTCTCCTCCTGCTCTGCCTCGTGCATGTGGTGTGCAGCGAAATCTCGCCTCCACAAAGCCTCGCACATGAGTTGTTCATCATCATCTTTTGATTGGGTATTATCTAGCCACTCTATATAGTCATAGATAGGTGGGAGTGACTACATGCAATTTAAGTTACCATTAGTCATATGTGACAGAGTATCCAACCTTTGTTAGCTCATTATCATAGTTAGCACACATGAAGAATATTCTTCTGAAGGTGTATGATATTTCTTGGGACTTTATGAGCCCGTAGGGATCCTAGCACTAGCAAAGTGGAACCTCCAAACCTTCGGGCATTGAAGCCCTCACCTTCTCCTTCGGCAAGTCATCAGAACCGGATGAAACATTCCTATCATATTGCAATATTAACACTATACATATACAATTACATGGGCCAAATTTTTTTATTTAGTGCCAAATAATACATGCATATTACATTGCACTTCAAATATCACAACAAATCTCATATACTTGTTTCATAATTATTAATTATTGCCTAACTAATTCACTACTAATACTTTTGGCCACCTAAATACAACTAATCTCACAACAAATAATCGATTCCATATGACATCTATGACTTTTTATACTTCAAACAAACTACAAAAACAAAATCATTTACCTAATTTCATGCTAATCAAACTCTAATCAACAACTTGCATGCAAAAGATTTTTTTCCTTTGTACAGAGATTTCGACTTGATGTACAGAGATTTTTACCTTTCCTAAATTGTAATAGCTACTGATTGCTTCTCCAAAGCTCCTAATCTTCCGCTAATAAGCCTTCTCACACTCTCCAGCTCTTCTCCTTTTCTCTTCAGTTCCATTGTATGATGAGTAGCACTGAGAGAGTTTGGAGGGAAGGGGCTGCAACAAGCCGTGTTAAATAGGGGTTAGAGGAATCTCTAGCGCAATGTCCCTTTCGTCTCGAGTGATAGCAAAATTATATCCAGTCCAATCGGAGACATCATGCAATAATAGCACGAGAATCTCTGTCCACGCATGGGATAAAAGCAAGTACAAACGTAGCTTTGTCAAATCCTACAGCATGCGATAATAATGCAGCGGATAAAAGCAAGCAAGAAAACAACTTTCTCAAATCATGAAGCATGTGATAATAGCAAGGAGATGGGACGCAAAAGCCGAGGCAGGCGGTAGGGGCACGCGGCCGAACACCACAGAGGACTGTTGCGACCCTGGGGTGAGACGCAACGGACCGCCACGGCCGTGGGTCTCACGACAGGTCGCGGTCCTAGGGCGTGACTTTCCCTGTTGCGGCTGGACGGCGGGCCCAGTCACACGTTGAAGGCTGCAGGCGAGATATTCTATCGTCGTGACTCCAATGCATGACGCGGCCGACGTGTCGTCTGTCCAGCAAATCGCGGGACAGTTCTAGCTTTAGCTACTCGAGGGGGCTGCATTTGGCACTACAACTTGTTAGGGGGCCAGTTATGCTTTTTTCTGTGAAGAATCTTATGTTATGCAACCATTCATGGTAATTTACTGCAACAATCCAAGGCACTTAAGGATATACTACACCAGGAACAACCTAATCCCACCAAAAGTTCATCACGAGTGCAAATGTTCCATTGGTTGTTCATATGTGACAATTCTAGGGTTTTATTTTGTTCTAGACTCTAGATGAATGTATGAAATGATGCAACCATGACCAAAAGTTCTAATTTGGTTCATAATTTACTCTGAAACTAAACTAAGGATTATGGGCTATTACAAAATCTCTGTGATCCAATTTATCATCAACCATAAAAAAGAGGGACACCGAAAGTATATCTTAGCCTTAAGTGGTTTTAGTGATTAATGACAGTTGGATTTGTGGTCTAACCATTTTCTTGGGTCTAAAAATTGTTTTGGGGTTTGATGAGATCAAGCCTCTTGGAGAGAAATTGATCTATTGTTATGACTTGATCGTTCAAGGTACTTGACGAACAACAACATTTTCTCCCTTCGGCACATCTTGACGTCATGTCCTTTGTCCTCACATGGGACGTACTTGTCAACATTGAATCTCCACTTGAGGTTCATTCTTGCACACTCCTGATACAGGCCTAGCAAGTGCACTAGATTGATTGGTACCCCTTCCCTTAAGTATGATCTTCTTTATCAAGCAATAGGTAAAGGTTCATCATTACCTTGTTTAAAAGTAACAACTATAATAGTAGGAGGATAGTATTTACCAATAAAGCATTTTTAGCTCTTTTCCAAGAAGCAATACTACTCACAAGTAGAGACATAAGCCATTATGTAGCCTTTCCTCTAAGTGAGATTGAAAACAAAGTCAACTTAACTGCGTCGGAATTTACTAAAGTTTTTGCATATTGCAAATTTCATTGAAATAATTCAAAGCAAGATGGACAAAACAAGATTCCTGACTTGGGGCAATGATGATCTTCTTCATCAAGCTCAAGTTAGTTTCTCAAGGCAAATGTATGCCTAGCTTGGATTAATTCATAATTTTTTTTAGCATAGGTAACCATACTATCAAGCTGGTGAAAGTGCATCCACTCCCATGGAGCTTGGAAGGATGGCTATCTTGCCCCAGAGTTTGGTTTTGATGGTTATTGGCAATCCTCACCTGTGTCTAATGTTTTGCAATGAGTGTGAACAGGGATTAGATGGACAGGTGAAAGCTGAAGTGAGACAACTGTTGATGATGAGCCCTAAAAAGAGCAAGGAACTGGGAAGGTCAGAAGGACCAGCTGAGCTAGGTTCCTGAGGCACAGTTGCGAGGAAGCCGAGGCTGTGCTCGAGGGCAAGCGAGGTGATGGTTGCTTGATGGAGTTCAAGGGCCGTGAATGCAAGCTTGATAAGTCCTGGAGGAGCTAGGAAGCTGGTGGATCAGGACCAAGGGTTCGCTGTGCGTCTACAAGGACAGTCATCTTCGGTGAAGAAGCTTGGAACCAGTGCCAAGGGTCTAAGCGAGCTGGTCAGGGACTGTGGCGAGGTCATTGCTCTCTGGTCAGTTGTAGGCTTGTAGTGAGCCGGCCAGAGTTGTGCTCAGGTGCTGCCTGAGGCAACCGAGTCCACCTGAGTTTGGCATCTGAGACTCAGGTGGGTAGCTCAGCCGTGGCTAGTAGGTTACCAGAGGTGCACGTTAGCTGAGTCTCAGATAGGTTAGGTCTGGTGGCTCTTTGTCTGACGTGGCATGAGGGTAACGGCTAGCTGCCAGGGACCCTATAAATAGGGAACCTGGGGAGGTTTTCAACCTCGAACCTTTACCCAACCTTTGCCTCTAACCCGAAAGCAACCTGTTGAGAAAGAAAGAGCTCTAGGTCTCCAAGTGAGTGTTGCCTGCGTGCATCCATCGTGAGAGTGAGTTACTTAGTCCTTCAGGTGTAACCTTCGAGGTACTGGTTCCTCCAAGAGTGGGAGTGCTCTTGGAGTTGGTGAGCAAGCCAAGTCTTGTGTGGCTGCCACCAAGAGTCTGTGAGGGCGATTCGGGTCTGCCTGTCTTGCAGCAGCAAGATAAAAGGATTCCACACAAGAAAGGTACTCGAGGAAAGAGCACGATTTGGTGCCGGCTGTGAGAACAGCTTCCTCAACGGAGACGTACTGCTTCGCAAGAAGTAGGAACTTTGGTAAAACAAATCATTGTGTGCTTTACTTTCTGTCTTGTGATCTGCTCTTACTTATTCTGATATCTATGCATGCTTAGATCACTAGAGCACCTTTATTTGTTGCACACTAACTGAGTTTCCTCACCTGAGACTCAGTTAGCTCCTGCTAAAGCTAGTACCTTTCCTGTTCACGTCATCTGATGCTCTCACCTGACTCTCACACCTGAGACTCAGTTAGCTCTGAATATAACTTGTTCTACATCAGCTAAGTCTGCTATCTGAGTGTCTGGTGTTTGTCTGATATATCTTGCTGAGTCTCAGTTACCTGCATCAGTTGCATATATTTTTTCTAGGATTGACCTATCTCCAGAAGAGAAACCCATTAGGCATTTTAATTTCTAGAGCCGACCTATTCACCCCCCCTCTAGTCGACTCCTGAGATCCCTTTCAAGTGGTATCAGAGCCTCGTTGCTCATAATTGGCCTAACAGCCAGAGTCTAAAGGATGTCGAACTATGAAGGTAGAGTTCCTATGTTTGATGGTACTAATTATGCCTTTTGGAAGCGGAAGATGCAAATGCATCTTACTGCACTTGACCCAGATGTATGGAAGATTGTCACAATAGGTCTTGATGTGGTTGATGAGAGCAATCCCACTAATCAAGAGAAGATCAGCATCAAGAACAATGCTAGAGCTGCAAATGCTATCTATATGGGACTGCAAGAGCATGACTTCAACCGTGTCTGCACCTTTGAGGAAGTCAGAGATATATGGTTCACACTTCAGGCTATCTATGAAGGTAGTGACACGTTGAAGAGGTCCAAGAAAGATGTGTTGGAGCATGAACTTGACAACTTCCATTACCAACCTGGAGAGGACATCAATTCCATCTTCACAAGACTTACCATGATCACTAACCAGCTGAAAGCCCTTGGGTCCAACAGAGTGGAAGATGGAGATGTGATCAAGAAGTTCCTCTTTGTGCTTCCCAAGCCTTATCACACTCTGCGTCTGATGATGAAAGAAAAGGATGGCTTTGACAGATTAAAGCCCACAGATGTCCTTGGTAGGACGTTCACTCATGAGATGGAGCTAAACCACTCCAAGAAGCATGCTATCACCTCTGGGAAGAACAAGGACATAGCTCTCAAGGCAGTGGCCACTCACAGGGACTCAAGTGATGAAGAAGAAGATCCAGATGAAGAGATGTCCACTGATGAGGAGAATGAGCTTGCCATGCTTACTCGGAACTTCAGAAAGTTCTATCGTAGGAAGAAGTTCTCAGGCTCATCTGACAGGTTCAAGGGGAAGAAGCAACTCAGTGACAAGAAGTGCTTTGAGTGTGGTGACTCAGGACACTTCATTGCTGATTGTCCCAAAAAGAGCAAGAGACAAGAGGATGGCAAGTACAAGAAGAAGGAGATCATTGTCAAGAAGAAGTACAAAGAAGGGAAGCCTCCCACCTTCAGAAAGAAGAAGACCTCTGCTGCCAGAGCATATGTGGGACAAGCTTGGGTCTCAGATGACTCAGAGTCAGAGGAGGAGTCAGAGGAAGAAACTGAGCTAGCTGGGTTAGCCATCTGTGTCTCAGGTGGATCACTCAGCAGCCCAACTGAGCCAGGAGAAGACTCAGTCAGGTCTCTCAGCTGCACACCCGAGACAGACTCACTCTTCGACAAGGATGCAGATCCTACATATGCTGAGACTCCAACTCTATGCCTTATGGCTAAAGGCAGCAAGGTAATGACTGAGGATGACTTCCCTGATTATGCTCAACTAATGGACATTCTTGACAGGACAGAGAAGCTCCTTAGGAAAGAGAGAAAAGAAAACATCTCTCTCAGGGACAAACTAACTGACATGCAGGTGTCCCTTGATAATGCACAAGATGCTAAGGCAGATCTTGATGAGGAGGTTTACTTATTGCAGGAAGCTCAAAACAAACTTAAGCTATCACATGAGCTCTTAATCTCTGAGCATGATAAACTCAAAGAAACTTACTCATCTTGCACTGCTGTTACACCTGATGCAAATCCTCCTACTGTTATAGAAACTTGTTTAAACTGTGCATCTCGCATCAATGCTATTACTTCTAGTACAGTGTTTGTTGTAGATTCACCCAGTGAATCAAGCACTTCAACTGCTACTAACTCTGTTGATGCAGCAAAGTACAATGAGCTCAAGGAGGAGCATGAAGAGCTAAAAAGGCTCATGAGAATAGGCCTATGCAGGGCTAACATAGGCATGCAGAACTTTGCTAGGCTTCAGTCCACCTTAGTACTAAAGAATAATGGTACAAGGGGACTTGGTTTCACTCCTGCACTTGTAAAGAACAAGTCTTCATATATTCCCTCTGCTACTAACAAGAAATACTTGCAGAATCACTTTGTTCCTCAGAAAGGGAAATATGATACTAACTCTCTTGCAGGAAACCATCGAAAGACAGGTGGTTATGTGAAAATTCCCTCTAATCCAAGCTATGTGCTTAAGACAGGGAAAAAGGGCAAACCTGAGGCAATATATGTTGGACCCTGGAGTAGGTACAAGAAGGTACCAAGCATTTGGGTACCAAAGTCAGTAGTCACCTGTGTCTCAGGTGACTCACTCGGTTGGGTACCGAAGTCAGGGAAAGCCACCTGTAACTCAGGTAGCTCACTCAGGTGCAATGCAAATTTGCTAACCCTTCCATCTGAGTTTGCAGGAGATAAGAATCTGAGAAAGATTCAGAGGTTCTCTAAGCTTTCTAAAGCCATAGCTGCTAAGAACCCTAATGCTAATCTTATTCCTGCTATTGATGCTTACAGTAAGAGACCTGCTAACTTGGGAACCAAAGCTATTTGGGTTCCTAAGTCTCGGAACTAATCGTGCAGGGCTCTGCCTCCAGTGGAACAAAATGGGTCATGGATAGTGGCTGCACACAACACATGACTGGAGGCAAAGAGCAGTTCTCTGAGATAAGAAAAGATAACCTTCCTTGCAAGTATGTCAACTATGCTGATGATTCAAGAGGCAAGGTATTGGGTTGTGGTAAAATTGCTATATCTCAGGAACATTCACTTACTGAAGTAATGCTTGTTGAGTCTATTTCATATGATCTCTTATCTGTTTCTCAATTATGTGATGCTGGAATGAAAGTCACATTTTATCCTAAAGAGGTCTATGTTCAGAAACTAACAGATGACTCACAAGTTTTCAAAGGCTATCGAGTAGATAAGCTATATCTTGTAGATTTTCAGGATCAAGAAGCAGCTGTGCCATGTTGCCTTATAGTCAAAGCTCAGTTAGGCTGGCTGTGGCACAGGAGGCTAGGTCATGTGGGGATGAGGCTGCTTAACAAACTCAGTAAAGAAGAACATGTCCTAGGCCTGAAGCAGATCCAATTCAACAAAGACAAGCCATGCTGTGCTTGTCAGGCTGGAAAGCAAGTTGGAAGCCCTCATCCACCCAAGAACATCATGACCACTACTTCTCCATTCGATCTCATACACATTGATTTGTTCGGTCCAACTACATATGAGAGCATTGGAGGTAACAAGTATGGTTTTGTTGTTGTAGATGACTTGTCACGTTTCACTTGGGTATTTTTCTTGAAGGACAAGTCACAGGTGTACAAAAGGTTCAAGCACCTCATTGTCAGAGTTCAAAATGAATGGAACATCAACTTGAAGGCCGTGAGAAGTGACAATGGGACAAAATTCAAGAACACAAGAGTTGAAGCCTTCATGGACAAGCATGGGATTAAGCATGAGTTCTCTGGTCCCTATGCACCTCAGCAGAATGGAGTGGTGGAGAGGAAAAACAGGACCCTGATAGAGATGGCAAGAACACTGCTGAGTGAGTACAAAACACCAGCAAGGTTTTGGGCTGAAGCTGTGAATACTGCCTGCCACAACATTAATGGACTATATCTCCACCCACTCCTAAAGAAGACACCTTATGAGCTGCTAACCAACAAGAAGCCAAACGTCTCCTACTTCAGAGTATTTGGTTGTAAGTGCTATATTTTGAAGAAAGGCAAACGTCTCTCTAAATTTGAATCCAAATCTGATGAAGGAATATTTGTTGGATATAGCTCAGAATCTCACACCTACAGAGTCTTTAACACCAACACCAAGGTTGTTGAAGAAGCTGTAGATGTGACATTCGATGAATCTAACGGCTCACAAGATGGGCAAGTTGCTAATGATATTTCAGGGAAGGTAGATATACTTCACAAGTCAACAGGTGAAGTCAGGCCCCAAGTTGAGGAGCAAGCTTCATCTGGAGTTACAAACCTACCTGACCCAGCTGATGAGCAGGATGAAGTCAATGGCATTGAGTTCGAGTACAACCCAGCTAATGATCTATTGGACTCAGAAGCCTCCATGCACCTAGCTGAGTCTCAGGAAGAGCCAACTGAGTCACAGATACACCCAGCTGACCCACTTCCAGCTGTGACTCAGGCGGCTGACCCAGAACCCCCTGTGATCAGCAGGCTGCAGAAGGATCACCCTGTAGACCAAATCATTGGTGCCATTAATAGGGGAGTGACTACTCGTTCTCGTATTGCTAACTTTTGTGCTCACTACTCTTTTGTTTCCACCATTGAGCCTAAAAATGTAGGTGAAGCTCTGTCTGACTCAGATTGGATCAATGCTATGCATGAAGAGCTGAACCAATTTGAGAGAAATGAAGTCTGGTCACTTGTTGAAAGACCCAAGGATCACAATGTTATAGGAACAAAGTGGGTCTTTCGCAACAAGCAAGATTCTACAGGCCAAGTGGTGAGGAACAAGGCAAGATTGGTTGCTCAAGGCTACACTCAAATAGAAGGCTTGGATTTTGGTGAGACCTTTGCACCTGTAGCTCGACTTGAAGCTATCAGGATACTTTTAGCTTATGCAAATCATCACAACATCAAGCTTTATCAAATGGATGTCAAGAGTACCTTCCTCCAAGGTAAGCTTGCTGAACTTGTGTATGTAGAACAGCCCCCTGGTTTTGAAGATCCAAAAAGACCCCATCATGTATATGTTCTCCACAAAGCTTTATATAGTCTCAAACAAGCCCCTCGTGCTTGGTATGATACCCTAAAGGAGTTTCTTATACATAATGGTTTCAAAATTGGGCTTGTTGATACTACACTCTTTACTAAAGTTAAAGGCAAGGACTTATTTGTATGCCAAATATATGTCGATGACATAATATTTGGAAGTACTAACCGTGTGCTAAGTGATGAGTTCAGCAAGATGATGACAAAAAGGTTTGAGATGTCCATGGTAGGAGAGCTGAAGTTCTTCCTAGGGCTGCAAATCAAACAACTCAAGCAGGGAACTTTCATCTCTCAAGAGAAGTTTGCCAAGGACATCCTCAAGAAGTTTGACATGGACAAAGCTAAGTCAATATCTACTCCCATGCAAACAAATGCTCATCTTGATCTGAACCAACAAGGTAAGTCCACTGATCAGAAGGAGTATAGGTCTATGATAGGTTCCTTGTTGTATTTATGTGCATCTAGACCTGATATAATGTTGAGTGTTTGCATGTGTGCACGTTTTCAAGCTGATCCTAAGGACATTCATCGCACTGCTGTTCGTAGAATACTGAGATATTTGATTCATACCTCTGGGTTTGGTCTATGGTATCCTAAGGGTGCACCATTTGAGCTTGTAGGCTATTCAGATAGTGATTATGCCGAGTGTAAGGTTGACCGAAAAAGCACCTCAGGTACCTGCCAATTTCTAGGGCGTTCCCTTGTATCCTGGAGTTCCAAGAAATAAAATTCAGTAGCCTTATCCACAGCAGAAGCCGAATACATAGGAGCTGGTGGGTGTTGTGCTCAATTGTTATGGATGAGGCAGACCTTGAAGGATTTTAACATATCTATGTCTCAAGTACCCCTCTTCTGTGACAATAAAAGTGCAATCAAGTTAGCCAACAACCCAGTCCAACACCAAAGATCCAAACACATAGAAGTGAGACACCACTTTCTAAGAGACCATGTAGAAAAGAAAGATATCCAACTGTGCCATGTTAGAACCGAAGCTCAGCTAGCTGATATTTTCACCAAGCCTTTAGATGAGAATAGGTTCTGTACCCTTAGGCATGAGCTAAATATCATGGATATCTCGAATGTGCAGTGAGGAAATGATGATACACGTGTACACATGATTGCATTTCTGGTTTTTCATTCTCTGCATTCTACATGAGTCAGCCACCTGAGTCTCGGTTGTACCTCAGGTGGGTTAAGGTCTTATAGATACCATGCTGATTTTGCATCTTATTGAACTCATGGATTCACCATTGGGTTAGATAAGATTGGATCTCACCATCTATTTCAATTCAACACAGCTTTAGCTTTGTATTGATTGATTGTTTGGCAAGCTGTGTTTGAAAAGAAATTCTCTCTATTGCTTTCATCTCTTATCCTTAAGCTCTCTCCGGTAATCCTATTGAAAACCTTGTCAGCTGAGTCTTCCACATGAGTCTCAGTTGAACACATTCAAAAATCCCGGAGAACATTCCTAAGTCTGGAGCTCAGCTCAATTTTTCTTTCCTACCTGAGTCTTAGGTAGCAATCTAGCTGACCCTCAGGTGCCATAGGGCCACTCGGGATATAAAAACCCACCTCTGTAACGGTTCGCGCTAAACCCTTTTTCAGAGTCTCAGTACCCTTGCGCCCGTCGCCGCCATCTGATTCTCAACGATCGTGCGCTTCTCCGACGATGTTCGCTCTTTCCGAAGCTTCCCAAAGCTCTTCTGATTGTTTTGGCGCCTTCATCTCCAATCAAAATTCCAAATGTAAGTCTCCTCGAGCTGTTCTTCACGGAACTAGGGTGGTTTCCGCCTTAATGCGAATCCCAAGCTCTCGAGTAGCTTTTAGTTGTGGAATTAGACAGAGATGATGTATCTTTAACCTCTAGAACGATTTCTTGCAACTCATTGTCCAGAATTCTCAAATGTCAGTAAGATTCGATAAACCTAGGTTGCTCTGCTACTCCACCTGAGTTACACAATTTATCTCACCTGAGTGTCAGGTAGCTAAGTCAGGTAGCATGAGATGACTTGTGAAACTCTCCTAAAAACATCCAAAAAAATGGCCAAATATTCCTGTTTTCTCTGCAATAGGATTATCTCTTATCTATTCTTTATCCTATCTCACCTATGCAGATGTCTGGATCAAGGAATGTGCCTGAGGATATAACTGATGATCTGCCCATTGGTCTGAGAACTTAGCTCCTAAGTCAGAAGCAGCAGTTAGAGTGGGAGGCAGAGCAGGCTAAAAGTCTTGCAAAGAAATTGGATGCAGAAGAAGCTGCACAAAAATCAGTAAAAGCGCCTATGTCCCCCTCTGAGCTAGCTAAAAGAGAAGCTAGGCTTAAAGAGCTACAAGAAGAGAAACGACAGATGGACATAGCTACAGCTCAGTCAGCTAAAAGAATGAAAGATTTAGAAGCTCAGAAGGCTAGCAAGGAAGAACAATTGAAGCAAGAGAGGAAAGCAGAAGCAGCTGAAAAGAAAGCCCAAGCTGAAGAAGCGAAGAAGAAAAGAGCTGAAGAAAGAGCCAAGAAGGCTGCTGAGAAAGAGGCAGCTATCAAAGTCAAGAAGGCTCCAGTAGTTGATACACTCAAAAGGACAAGGGCTGCAGGCAAGCCAACAGATTTATCCCTGAGCAAAGTGCTAAAGAAGCCAAGATCAGAGGCTGTGGTAGTCAAGAAGAAAACAAAGAAGCAACTCCAAGAAGAGGAAGAAGCTGAATGGAGAGTAGAAGCTCTTAAAAGACAGGAACACAGCAAACTTATAAAAAAATAGCAAGACCTAACTGATAAGTTGCCTAATGCCACAGATGAGGAAAGGTCTCAAATGAAGGAAAGAATAGATGCCCTTGCAAAGCAAATCTTTGAATCACCAGATGTTCCAAAGAGTGTGAAACTCCAAAGAGAAACTCAGCTGAAGGACAAGGCAATCCATGAAGAACTCAAAAAGCTGCTGAAGCAAGAAGGAAAAGCCTCTGGACAAGAGAAAGCAGACCTGATCAAACAAATTGATCGTCTATTCCCTCAACTCTCAGAAGACTATAAGCCTCTCTGGACAAGGTTCTCAGATATCACTCTACAAAGGAGAATAGAGAATCACATGTTGGAGTTAAACTCTTGTGCTGATGAAGCTCATAAGAAGCATCTACAAAATGAGATTGCAGAAATAAACTCTAGGATATTTTGTGTATCCAGTTCTCAAGCACTTGATGTAGTGCCCCTTCAACAAGACAGTGGTTCACTGCCTCAGCTGAGTAAGCCAGCTGAGTCTCAGGCGGCTGCATCAGCTGGACTAGAATTAGTCCTCACTGAAGTGGAACCTCAACAGAAAGCTGCCATAGAATCAATTGAAGACATCTTGGCTGAGCTTGACTCAAAAGAAAAAGAACTTGATCAGACTATGGAGGAATCTATGGATAAGCTAAGATCATCTTTTGAAGAGAAGTCAACTAAAGCACATGAAAATCCAACTGAGCCACAAGCAGATCCATCAGTTGGAGTATTAGTGAGCATGGGTTCTGTATTTCAGTCTCTATCAGACTTAGAACCAGCTCAAGAAGAAACAAGACTTGAAGAGCAAGAAAAAGCAGTATCTTCTCCAGCACCTGAGTCAGTTCATAGGATGCCAACTAAGTCTCAGGCACAGTCAACTGAGACTCAGTCAGAAGACTCAGATGACTCCTATTCAAGTCCAAGTGACCCTCATCCTCCATCTCCTCGCAAGAAGAAGCAAAAGCTGTCTGAATCAGATGAAGAATATCAAGAAGAAGAGGAGAGTGGTGGAAGGAAAGAGTCAGCAGAAGAATCAGACTCATCCCCCTCTGCATCTGACTCAGAAGATATCCCAGCTGAGACTCAGTTAGAAGAGTCAGATGAGACATTGGAAGCCAAATACTCAGCTATATTCTCAAAGTTGCACGATCTGACACATCAATGATGAAATTCATATCTGCAACTGCTTTCAAGAAGCTACCAAAGGCAGATGCCAGTCTGGCCTCCATGAACCTGGATTCAAGAAGCACATCAAACTACACTGCCATGAGAACCACAAATCCGTATTTTGACAGTGAAGAAAATCTAAAAAGAAGACATTGCACTGATCCAAGGTTTTGGAATGATCAGCAGCAATCAAGCTATCATCTCTTGCTGCAGAAGAAAGGTTTTGTTGACAGCATGCCAATTGATTGGGAAAACCTTGCCAAGAACGGCTTAGGAAATCTGAAGCAGATTCTAGCTGCTGTTCAACTTGATAAGATATGCAGTTTAAACCAAGATTATGATTCTGAAGCTATCAAGGAATTCTATGCAACAGTCTTTGTAGAGCAGAACAATCAAGATTATATGCTCTGGATGACAAGAGGTCAACTGCTGTGCATCACAGCTCCAGAGTTTGCAGAGATGTTCAATCTACCATCAGGGTCAAAGCTACAGAAGATCAGCATATCCAAAGGCTCAGAAGAAGATAAGAGTCTCCTGCCAGATTGGGTTCCAAATGAGAAAAGGAAGAAGTTCTTCCCTACAGGCTTTGTGCCTCCTCCTGTTAAGGGTGCAGTCCCTAAGCATATCTCCAATTTCAAAGGATTGATGAAGACACCCAAGCACATAGTGAAGATCTTGAACATATCCATCTGTGCCAAAGGTGGAGGAATTGATGCCATATACAATCCAGTATGGAGAATTCTTGAGCTCATAGCAAAGAAAGAGAAGTTTGATGTGGCCAGATACATATTCTCAGAAATAAATGAGTGCCAGAAGAACAGATCTGACAAGATGAGATATGGCTCATATCTAATGCATATGATTCTCCAAAGAACATCTTTAGCATCTTCAGTCTTCTCTTTTGACAAGAAGACATATCTCAGCAAATTCAGACCTCAGAAGGATGACCATGAAGATGAAGTTCCTTTCTACAACATCCTCAACTCATCTCAGTCAGACTTTTCAGAGCCTCCAGAGCAAGCTACCAGAGTCTCAGTCAGATCACCTCAGCCAGCAGCTGATCTCCCAGTAGTCCTACCTGAGCCTCAGGTGTCTCCCACCCGAGACTCAGCTAGAGAATTATCTCCTCCTGCTGAGCGCCAAGCATCGGTCTCTGTGAACCTTTCTTCAGACAGTCTTCCTTTGGTTCAACGTCTAGACAATCCCGCCGCTATTGATGCTTTCATTAAACGGGTTGTGCCAGTACAGATCTCTGTTATCAAGAGGAGACAAGATGAACTGCAACAAGAAATGGCTCAGCTGAAATCTGAACTCAAGAGTGAGATGGCAGATCTCAAGGCCTCGGTCAACAGCAAATTTGATCAGATTATATCCCTCCTGCAACCAAAGCCAGCTCCCTGAGGATCTTTTTCTTTCTTCTTCCTATCTCTTTTTAGTGCTTAGTGGCAAAGGGGGAGAGAGTAGGGAGAAAATAGCTTAAAGGGGAGAGTATTATATTCAGGGGGAGCAGTATGTAAAGGGGTAGACTAGACTGCATGTGTGTCAAGACATTCTATGTACTGCAAAATGATTTTATCAGTCTTGAACACCTCATTTTTGTATTGTATTGACTGTTATTGTTCAAATATATTGAAATACATTGATCTCTTTATCTCATCTGCTCTGATACATGATATTCCTTACTTTAGCTCTATGCTCTGATATTCGATATATACATGACGCTCTGATATTTGATATTTGTACTCAAGCATGCAATCCTTTCTGTTATCTTATTTGCTGAGTACTCCTCCAACATACCTGCTTTTCCGCTGTGCTTATACTCTCAGTTATGTTGTGAGAACCTGTTTTTGCATCAACTCTCCAATGTTTAAATCTGATCTGTACACTTGTATTCAAATGCAAATCTCACTTGTGCACATCTTAAGGGGGAGTTGATGTCAAACAAGGTTAAATGCAAAACTCTTTTTTTATCTAAATGAATGTTTTAAAGGGGTTGCCACTAACCACCAAAAAGGGGGAGATTGAAAGTGCATCCACTCCCATAGAGCTTGGAAGGATGGCTATCTTGCCCCAGAGTTTGGTTTTGATGGTTATTGGCAATCCTCACCTGTGTCTAATGTTTTGCAATGAGTGTGAACAGGGATTAGATGGACAGGTGAAAGCTGAAGTGAGACAACTGTTGATGATGAGCCCTAAAAAGAGCAAGGAACTGGGAAGGTCAGAAGGACCAGCTGAGTTAGGTTCCTGAGGCATAGTTGCGAGGAAGCCGAGGCTGTGCTCGAGGGCAAGCGAGGTGATGGTTGCTTGATGGAGTTCAAGGGCCGTGAATGCAAGCTTGATAAGTCCTGGAGGAGCTAGGAAGCTGGTGGATCAGGACCAAGGGTTCGCTGTGCATCTACAAGGACAGTCATCTTCGGTGAAGAAGCTTGGAACCAGTGCCAAGGGTCTAAGCGAGCTGGTCAGGGACTGTGGCGAGGTCATTGCTCTCTGGTCAGTTGTAGGCTTGTAGTGAGCCGGCCAGAGTTGTGCTCAGGTGCTGCCTGAGGCAACCGAGTCCACCTGAGTTTGGCATCTGAGACTCAGGTGGGTAGCTCAGCCGTGGCTAATAGGTTACCAGAGGTGCACGTTAGCTAAGTCTCAGATAGGTTAGGTCTGGTGGCTCTTTGTCTGACGACCTGGGGAGGTTTTCAACCTCGAACCTTTACCCAACCTTTGCCTCTAACCCGAAAGCAACCTGTTGAGAAAGAAGAGCTCTAGGTCTCCAAGTGAGTGTTGCCTGCGTGCATCCATCGTGAGAGTGAGTTACTTAGTCCTTCAGGTGTAACCTTCGAGGTACTGGTTCCTCCAAGAGTGGGAGTGCTCTTGGAGTTGGTGAGCAAGCCAAGTCTTGTGTGGCTGCCACCAAGAGTCTGTGAGGGCGATTCGGGTCTGCCTGTCTTGCAGCAGCAAGATAAAAGGATTCCACACAAGAAAGGTACTCGAGGAAAGAGCACGATTTGGTGCCGGCTGTGAGAACAGCTTCCTCAACGGAGACGTACTGCTTCGCAAGAAGTAGGAACTTTGGTAAAACAAATCATTGTGTGCTTTACTTTCTGTCTTGTGATCTGCTCTTACTTATTCTGATATCTATGCATGCTTAGATCACTAGAGCACCTTTATTTGTTGCACACTAACTGAGTTTCCTCACCTGAGACTCAGTTAGCTCCTGCTAAAGCTAGTACCTTTCCTGTTCACGTCATCTGATGCTCTCACCTGACTCTCACACCTGAGACTCAGTTAGCTCTGAATATAACTTGTTCTACATCAGCTAAGTCTGCTATCTGAGTGTCTGGTGTTTGTCTGATATATCTTGCTGAGTCTCAGTTACCTGCATCAGTTGCATATATTTTTTCTAGGATTGACCTATCTCCAGAAGAGAAACCCATTAGGCATTTTAATTTCTAGAGCCGACCTATTCACCCCCCCTCTAGTCGACTCCTGTGATCCCTTTCAGCTGGGTCCTGAATGATGGAACCATGGACAATGGATTGTGAGGGGATGCTCACTAGGCCATTTGTGAGACGACCATGGACAACAGACCTATGGTCATGCACACGGGATGTCCGATTAAGACACTGACATGTGGGCTGCACAGACTGGACCATGGGGTGATGCCCGTAGGTTCTTGCACAAAGCCATAGGTACAAGGTCGTGGGGTGATGGTGCCCACAAAATAACGAGTCTGGTGAAAGATAGCAGGGGGTGATGCATGTGGGCTATTCAGTGGGTTGGATAGTCTAGTCCCAAGGGTCAGAGTCCACGCCCAATTATTAGAGAGTCAAAGACCTATGGACCATTGACTTTGTCAACTGACTGTTGAAGAGGCACTACTATAGAACAACATATCAACAATGGGTCAAATCCTTGATCAACGATGGATTTAGGGCACGTAGTTGATAACGGGCTTATCAACGACGAGTAATTTTCACTATCCGTCGTTGATGGGTGTTGGTGATCAACGACAGATCGCTCTCTCTATCCGTCATTGGTGACTTCATTTGGCTAACGGGCATGGAAGAAAACCCATCATTGATGGCTTCATCTAGACTGATGGGTTCATAAGTCGCCCGGTCATTGACGGTTTCATCTGGACTGACGGGCACATAAAGTGCCCCATTATTGATGACTTCATTTGGACTGGCGGGCTCATCAGGAGCCTCGTCGTTGATGGTGATACCCTCATTGACGGTCTATTTCTATGGTCCGTCATTGATGAACGTTTTCTCACTGGTGGGCTTCTTAAACTACCAGTCAGTGATGACTGTTTCACCTTGGCCATGCCTCTGAAAACAAGTTCACAATTCATAGATAGACATAAGGATTATTTCATCATAGATCAGATATAAAGAATATGCAAGTTACTATATAAAACGAAGGTGCTTCACATGCATGCAAACACAGGTCATTCACAAGTACAAATTTTTGAACAAGTCTAAACATCATCTAGATTTGATGCATTTAGATTGAACTCGCTGGAGACATCTATTACATTATAATTAGGAAATAGGTTAAACCCCTCTAATACAGGTGAGGTCACTCTTTGCAATGATCTTATTGGATCGGATGTTCCATTCCTTCTCGGGGGTGTTTGGCAACACATCAAGAAGGTCCTCCATGTTTGTGCAAACATAGAACCCACATAAGTTACAATTTTGGGTTGTTGTCTGCACGGGAAGTCGAAATGGTGCTTTAGCTTGTTGACTTTTTTGTTGGGAGGTCTTCCACTCACATCATATTCGAGAAATGCATAATCGATGACATCCCTAATTCTGCTCAAGTCACGCTTAGCTGACAAGGAGTCAAGGTAAAAGACCTTGTTCCATTGGCATACGATAATGACCAGGATCCAGTGCCCACTGCGTAAACACAATAACCGTCATTAATTTTATTTATATATGCACCTAAGTGCATAATTATTTGAGAAAAAAGTGAAGAACTCATGGCGGGATATAAGTGAAGATGATGAACTCCTTATCCTTATGAGCACACCATTGTTCGATGAGGTAATCTCGCATAACTGTTGGGTCCTTCATGATAACATGTTTAAACAGACAAGGATCAAGGAATGCAATTGATAGTCCCGCCTTAGCCTGGCCTCTTGTATCAGGTGCAGCATTCAAAATTTGATGAGTTGGCCATCCAGAATGTTGAGGTTGTGGAGTAGGAATAAGTCATCAAAGTTGATATGGAAGATTCTACTACCAAATTCTTTGTTTAAACTGTAGATTTTTGGCACTTTGGTCTCAATATTTCTTAGCCCGTCCGATTTTTTACAATCCTGTAGGTACCACATTTGCAGTCTTTTGCAACTGATTTTAAGAAGATTTGTTTCATCCTTCAGCATGATTTTTTGGGCTAGAGGGGCATAGGAGAGATCTTCGTACAGATCATCTGAACTTCCCTGCAAAGATTTGCCCTTAACATCCTTCTTCTTGTCTAGCCGGCCTGTACCACGTTACTTTCATGTTTCATATCTCTCCTTGATCAGGGATGGCATGGCACGCTATGTTAAGATAGTGGCTCGGCTCTCTTTCTGATTGGGCACTTGAGGCTCATCAAATGCGGCCTCCTCCAGCACTGGCAAGGCCACCTGTTTTGCCACATCCTCCGCTCTTTGCATGGGTTCCTCCTCCTCTGGTGTCCCGCTAGACAAGATGCAAGGCCTCGTGTTACCTATCTTATGCATTGGTGAAGGTGTCCGATAGTCACTTGTCGTTGACCGCCGTTGTGAGGAAGTGAGCCTATCTTCTTCTATAATGATGCCAGACCTCGACCACTGGATGAAATAGCGAACGGTCGGTCCTAGCCTGTCCAGACCTTCTTCAAGGGGCACTGGGATCTTGCACTACTACAGAACGACTCATCCTGGACGGCACATTGCAGACGGTTACTGTAGACCGTCTGGGATAGAAGACATTCTAGACAGGTAGGAAAACGACACCGTCTGCGATGACTTTTGTCCGGAAACCAGTGTCTTGGTTGATATATCATCCTAGATGGGTCGTGGCCCACCCGTCTGGAAAACATCATCGCAGACGGTTCTCGGTATCACCCGACTGCGATGTAACCAGTTATCACAGACGGCTTGAAACCAAACCGTCTATGATAACACATCAGAGACAGTCAGCAAACTAATTGTCTGCGATGTAGCAATACATCGCAGACGGTCTTCTGCTCAGTCGTCTGTGTTGGTGCATTACAGGCAGTTCAAGTGACTAAACCATCTGGAATGACTTCTCCACCTATATAACAGAACCAGTGCTCCTAGGTCTGTTAGGGTTTCCTAGGTCTATCGGGCTGGTGGCGGCTGCTGAGGCGATTTTGAGGACATAATTGATTTGGTGTGGTAATAGGTTAGTAGATTTGGTTATTTAGTTAGTTTAATTGCTCTCTAACCCTAGATCTAGTGCAATTGTGTTCTATTAAAAGATAATTTTGGTTTAATAGATGTATAAGCATGGATGGATGGTTTATTAATTTTGGTTTACATGTAATATATACACATGCTTGGATGGCTCTAGCTTGGATGGTTTTGCGCATAATTGGACAAGTGAGAGAGAGCGACGAGTTTAATTTCTATTTTAAATCACATAGATAATTAATTAGTCAACATATGTTTATATGTATGTCATAGTGCCGATGGATCGAAAATGGATGTATGATGCGAACCGTGTGAGCCTTGAGTATATCAGTGGCGTGAACGAATTTTTAAGAGCGGCTGAGGATGATATGTCCAGTAGGAAGTCTGTTCATATGTGTTTTCCGTGCTATGGCTGCAAGAATGAGAAGATGTTGAAGAACACGGCTCAGTTACAAGATCATTTGATCCATAGGGGATTCGTAGCTGGTTATACAAATTGGATCCATCATGGAGAACACATGGAGGGGAGCGATGAAGGAATGAGTGGCAAAGAGTTGAATCTGGAGGCTGATGTTGATTCTGAGTCTGATGAAGAGGATGCCGAGATGCGTACCAATGACAACGATCTCGAGCAAATGCTGCGCGATGCTGAAGGTAATGAGCTTGGTGGCAGGCAATATGACAAATTTCTGGGTCTAATGGAAGACTCGGAGACACAATTGTATGGTTGCAAGGCGAAATATACCCGGCTGTCAGCTATTCTGGAACTGCTCAAATTGAAGGCAAGCGCAGGATGGTCTGACAAGAGATTTACTGCACTTTTATAACTCTTGGCAGACATGCTTCCCGACGGGAACGAGTTGCCAAAAAGCACATACAAAGCTAAGAAGATTCTCTGTCCGCTAGGAATGGATGTACAAAGAATACATGCTTGCAAAAATGACTGCATCCTCTTTCGTAAAGAGTACGAGAATCTACATGTATGTCCGGTTTGTAAGACTTCCCAATACAAGAAGCGCAACAATGCTACGGACGATGACATTGAGGGCAATGAGGAGACAAACGGTGTTCCAGCCAAGGTTGTATGGTATCTTCCTATCATTCCTCGCCTGAAGCGTCTGTTTGCAAATCCTGAACATGCAAAGAAATCCGGTGGCACGCAGAGGGGCGTAAAGTTGATGATTTGATTAGACACCCAGCGGACTCCATCCAGTGGAGAAACTTCGACAGGAAGTTCCCAAATTTTGGTGCGGATTCTAGAAATGTACGGTTCGGGATGAGTACAAATGGAATAAATCCCTTTGGTAACATGAGCAGTCGTCATAGCACTTGTCCTGTGGCTCTTTGTATGTACAACCTCCATCGGTTGTGCATGAAGAGGAAGTACATCATGTTGGCCATGCTCATCGAAGGCCCGAAGCAACCCGGAAATGACATAGATACGTACCTGTCTTTAATGAAGGAGGATCTTGAAACATTGTGGCACGAAGGCGTGGAGTCGTGGGATGCAGACAAGAGAGAGAACTTCACCCTACGAGGATTGCTATTAGTTGTTGTTGAGATAAACTATTGGGTGTCCTTTTACTTAGAAAGTATCCAAATTCCTATCCATAGGATTTTTCTATTATAAGGGAGATGATCCATTAGATAAAACAAATAAGTATTAGAATTTGAGTGAACTATAACAAATAAGTATTAGAAATTGAATGTCATGGCATGTTGAAGTGTATAGGAATTAAAATCACAGAAATAAGTAATAAAAGTTGTTGAATGCGGGAATTTTCTTACAAGATTAGGTGTTTGCTGCAGTAGGTATAGGCATAAAGAGAAATATCCTTTGAAAGTGCATGTAGAGTAGTCTATTACAAAAACTTATAATTTTTAATCCTACAAATCAAATAAACTCTATAGAAAATAGTTCTAAAAAATAGAACCCTCAAAATTCATAAGAAGTTCATTTGAATCAAATAGGCCTTAGTTCATTCCCGTATCAGCCCCAATGTGATATCTTGCTTTGTTAGTTTACACATATATGAACATATCTTGCTTTGTTAGTTTACACAGATATGTCGGACGCCAATTCTTCTTCTAATTCCTCGTCGGGGCACTCATCATTGCCGAACCCTAGTTCGGGCAACGATGAACGAAGTACACAAAAAAGAAGTCGGAAGCCATGAACAATGTCAAAGGCCCCTAGTAGACGTATGGTCATCACGCAAGTATCTATGAAGTCTGGTATGCCGACGAAACCGGATGACGTAGCGAACAAATTCCGCACATTCTACGGTATACTTGGGCAGGAGAGGGTGAACATAACCATTGCGAACTAGAAGGATATTACCACCGCGAAGGAGGAGTTAATGGCTGAAGTAAAAAGGTGGTTCGAGATCCCGCCCGAACACGAAGAACGTGTCAAAGTGTCTGCAATGAAGACCATGGGCAAGGCGTGGAGGTCATTGAAGAGCATCCTGACAACAAAGTTCGTACGGACGGGTGAGAGCCCGTTTGAGAAGTACGGCTTCTTGGACGAGCAAGTATACAACAGATTTATTGAGATGAAGTCCACGCTAGAAGAAGTGGCGAAGAGTGAATGGCAGAGGGCCCTTCAAGCAAGAAACAAGCACCCGTATAGGCTTGGAAACACAGGATATGAAGGTGCATCGGCGAAATGGGAGATGCAGGATCGGTTGGCAATGGAGAAAAATTTACCCCCTCCATTTCCCAGCGTGGTTGTTGGCCGCGCCACATCCTGGTGTAGAGCACGTGCCAAGTCAGATCCTCAGAGTGGTTCAGCTATATTTCCAAACCCCGCTGACCAGGAAGTGGTCGATCGAATGGTAATATACATGACTATGTACACAATTCTTCGGAATCGTACGAGTATCATTTGTAATGTAACTTGCGCGTGTGATCGTTGCAGGTGCAGATAGCTTCGTAAGGGTCACTAGATGACGACGAAGAATCACAATCATCTAGGACCAAAGACATCCTTACCGTAGCGTTGGAAAACTCAGAGCACCCAGGTCGCACAAGAGGTGTTGGGGTTGCAGTTCCCTAGAGAGAGGGATTCCCTGAGACCGAGGAGCAGTACGAGAGGAGGAAGGCCGCTGAGAGGAGTCGTAGTCAGTCAACAATGACTATGAGAGATGAAGAAGATTTGGAGAGGCGTATTCAGGAGGAAGTCAGGAGGCAGGTTGCGGCATTTAAGGAGGAGTTCAAAGCTCAACTTGCACTCGCTAACGTAGATTTGGCGAGCCCCGGAAATATTCGAAGTAGCTGCACATCCGCCGAAGAACCGGGTGAAACATATCCCTGCGACACCATCTCGGTAAGGGCCATTTATAGGGTTTTTACAATAGCAAGTACATAACTTTGGACTTAATCAACAAGGTACGTACTCAATAATTTTGTAGGAGATGACTCCGTGCATGTTGTTGGCAAGGGTAGCCGGAGATGTCTCCCTCGATGCTGCATTTAGGATTGCATATCCCAAGGAGATGGGGACTCTACTGCATGGTTGCCCCATAGCACCAAACTTTCAAAAGGTGCATCTAGACGACGTGGTTGAAGGTTTCAAGGAGCTCCCGCTTGCCATGCCACCAAATGACGAGATCACGGTGTTGCATCAGGCGGTTGGCACCTTTATCCAATGGCCAAAGAGGGACATCAAATTACTCGTCCGGCCTGCCTCTCAGAGCGCATCACACGCTGAGTCAGCTAGGATACCCGAAGTTAACCCTACCCTGATGGAGCTAGTAGCGGCAGCGCAACGGGTTGATAACTGATGATGAATAGTACGGTTTCTCGCATATTAGGGGTATCCGTATACAGAATCCCGGGACTTTAGGAAGGTACAGCGTACCCGGTAAGGATCCCTGGACGACAAGGTAACCCCTCTCAGGAAGGGAAGACTCCCCTTAAACTAGGAAGTCAATCCCGATGTTTAGGGAGGCCAGAGTACTACTCGAGCGTAAGTCCATGTCCAGTACAACCCTGAGAACCCCCTATATAAGGATCAGCAATCCCATAGGGGAGGGGGAGGTTCTACAAGTCCCCCAGATCCGACAGGTCTTTCTAGTCGCAGTACAAGCAGCATAGGATCTCAGGAGGCAAAGCCCTAGAAGACCCGCTGCCTCGAAGGAGTCGAGCTCGGCGGTTTAGCTAGATTAGTCTACGATTAGGCCTAGGGTAGCCACTAACATACACCCCCTATTGTAAGCGTGTTCTCCATCAATATATAGCAACAGGACGTAGGGTTATTATCCTGAGGGAGGCCCGAACCTGTATAAAAATGGCTGTCCCCTGCTGTTAGAGCTCCTGGCACTTGGGCCCTAGAGGTCCCTACCCCCCAGTAATCATCACTCCACGAATACCATAAGATCACTGATTCACCGATCGTCGACAGATGGCGCTGACCGTGGGGACCTCTCCAGACCAAGCCGTCCAGGAAGAATCAGAGTCGGCAGGATGCGCAACTAAGCGCGATCAGATCTCAGCGCCGGTTGCACAGCCCTCACCGGTTCTGACCGAGGAGGAAGAAGCAAACCCGGCAGGAAAACCGATCGCAATCTCACCCCGTACTGGGTACTCGGACCAGGGTTTCTATGACAACTTTGGCCCTATGGACCCGTACCCGGTTACGGATCGAGTGGATTTCGGAGAGTACGCCCCTGGAGAGGACTCGGATGGCGAAGCAGATCACTTCAGAACCGAGTGCGCCAGGGCCTTCAGTGGGAAGTTGGTCTTGAACGACGACTTTCCGGCAGGAACGACCAGCCCCATGGTTGGAATTTCTCCTATAAACTCTGATCGTGAGAACGATCAAGATCTTACCCACGTCGCGTCCGATGAGGACAACGTGATGGAATACGAGTACACATCGTCCAGCCAAGGACCTCGAATGGTACTCGCGATCGACGATGGTCGAGAAGACCTCGAAGATCAGAATCTGCCCGGGGGCTCACAGCAGCACAATGCAATGGCTGCCTCCCACATGAACAGGGGCTTACCCGCCGCCGGGGAAAGAACTCCTCGTCGGAACGGAGACCTGCCTGCTGCTGCGGAGAGATCTCCCCCGGGAACGAGGGAGTACGTGTCCCGAACTGCTTGAAGACTTGCGGAAGTGCGCAATCTGCTGTCACAGCCTCCCGTGGCGGATTTATCGACACCCGCGGGTGTGCAGTGGCTGCAACGGCTGGGGGCTGACCTCCAAGAGGCTCAGAACCAGGCCGAGTCTTCTCGAGCCCAATCGGTGGCTCGTAGCTCTACTCGGGTGGACACCCCTCCTCCGCTAGAAGAACGCGATCGAGAGGGACGACACCCCAGGAACAGGTCTCCTCAGGAGGAGCCACCGGTTGACCTCCGAGAATAGCTCGACAAACGCCGCCGCCAAAGGCGCCAACAGGAGCAACAGCCTTCTCGGAGAGACCACGTACAAAACGCCAATGCTCGGGACCAAACCTCGACCTCGAATAGCGGCGAGAATGCGCCTTATCGGGGGTCCTACAGTGGATGCCAGGCGCTATCCCAGGAACTCCGTCAGGTACGCTGGCCTTCTCGTTTCAAGCCCGGCTCGCTAGAATCGTACGACGGAACCATGAATCCCGTGGAATTCCTTCAGATCTACACCACCGCGATCGAGGCAGCCGGCGGGGACGAGAAGGTTATGGCCAACTATCTTCCTACCGCCCTCAGAGGAGCCGCTAGGACGTGGTTGACGAATCTACCCTCAGGAACTATCCGTTCGTGGGGACAGCTATGCGACATGCTGCTCGGGAACTTCCAAGGTACCTTCCCAAGACCTGGTCGGGTCGACGATCTATTCCTTGTCGTCCAGCGACCAGACGAGACCTTCCGAGAGTTTACCAAGAGGTTTAGTGCTGTCCGCAACACTATCCCTGAGATAACGGACTCGGATGTCATCCGCGCCTTCACTCGTGGCCGCTTGTGCAGAGGAAACCCTGCGCTATATCAAACAACAGCGGGGTGAGTCGACCAGTTCTCCCCTTCGGACGAAGGCGATTCGCGTAAAACTAAACGCAAGAAGAAATCCTCCGGAGGGAACAAAGAGAAAAGGATCAGAGCCGACGAGGTAATGGCCGAGATCTCCGAGAAACGCACTTGGTGACCACGCCCCAAGGATAAACCTACCACGTCCTCCGACAAGTCGTCCAAGCCCTGGTGCGATTTTCATCAAACCGACTCGCATGATCTGCGACAGTGTCGCATCTTCAAGAAGTATCTTCGGGAAGAAAGAGAGAGGTTCCACGAGGAGAACCCTCAGGTCGCTAATAACAGTCGGGAAACGACTTCCGACGACGATGACTCCACTCCTGAGCCTTTCCAGGGGCATGTCAGAGCAATCGAGCACATATTCGGGGGCTCAACCTCTTACGAATCCAAGAGGCAATACAAGGCGATCGCTCGAGAAGTTCTCGCGAGTGTTCCGCGGGTCCCTCGAGCGATCAAGTGGTCCGAGGTCACGATTTCTTTCGACCAGACCGATTGCCCCGAAAATTGCGCTCGACCGAGACGATACCCTATTGTGGTGGAGCCAATGATCAACAACTGCCGAGTGGGTCGCGTATTAATAGATGGAGGGAGCTCCCTCAATATCCTATTCGCCAACGCCCTCGACGCAATGCAAGTGCCACGATCGTCCGTTCAGACGGTAACGCACGCTTTTCACGGTATCGTCCCGGGCTCGTCGGCCACGCCGATCGGGCAAGCCACGCTCCCGGTTACCTTCGGTACGCCGGAGAACTTTCGAACAGAGAAAATCCTGTTCGATGTAGTCAATTTCGAAACAGCATACAATGCTATCTTGGGGCGCCCTACCCTGGCCAAGTTCATGGCAGCTACGCACTACGCCTACCAGTGCATAAAGATGCCCGGCCCAAAAGGTGTCCTCACGATAAAGAGCTCCCCCAGAGAAGCACTCCTCTGTGACAAGCGCAGCCTCGACCTCGCAGAGTAGCACCCGCCCTCTAACCAAGACGCCAGCGCGGCGGCTCCCGCCACCATGTTGTCAAGACCACCTCCGCGGCTACGAGCGACAACTTCGGAAAGTACCCCCTCCAAGTCGGAGAAAGAGTTCCACGACTAAGTCGGAATAGGGAGAAAACAGGGCCTTCCCCTAGGCAGGACAACGGCTCCTCGGGAGAAGCCACCCGATCCAGGTCGCTCATGTCAACGGTAGAAAGGTCGCGTCCATTAGAGAGTCCCGTGCAACCACCTTCGGTAAGATCGCACGACCGTCGCCTCCTCATCGGCAGACTCCAAAGTTGCACCAGCTCCAGCCTTAAAGATCGTCAAACTACGAACAAGTCGATGATAAGACGCTCCGGGCGCCGCCGCCCAGCACGCGCACTCAACAAAGTTTCGTCAGCGGGTCACGACAAGAGGACGAGAGTCTCTGGGGCAACCAGCGATGAGCTAAATGAGGAGGGGACGGCTTAGTTTTTCTTAGTTTTCATATAGTTCTTATTTTTCTTACAGTAGCCTGTAAAAGACACAACTTTTGAATTATACCAAGTCTCTAGTTCAATGTTTTTTATTAATTCAGACTGCCTATCCGAGATATCTCTCGAACAGACAGTCGGGGGCTGGATAAGAATACGGCAAGGTCGATGTACGAGTACGAGTACGAGTACCGATTTCTTCGACCCGCACAAGGGATAAGGGTTCTGCGCTATAACTGTCAGGGACACAAGGAAAACCCCTTAACGCGTTTGCAGGTGACAGGGGAGCCACTGAGCCCCCCACCTGACTAGACCTAAGGCCTGGTTGACTAAGCTCCCCAGTTCCGTAGCAATGTCCCCTGATCCCGAGTAAAGGAAGGGAAAAAAGTACGAATACAACTAGATCAACGGAACCCGTACGCTTATCCATGTCTCCGACTACTCGGAGCAGAAGATACCTCGGGTAGAATGAAATCTTGTTAATCGGGCAAGTGCAGAATTTACTAGCCACGCACCGGAGTCTTCCCTCAACAGAGGAATACAGAGGTGCTGCCATGGCCACGACAAGTTGTACGAAAGACCCCTTATCGCGTTTACTGATGACGAGGAGCCACGGAGCCCTCCATCCGACTAAACCTAAGGACTGGTCAATCATAGCAAGAACGACCTACGGCACTATTCATATACCTATACCGAAGGGAGGCAAAGGGCACTGGTTTCGACTAAAGTCTACGCTTGCATCCGACAAGGTTTCACATAAGCAGATCAGACAAGGTTTCGAAAAACCAAAAAACACACAGATTAAGCACAGTTACTAATCAAAAAGTGTTAAGTCAGTCTAGCAGGTTATCTACATTCAACCATTCGAGACCTCTTCGCCTCGCAGTTGGTTCCCCGCTGGTCACGGACGAGGCGAGCAAAAAGGCAAAAGGTTAGTTTCAGTAAAGGCAAATTACGACTAACGTTTTCAGTTGTTTATTGTATCTAGAAGCGCCGTGACCGGGGGGCTAAACCCTCACTCAAGTCGGACGACAGGCGTCCTGAGCTGGGGGCTCCACAGCCGACTAGCCCCATGCCGAAACTGACTCCCCCAACCGGAGAATGCCTGCAGTATGCACTGCAGATTGACTTCCCGGCCACGAATAACGGGGCCGAGTATGAGGATTTGCTTGCCGGTCTCCGAGTCGTCTCCGCACTTGGTATCCGTTGCCTACTCGTGGGTGGGGACTCACAGCTGGTAGCGAGACAAGTGTCCAAGGAATATCAGACCTTAGACCAGAACATGGCAGCTACCTAGCAGAGGTGAGGAAGGTAGAGAAGAAATTCATCGGGCTCGAAGTACGGTACATCCTAAGGAAGGATAACCGCCGAGGTGATAGTCTTGCCCGCCTGGCGTCCTCATGATCTCTATGTCTATCCGAGACCTTTGCAAAAAGGATTTCGACGCTGTCCATAGCTTCTAGCGAACCTGTGGACGAAGGGATGGCTGACTTCGAGTCTAAGGGCCATTCAAGGACGTCACCAGGTATTGACGCTCCAAGTGGAGTTACGGGTCAACTCATAGCTCCCGTCGGTCTTGAGGATTCGTGGATGGAACCCATCCACATGTACCTTCACGATCGAACGGCACCCGAGGACGATGCCCTATCTGAGCAGGTTGCCCGACGCGCCTAGACGTACTTCCTGGGCGACGGGGCCCTCTATCATCGAGGAGCTCACGGAGTGCTCATGAGGTGTATCACTCGGACGCAGGGTAAAAAAAAAGAAACTACCCGAGGAAATCCATGGAGAGGTGTGCGGGGCACATGCATTTTTTCCGAACCCTGGTCGGAAAGGCCTTTAGACAAGGATTCTATTGGCCGACAACTCTCCGTGACGCGAGCGACTTGGTGAAGCGATGCCGTCAGTACCAATTTCACGGTAGACATATTCACCAGCCCGTCCAAGCATTGCAGACGATTCCCTTGTCGTGGCCCTTCACGACATGGGGCCTGGATATTCTGAGGCCCTTCACGGTCTCGCCCGGGGGCTACAAGTTCCTGTTCGTCGCAATTGACAAGCGCGATGCGGTCTAACTGGCGTTAGCCAAGCAGTAGCACAGAAAAAGGAAAGATTCTTCATCACCACGCAAAAATTCCGCCACGACGGTTCGGTGTCTCAGAAATCTACCCAGCGAACGCGTGTCTGTGATCAATGGGTCAGATTAAACCAAAGGTGCTTCACGGGCAAGCTAGCCTAGAAAAATGCCTTGGACTACTCAGAGGTTCATCCCGACCAAGGATATCACGACTACCCGGTAGAGATATTACCTACTCGGGAACATTGTCAGCAAGAGTACTCGAAGTCGCCTACTCGGATTTGCTTCCCAACAAGGGCAGATTTCCAACAGAACCATCATGACCTCACTTCACGTATTGATGGGGGGCTTGATGATGAATAGTACGGTTTCCCGCATATTAGGGGTATCCGTATACAGAATCCCGGGACTTTAGGAAGGTACAGCGTACCCGGTAAGGATCCCTGGACGACAAGGTAACCCCTCTCAGGAAGGGAAGACTCCCCTTAAACTAGGAAGTCAATCCCGACGTTTAGGGAGGCCAGAGTCCTACTCGAGCGTAAGTCCACGTCCAGTACGACCCTGGAAACCCCCTATATAAGGATCAGCAATCCCATAGGGGAGGGGGAGGTTCTACAAGTCCCCCAGATCCGACAGGTCTTTCTAGTCGCAGCACAAGCAGCATAGGATCTCAGGAGGCGAAGCCCTAGAAGACCCGCTGCCTCGAAGGAGTCGAGCCCGGCGGTTTAGCTAGATTAGTCTACGATTAGGCCTAGGGTAGCCACTAACATACACCCCCTATTGTAAGCGTGTTCTCCATCAATATATAGCAACAGGACGTAGGGTTATTATCCTGAGGGAGGCCCGAACCTGTATAAAAATGGCTGTCCCCTGCTGTCAGAGCTCCTGGCACTTGGGCCCTAGAGGTCCCTACCCCCCAGTAATCATTACTCCACGAATACCGTAAGATCGCTGATTCACCGATCGTCGACAATAACCTAGCTTCATCTCTGGTCAAGCCGGCAGAGCCAGCACCCGCTACCTCCATAGGGACTAAGGAGGTGCTACAGATGAGACCAGTTCCTTACCGGTGAAGCACACTTATGCTAAGGGGACTAGCAAAACTGGCAAGGGCAGGAGTCGTAGTACTGCCCCCAAGACTTCCAAGGGCAGCCAAAAATCGAAGGCACTAGCAATAGTGGAAGAACTTGGATTTGACCCGGATAGAGTGGATGATCTCCCTTTCGTGCCTCTGGCTCGTCGATTTGTGAATGGAGAAGTCTTCGTCATGCTAGAGGACATATTGAACTCAATGGCATGTCAGAGGTTGCATGATTGGTATATGGCGGCGATGAACAACCTACAACCTGGCCAAACCATGCCACGATGCCTCAAAGTCGCTTTCAAGGAGGAACACCTTTTCCACCAGGACATGGGTGGGTTGTTCTAGTGTACTTTGAAGACCTATTCGAACTCTTCACCCTCGATGCCCTAGAGCAGAACTTGTTGAGGTGTTGGACATTGTAAGTCTACAACTTCTCAGTCAATCAGTTTTCTCCATACCTATGCAACTTAATTAAGCCGTGACATGATTTCCCATTTTGCATAGATACATGCACACTGAAGCCAGACTTAACAAAGAACCTATTGGGTTCACTGACCTGGCAAGGGTGACTTGGAGAAATATTAGAGACAACAAAGAGCAAGTTCTGGAGTATGTTAAGCATGCAATATTGTCCCAAAAGGATAAAGAGTACATCGTATTTCCCTTCAACCCAGAGTAAGTGTTGCATCGCATCCAATACTTATAATTTCACCATTATGCATATATCACAAAGATGATTTGGTAGTACGTCTATATATATGCAGCTACCATTGGGTTTTTAGTCGTACTTGTACCAAAATGGAATAGGGACGTTGATTCCTCGTGAGATCCTTCACGCGACTTCAGACCAATTCGCGACATACTTGACCAGGCGTTCATCGATTACAAAATCGTGGAGGGATAAGTGGCAAAGGGTCCAAGTTGCGACATAAATTTGACTTTCCGGTACATATATATCCATTACTATGTTAATATAGCATATTGACATGCTTCATAATAGATTCTTCTTAGCTAACGTATATTTGTTTCTTGTTTTAGTGCAAACAACAACCCATGGGGACAAACCTATGTGGATTCTATGTTTGCTACCACATGGAGCTAATCATGGGTTTCGCTAAGCGAAAACTAGATGAGGCGTGGAAGATTGAAACTAACACAATTGATGAAGCTCAACTCAAGCGCATTTGAGTGATTTTTGCCTTCTTCATCAATACACAAATCATCTGTAGTACCCAATTTATATTACGATTAGGGTTTTGTTTTTCCTCTTGCATACATGCAATCGTCCCCGCACACACACCTTGTTTAAACTTAAATGTGATATGATCACATTTTATAGAATACGTACATATCTCATCCTCGGTGGATAATTTTACAAACACCAATCAACTTATTTGAATTACCAAATATCAACGTCAACGATAGTAGGTGGAGGAAGATTAGGGTTCCCTAGCTGGGTCATCCCCCTAAGGTTCCCCACCCAAAGTTTCGACCAAAAACCCTAAGGCCTTGCTACCTCAACTGAAGAATGAGAAATTCAATCGGAGGAGAAGGGCTGAAGTGTAATTTAATGGGTAGGCAACCTTATTGTGGATGAAAAGCCCTCAAATTCTATAAACAGCATGAGTATGGAAACCTTGGCTACCTGCCAATTTTCAAAATTTTTGGAGGCCTAGAGGACCTAGCCATAGTTCAAACTCAAATTTGAGCCCTAATTGAATTCAAATTCAAATACAGGTCAAATCAATTCCAACAAAATTTTACAGTAGCTTCTAAACTCTATTTTGGAGGTTGTGTAAAAATTTCAAATAATTTGGAGCTCATTTAGGCCCTCGAATGAAATTAACAAATGTCTCTGTTTGAAAAAGAAAAAGGAAACAAAAAGGAAAAAGAAAACCAGGCCGAGGCCCACTCGGCCGGCCCGCTGAGCTAGCCCAACGCCCCAAACCCGCCTTCCCTTCCCTTTTTCTGCCTCTCCCTTCTGAAAGCGCCCCGGGGCCAATGCGCCCCCTCTCCCCCTCTCTTACCGCGCGGGCCCACCTGCCAGCCCTCCTCCGCCACGTCCTCGCCACCGAGTGGCCGAGGTGGGCGGCGCCCCTCCGCTCCGACCAGCCCCATCTCGACCGCGCCGCCTCTTTAAATGCACGTCCCGACAGCCCTCCTCCCACAAACCCTAGCTACTCCCCCCCTTGCTTCTCTCCCGTGCCCGAGCTTCTTCTCCCGTTCCGGCCACTAGCTCCGGCGAGCAATCGCCGCCATTCCGTAGCTCCCCGAGCTTCATTGCCTCCCTCCCGAGCTCACTCACTTTTCCCCGCACCTCCTCCACCTTTTCTTTTGCAGATCCGTGCCGAGCTCCGCCATTGCGTCGTCGTCTTCCCCGCTACCGGCCACTTCTCCGGTGAGCCCTCCCCCGCGCAACCAACGGACCCCGAGCTCCCTTTTCTCCTCCCCGAGCACGTTTCCCTCCTCCCTAACTCCCCATCTCCCTCTCCTCGCAGATCCGAGCCCCGAGCGGCCCCTCCGCCAGCCACCAAAGTCCCTCGCCGCCGGTCATCGTCGCCAGCTTGCCTCCGTCCTCCTCCGCTTTCCCGAGCTCTCGCATTGCCCTCAGGGTAAGCCCCCGCTACTCCCATCGCCTTCCCCCGGGCTTGCCGAGCATTGTAGCTCCCCGAGCCCTCTCCGGCGATCCTCCGGCGAGCGAGCGCCGCCGCCCGAGTCCCTCCTCTGGTTGAACCGAGTCAGAGAGAGAGAGAGAGCGGGTGAGAGAAAGGGAGAGTTGAGCGGGGTGACGTGGCAACCAGGGATTGGTTGCCCGTGCCCCATCAGCTGCTGACTGGACCTCCCGTGGTCCGAGTCAGCACTGACCGGGGGCCCCGCTCATCAGCTAGAGAGAGAGAGTAGGGTTAGTGTAGCTTTTCCGGGTAGATTTAGCATTTTTGCAGTCGCAGGTTTTAGGGTTAGGGTTTATCGATTTTCCGACAATCTTCAAAACGGGATATCTTTTAAACCGTAACTCCAAATTGAACAAACTTTACCTTTCTGGAATCCTTGAGAAATTTCCTACAACTTGGTTGAAACAAAATTTCAAAAATTGAAATGTAAATCCAGACCAATTTGAGTTTGAATTAAGTTCATTTCTTTCGTACGAAGTTTTCAATAATCCGTAACTTTTGAACCATAGCTCCAAATTTAGCAAATTTTACATATTCGGAAACCTCATGAAATTTCCTACATTTTTGTTGAAACAAAATTTTAATATGTGCAATTGCACTACAGACCAAGTTGAACACGAGTTAGTTTATCCCCTTTCAAGTGTCGTTCTCCGATAAGTCGTATCTTGATGGTATTAGCTCCAAATTGAGTAAATCCCATTGCGTTAAGTTTGTATCATAGAGCCCTACTGTAATACCACCATTTTAAGTCATGACCATCTATTATGCGTAGTAATTTTTAGTTCAAACTTGCAATCAAAAGTAATCGGACACGCATGCATCGTCAGGGCTATGTCACGGACCCGGAATAGCATATGGTTAGGGGAACGCGAAGTCGCCAAGGACCGAAGGAACTCGTCCGCCCGGTGGCACGGTACCTGCGCCGTACGCACCAAGGTAGAACGATCCGACACCCGCCACGTGCGAGCCGGCCGGAAGCGACCAAGTTTCCCAAAACCACATACGATTCCGTAATCCGGTGAAGAGTCAGAGTCGTTCCCGAATCCTACCACGCCTAGCAAGGTCGGAGGAGCCCGGCGGTTCTACCCACACCCTAACCTAGCTCGGAAGCTAGTGGGTCACTCGAAAGCCCGGTAGAACGCCCACACCCTGCCTGGCCGGCACTGCATCTCAGCCAGCGGGTCACTCAACCAACACCTGCTCGACTTAGTAGAAAATGGTACGGCCTCGATCCTTCACGGCATACCCATACACTTCATATCATTCACGCATTGTGCAGGGGCAGCCTGGAATAACAACTCGGATATCGTCACAAAGCCCTACAATACGATATTACTAATAACAGTCCACGAGGGGACAACATATTACATCAGTTGATTATGTCCGAACACATATCCGAGTACGGAGAAGTTAAACGACAGCGGAAGCAAAAGGAGTAAGACCCACAGCGGCAACATGTCCGCTGACCAAAAGCTACACCTATCCCACAGATCGAACACTACCGAGGAAACCCAAGTTCAAGCATCGTCAAAGTAATCTTCGACCACCGGCTCACCTGCAAGCTCTAGGATTAACCTAGGTGAGTACGAAGTACTCGCAAGACTTAATCGTGCTTGATTAGATGTCCTACACATGCTAGTTTAGCAGCAAGTAAACATGATGCTTCTCAGAGTAACAATATGTAAGGTAACAACATAGCATCATCAGGGTAAATGGAGACAAGTAAAACAACCAGCTAAAACAGACAATAACAGGACATGAACAAATCATCACAAATCCGATTCCTCGAGTTCAAATCCAAAGGGGCAGCCCATACATCCAATACAATCCGATCCATTTAACGATTCAATCCAAGGGGCAGCCCTGTATCCAATTCCGAATTGATCCAACCACGACACATTATCAAACTCCAAAGTAATCCGTTTAAGACATGATATCAAATCCGAATTGATCCAACCACGACACATTATCAAACTCCAAAGTAATCCGTTTAAGACATGATATCAAATCCGAATTGATCCAACCACGACACATTATCAAACTCCAAAGTAATCCATTTAAGACATGATATCAAATCCGAATTGATCCACCAATCTCATTATGATTTAATCTCTCGGACCGCTACCGACGGACTCAACCCCTGCCGATATAATGAGTGCATAACCGCAAGGAGGTAGCGAACCTCCAAGGGGCGTGGAGGCTTGTCCCACTATACCTCAGTGTTGGCTCTCGATAGCGCTCCCGTGTGATAAGGGATTGTGACACGCTGAAGATAAGGTTGCTGCGGTGACAAAACTCTACTTACACCTGGGTCACCTTCCCGCCGCAATTAGCAACAACCGTACCCATTGTGCACGCCCTCGGCTCTCACAACTCACTTAAAGGTTTGGTTGAAGAGCCACAGATGTTCTCAACGTGAGACCCATCCTGCTTGTATTAGTGTGCTTAACATCTCCTAATGACATCTGAACTGATCATTCCCATACGACACACGACGGAGACAGACACATACAAGCACACATAAGAGAGGGCATACACAAGAGTACGGAAAATAAAATGCAACAAGCTCTGCTTGCCTTGATCTGGTTGTTCCTGGTCTTGCGGGGAGCTGTAAGCCTGGTGGTCACCTTCGTCTTCGGGCTCTGTTGCAATTAACGCGAAGACCGGAAAAGAAACGATAAAAGAATCCATAAGGTCCAGCATGTATGCATGATACTTATGCAGGATGTGCATGTCATGAAGATGCTAGGATGGCTAGGGTTCCGTTACGACAAGGCATATACAACTAAAGCAGTTGGTGTTACCCTAATGCCTCGTACATGCATGCATGCAATATTAACCTTTATGTCGAGGTAGGGTTAGTCATTTACTACTAGAACAAATGGTGTTAAGTTAACTTGTCAAAGCTACCGGGAATACTAATTAGGCATGCATGTGAAATTACAGTACTGTTACTCGGGTACAAACCTAACGCACTAAATGTTACTACGTTTGGAGCTAACATCGTGGATAAACATGTTACCGAAGAACGAGGCTTCGGAGGGGAGGAATTAGCTTAGGTTTGATGGGGCTGTAGGGAACTTGCTCAAATTAAGTTTTTGGTTCAGCCAAGCTGTAGGAAATCTCTCAAGCTTTCTATCGATATAAACTTTGCTAAAATCCGAGCTACGGATTAAGAGTTATCGCATTTTGAAGCTCGACGGAACAAAAGATTAGACCCTAGATAACCTACTGTGCATGTAACCAAAATGAACTTTTGATGCATCCAAGTTGTAGAGAATTTCACCAGCTTTCCAACCATATAAAATTTGTTCAATTTGGATTTGCGGTTTAAAAGATATGAGCATTTGAAATGTGGGACAAAATCTGCCCTAATCTAACCTAATTGCTAAACGTACCCGAACTAACCCCACCCTCTCTCTGATACGCGCCTGCCTCAGCTAAGTCTACCCGAGAACACCCCCAAGGTTCCCACTCCTTAATCACCCCAACTGACGTGTGGGGCCACTGGAACAATGGCTGACCGGGCGCACCCGAGCCAGTCAGCTGCTGACTGGGCGGCATGGCCCAATCAGCGGGCGACACCTCACCCTCTCTCTCTCTCTACACTCTCTCTCTCTCTCTGCCTCACTCGGGACCGGTCGAAAAAGGCCCAGGCGGCGGAGGGCTCGCCGGAGCATCACCGGAAGGGGGGTTCCGGGCTCGGTTGAGCTCGGGGAGGACGGTGGGGGAACCAGGAGCTCACCCCGGTGCTGGCACGGTGCTTGGGGGCGACGGGGAGGCTCAGGAGGAGGCTAGCAGCGGCGACCGGCGGCGAGGGCTTCGGGTGGCGGTGGAGAGGTGTCTCCGGGGCGCGGATCTGCATGGGGGAGGTGAGGGGCGAGTTAATGAGGTGGAAGAGAAGCTCATGGTTAAAGAAAGAGGGCTCGGGAGCCACTGGAACCAAATCGGAAGCTCGCCGGAGTAGTTGGCCGTCCGCGGGGAAGAAGATTGCGTCGGGGCTCCTCGGTGCAGATCTGAGACAAGCAAATGGTCGGGGAGTTAGGGAAAACGATGTCGAGCTAAGGAACCGAGGATTGGAGGGAGGGGGAAGACCGGAGCGGCACCGATTTCTCACCGGAGTTGGGTCGGCGTCGGAGAAGAAAGAGTTTCGGGGGCTCCGGTACTGATGGCTTAGGGTTTGGAGGAGGGAAAGGCGAGGAAGGGGAGAAGAAGCTGTCGGGAGGAGGGCTTTAAAGGGCGGCGGGGCTCGGACAGGGGGCACCGGGAGTGGAGCGCCGCCCACGCCGGCGTACCCGCTGCCGGGACGTGGCGTGGAGGACCCGACAGGAGGGCCCCCGGGGCGCGGAGGAGAGAGGGGCGCTGCGGCGGGGTATGACAAGGGGGGCCCAGTGGCAGTGGGAGGAGGGCGCGCGCGCGGGAGGCCGAGCGGGCTGAGGAAAAACGGGCCGACCGGGGAGGGTTGCGGCCCAAAGGAAGTTTAGGGTTTCTTTTTATTTTTTTCTTTTATGTATTCCAGGTTTATTCCCCATGACATTTTATGTACCAAATTAACTCCAATAGACTTGAAATTTTTACAGGGGCTTCATATTATTATTCATGAGCTACTGTAGGAGTCTGGCTTAGTTTGGAGCTGGTTTGACCTATGTTCCCATTCAATTTTGAATTAGGGTTCGAATTCGGATTTGAGCTAGAGTGAAGCCCTAGACATGTCCACAATTTCTAGGAATTGGTCAAGGGCTAGGGGTATCCCCTTTTAAGCTATTCATGGAGTCTTAGAACATATCTTCTACTAGAGTTTGCTTCATTCGTCGAAACCCTAATTCTAGCATTTTTAGGGTTTGGTGTTAGGGACGGGGATTCACCGGAAGGGTCGATGACTCCAACCACCCTTATCGACGATGTTGTTATTTGAGTTACTTCAAATAAATTGATTGGTGTTTGCAGCAAGTATCCACCGAGGATGAGATATTAACATATTCTATAAAGTATATCCATATTACATCTAAGTTTAATTGAGGTGGGGGTGATGATGATGACATGTATGCATGGATGCAAATCAGAAACCTATTTATCAACTTTGGGTATTACAGGCTATGATTTCGTTTCCACCTATCCAACCCAAGGCATTTTGTTAAAATGAGCTTCTATCACCCATAAGTCACTTCAGAATTGCATACCCAGCATAATTCATCATGCATTCATGCTGAATCTCATTGCTTTCTTTTGTCGTTTGTTTCCGGTACTTCGTGTTATTTGAAATAGAGCTCGAAGAAGGAGACCACCAGGCTCACGAATCAATACAAGATCAGGAACCCTGTGACCAAGGCAAGCAGAGCTTGTTGCATTTCTTATATTCTATTACATGCCTGACTACTAGTAATGTGTGGATGTTTGATTAGAGATTATGATTGGAACTGTTTAGGATGGTTCTTAGAAGTTATTTCTCTGTGATGGTTGAGAATTTAACTTGATGCCCTATCAACTTGGAACCATTAAAAGTGAGATGTGAGAACCGAAGAGGGTAGGTGCATGATGGATACGATGGGTATATGTGATGTCATGAATGCGACCCAGGTGTAAGGAGAGTTTGTCGCTATACCCCTTTGAGGTGACTCCATCGTAGCACTCCTCTTGTCACGCGTGGATGTCAGCGGAAGTCACCACTATGGGTATATCTGATGGCAAGTCTTGGTCACTCGGAGCCTTGCAACCTCCGAGTGAGGAGCACTCGTTATATCCATGGTAGTTGTACAGCCGGTGACGGACCGAGAGATTGATTGGAATGAATATGTGATAGGTTGAGAACCCTCATGGTCGCCGCCGGACTCACCGCTATGGGTTATCTGATGGCAAGTCTCGGTCACTGGAGCTTTGCAACCTCCGAGTGAGGAGCACTCGATATTTCCCATAGTAGTTGGATTTGCCGGGACGGTCCAAGGGGGTTGATTAAATTAGATGGGCGTGGGCTGCCCTATACAACCTTGGAATTTTATGATTGATGTTCTCATGTTGGTGTTTTGAATTATACGAGATCTGAATTATAAGTGGGAGTTGATGTGTTCCTCCCTTAGTGCTATCCATGCCATGTTTCCTGTTGTACCCTGTTAAATCAAAATGCACCATGTTTAATTCGGATTTGAGCTAGAGTGAAGCCCTAGACATGTCCACAATTTCTAGGAATTGGTCAAGGGCTAGGGGTATCCCCTTTTAAGCTATTCATGGAGTCTTAGAACATATCTTCTACTAGAGTTTGCTTCATTCGTCGAAACCCTAATTCTAGCATTTTTAGGGTTTGGTGTTAGGGACGGGGATTCACCGGAAGGGTCGATGACTCCAACCACCCTTATCGACGATGTTGTTATTTGAGTTACTTCAAATAAATTGATTGGTGTTTGCAGCAAGTATCCACCGAGGATGAGATATTAACATATTCTATAAAGTATATCCATATTACATCTAAGTTTAATTGAGGTGGGGGTGATGACGATGACATGTATGCATGGATGCAAATCAGAAACCTATTTATCGACTTTGGGTATTACAAAACCTACCCCCCTTAAAAAGATCTCGACCCGTGATCGCTAACGATCGGCAAACAAGGTTGGAAACTCGGTCTTGAGCCATTCTTCACGTTCCCAGGTGGCTTCATCTTCGGTGTGGTTGCTCCACTGAACCTTGAGGAACTTGATGGTACGATGTCGAGTCTTGCGTTCAGCTTCGTCGAGGATACATACCGGGTGCTCCCGATATGAGAGATCTTCATGTAGCACTTCCATTTCAGGGTTGATCTTCGTCTCGGGGACTCGATGGCAGGCTTTTAACTGGGAAACATGGAAGACATCGTGCATCCGCGACAATCCAGGAGGCAATTCCAGTTGGTATGCCACTGTTCCTCTTTTGGCTAGGATTTGATAAGGACCGATATAACGAGGAGCCAGTTTCCTTTCATTGCAAAACGGCGAACACCTTTGAAATGGGGTGACCTTGAGATACACACTATCTCCAACCTGGAAGGTAACTTCACGACGCTGAGGATCTGCATAGCTCTTCTGCCTGGACTGGGCTTCACGAAGACGTTCTCTGATGAGTTGGACTAAGTCTTCTGCTTCCTCAATCGGGTTAGGTCCAAAGAACTGCCTCTCGCCGGTCTCGGACCAGTTCAATGGAGTCCTACATTTCCTCCCATATAGCACTTCAAAAGGTGCCATACCGAGACTGGTCTGATAACTATTGTTGTAGGCAAACTCTGCATATGGCAAGCAATCTTCCCAATTGGACCCCAATGTGAGTGCACAAGATCTTAACATGTCTTCGAGGATCTGATTTGTCCTTTCAACTTGACCACTAGTTTGTGGATGAAAGGCGGTGCTAAAGGAAAGGGAAGTTCCCCTAGACTCGTGTAAGCATTTCCAAAACCTGCTAGTGAATTGAGTGCCTCGATCTGAAATGATTTTCTTGGGAACACCATGGAGACAAACAATCCGAGAGATGTACAATCTCGCTAGCTGACTCACTTTATGCGTGGTCTTCACAGGGATGAAGTGGGCGACTTTGGATAGACGGTCTACGATTACCCATATTGCATCGTTGCCCTTCAGGGATCTCGGCAGACCTACTACAAAATCCATACCAATCTCTTCCCATTTCCACTCGGGAATAGGGAGTGGCTGAAGTAGGCCTGCTGGTCTCTGGTGTTCGGCCTTCACACGACGGCAGACATCACACTCAGCAACATATTGGGCAATTTCACGCTTCATTCGGGTCCACCAGAATTGGCGACGGAGATCTTGGTACATCTTGGTACTGCCTGGATGAATGGTCAATGGGGAGTTGTGTGCTTCATGAAGGATCAGGTTTTTTAGTTGCTTGTCCTTGGGCACAACCAATCGTTTTCCAAACCATAATACTCCATCCTTATCTTCAGTGAAACAAGTTGCGGTACCAGCCTTCAGCTTCTCTCTAATTTTCTGCATCCCGACATTCTGAGTTTGAGCAGCCTTGACTTGATCTTCTAGTGATGGCTTCACCTCAAGGGTGGCAAGAGTACCTTGTTCGACCATCTCCAAGTTCAGCCGCTGAAATTCTTCGTGAAGGGGTGGTTGTCGCTCCTTGATCATGATGTTGTTGCAGTAAGCCTTTCGACTAAGGGCATCGGCAACAACGTTAGCTTTGCCAGGGGTATAATTCAAACCCAGATCATAATCCTTAATGAGCTCGAGCCATCTTCTCTGGCGAAGGTTTAGATCTGGTTGGGTGAATAGATACTTCAAGCTTTTATGGTCCGAGAAGATCTCACAACGGGCGCCAATGAGGTAGTGCCGCCAGATCTTCAGGGCATGCACCACGGCGGCTAATTCCAGATCATGGGTGGGGTAGTTGGCTTCATGAGGTCTCAACTGTCGCGAGGCATAAGCCACCACGCGACCTTCTTGCATAAGAACACAGCCCAATCCATTTCGGGAAGCATCACAGTAAACCTCAAAATCCTTATTAACGTCTGGGAGAATGAGCACTGGGGCTGAAGTCAACCTTTCTTTAAGTTCTTGAAAACTCTTTTCACACTTGTCTGACCATATAAACTTGACTTCTTTCTTCAGCAATTCTGTCATCGGCTTGGCTATGGACGAGAATCCTTCAATGAATCGGCGGTAATAGCCTGCTAGTCCAAGGAAGCTTCGGATTTGGGTAACCGATTTGGGTTGCTTCCACTCTTGTACCGCTTGCACTTTGCTCGGGTCCACCGCGACACCGGCAGCTGATATTACGTGGCCCAAGAACTCCACTTGATGTTTCCAAAACTCACACTTGGAGAACTTGGCGTACAGACGATGCTCACGAAGCTTGTCGAGCACCTTCCTCAAGTGATCCTCATGCTCAGATTGGGACTTGGAATAGATGAGGATGTCATCGATGAAGACGACAACAAATGATCCAGATACTCCATGAAGACTGCGTTCATGAGTTGTGTGAAGGTGGAAGGGGCATTGGTTAACCCGAAGGACATAACTGTATACTCGTATGACCCGTAACGAGTAGTGAAAGCTGTCTTCGGAATGTCTTCGGATCTGATCTTTATCTGGTGATAGCCCAATCTGAGATCGATTTTGGAGAAGACGCGGGCTCCGGTCAGCTGATCAAAGAGGTCATCAATCCTAGGAAGGGGGCATTTGTTCTTCACCGTAAGCTCATTTAGTGGACGATAGTCTACGACCATCCTTAAGCTTGAATCTTTCTTCTTCACGAACATGGCGGGGCATCCCCATGGTGATGAGCTAGGTCGGATGAAACCCTTTTCTTCAAGCTCCTGGAGCTGCTTCTTCATTTCTAATAACTCCTTCGGAGATATCCGGTAGGGTCGCCTTGACACAGGAGCGGTTCCAGGTGGAAGTTCGATAACGAACTCCACGGCACGGTCAGGGGGCATACCCGGCAACTCTTCGGGGAAGACGTCCGGGTATTCACACACTACTGGGACGAACTCGATTCCTTGGTCCTGGGTACTATTCAGAGCAAAGATGCACCCTGACGGGGACGAGGATACAAATATCACTTCTTTGCCGGAGTCCGAGGTAAGGGATACTGACCTTTTGGCACAGTCTATTTGGGCTTTATGCTGGATCAACCAATTCATACCTAGTATAACATCTAGCCCTGCGGACCTCAAGACTACCATGTTTGCCAGGAACATTTCTCCGCCGATTTCTACTTTAACCCCTTCACAAACTAACTCGGTTTTCATCTCCGAACCGGGGGTTGCAATAACAAGAGGATGATGCAATGTGATGATGGAACATGGTTTTCATGCACGAACTTGCTGGAGATGAATGAATGAGATGCTCCAGAATCAAACAGAACAGTTGCAGGAGTTGAGTGTACGGAGAGCGTACCCAACACTACTTCGGGCGCATCCTGAGCTTCCTCGGCGGTGACGTGATTTACCCGACCACGGCCGGGAACTTGGGTCTTGGTGGGAGCTGGTCCTCTGCCTTGGGACTCCACCTCTTGTCTGTCCCTGCTGCATTTTGGGGGCAAAGGTGTGCCCTGTGCGAGGAAGGGAGCAATGGTTGGCGTAGTGCCCCATGGCTCCGCAGTTGTAGCACTGTACTTTGCTCATGTCGGGTAGAGGTCGTTGCTGCACTCCCTGAGGACGAGGTTGATAATTCTGCTGCTGGGGACGGGGAGTGTAGACTTGAGGTCTTGACGGATATGGCCTCGCAGGATGAGGTGGCTGGGGCTGCCACACCCGCGGCTTCTGTGAACTGCTCGCAGCTGATCTCTGTACTTCTCTCTCACGCTTGCGGTCCTGCTGAAGGACAGACTCCTTCGCTTCAATCTCGATGGCCTTATCTACCAAATGCTGGAAATTCTGCACCTCGGCGATGGCTAGCTTGGCCTGCAATTCATTGTTCAGCTTGCGCTTGAATTTCTCCACCCTGTCCTCATCGGTGGAGACCTCTCGCGGCACATAACGGGATAGGTGATTGAATTCGTGGAGGAACTCTAACACTGACTTTCTGCCCTGCCGGAGATTGTAGAACTCTTCCTTCTTTAGATTCATGACGCCCTTGGGGATATGGGAAGCACAAAAACCGGTTCGGAACTCGGCCCACGTGACTACATGGCCAGGAGCCTGGATGGCCAAGAAGTTCTGCCACCAGTTTGCTGCAGCACCTTCCAGGTAGTGGGTGGCGAAGTTAACCTTATCTGCTTCGGCGCACTGTGCCAGTTGGAGTTTTCTTTCAATCGTGCAGATCCAGTCATCCGCGTCCATAGGGTCGTCGGATCGATTGAAGGTGGGTGGCTGTGTTCGCTGGAACTCAGCTAGGCCACCTCGAGCCTGACCACCACCGGCGCCTTGATTGCGCGCCAACTGTTCAAGGATTCTGTTTTGGGTCATCAGCAGATCTGCTATGCTTGGCTGCTGGGGAGGGGGTGGTACTTCTTCTTCCTCACGGTCACGGCGTCCACGTGCAGCTCCACGGGTTCCGGTAGCCATGCTGCTGAAATCAGAAGACACCGGATGAGATGAAGGAAGCTAGAAAGTTGGAAACTCAAGGGTCTATCCATAAGGGTATAACAAGGCATCCAAGAACATGGCACATAACTTCAGACAGACTTCCTCAAGACAAGGGCACCAACAAGGGCAAGGGAAGTTAGGGTTAACACTCGAATTCATTAATATAATCGCCGGAGTTCATACATGGGGCTGCGGTTTAAATCACCCTTATGGTGAAATAAACGTATACAAAATACCAAAATTGCAGCCACAAGTACCCAATTACATGCCTCTCAAAAGATAACGTAGACCTAGGGTTTGGTTCAGTTTACAATCCATAAGAAGGCCTTTAACAACTTGCCACTCGAATCCAATCGGCACTACGACGACTAACTTCTACGACTGGTACTTCGAATCCTAACCTTCAACCACTCAGCCTACTCTTCGTCAGTTGGCGGGTTGCTGGTGGTGTACCAAACACGCTCCTCAGGGTCCTCTTCCTCTTCTTCTCTTGCAGCAGCTTCATTGGTGGGAACTGAAGTGGCTGGTGTGGAGGTATCTTCTTGTGAGGGCCTTGGAGTGAAGAGCCGAAGGTACTGTCGGGAGGTCATCCTTTTACGTGGCTTGACTCCGGAACTCTGAGGTTGAGTTGCCTCCCCAGGTGGAGTTGGGGTCGGCTCTTGTACTGGAACAAAGGGGCTCTCGCCGCAAGACTCATCTTCATTTGCTACATGATACCTTCGACGCAACTCATAGCGAAGCTTGCGGTTAACTCTGGTTAGTCGTTCCACCTCTTGAGTAGCATTTCCGTAGTCCCGATACAACCTATCGTGCATTACTTCCGTAGAGACAATGTGATTGGCCGTCTCCATCTCAGTCTCATCCTCTTCTTCGTCGTCACTTGGTGCTGGTACCGAAATGCTGGCGCCTCCATCGGTAACCTGGGGAATAAGACGGAAGGGGGAAAATAGGAAGATCTCATCGAAGTGATGTCGTAGGTGGAGAACTGCTTTTCTTGAGGCTTCCAGTCGGGCATCCGCATCACTTGGTCTGGGTGCTGTAAAGGTCTGATCCAGATCCGAAACTCTCACAGTGACCCATCCCATCCAAAAATGAGTCTTCCCGTGAACTTTGTAGGTCTTGGCATGGAAAGCAGGGAGGTCTTCCTGGGGCACGCCAAGGTATTCCAACATTCTCCATAACAGGGTAGCCCATCCTCCTAGCTGATGTGGGTCGGTCACAACGTTATACACCATCCTATACAAGTTTAGAGTTAGAGAGAATAAAGTTAGCCACACAAGGAAAACAAATGCAATAGAGGAGAATTTCAGAACTAAGAGCGATGAGGGTAAGGAATAAAAGCAATCTACTTATTAATTTTCAACATAGGGTTTAATTTTTAAATAGTTTTGCTGGCCTGCCGACGAGGCGCAGCGGAAACCCTATCTAACGACCACCTGCAATTGGCTTCCTACGGTCAGCTCGGCTCTGATACCAAGCTGTCACGGACCCGGAATAGCATATGGTTAGGGGAACGCGAAGTCGCCAAGGACCGAAGGAACTCGTCCGCCCGGTGGCACGGTACCTGCGCCGTACGCACCAAGGTAGAACGATCCGACACCCGCCACGTGCGAGCCGGCCGGAAGCGACCAAGTTTCCCAAAACCACATACGATTCCGTAATCCGGTGAAGAGTCAGAGTCGTTCCCGAATCCTACCACGCCTAGCAAGGTCGGAGGATCCCGGCGGTTCTACCCACACCCTAACCTAGCTCGGAAGCTAGTGGGTCACTCGAAAGCCCGGTAGAACGCCCACACCCTGCCTGGCCGGCACTGCATCTCAGCCAGCGGGTCACTCAACCAACACCTGCTCGACTTAGTAGAAAATGGTACGGCCTCGATCCTTCACGGCATACCCATACACTTCATATCATTCACGCATTGTGCAGGGGCAGCCTGGAATAACAACTCGGATATTGTCACAAAGCCCTACAATACGATATTACTAATAACAGTCCACGAGGGGACAACATATTACATCAGTTGATTATGTCCGAACACATATCCGAGTACGGAGAAGTTAAACGACAGCGGAAGCAAAAGGAGTAAGACCCACAGCGGCAACATGTCCGCTGACCAAAAGCTACACCTATCCCACAGATCGAACACTACCGAGGAAACCCAAGTTCAAGCATCGTCAAAGTAATCTTCGACCACCGGCTCACCTGCAAGCTCTAGGATTAACCTAGGTGAGTACGAAGTACTCGCAAGACTTAATCGTGCTTGATTAGATGTCCTACACATGCTAGTTTAGCAGCAAGTAAACATGATGCTTCTCAGAGTAACAATATGTAAGGTAACAACATAGCATCATTAGGGTAAATGGAGACAAGTAAAACAACCAGCTAAAACAGACAATAACAGGACATGAACAAATCATCACAAATCCGATTCCTCGAGTTCAAATCCAAAGGGGCAGCCCATACATCCAATACAATCCGATCCATTTAACGATTCAATCCAAGGGGCAGCCCTGTATCCAATTCCGAATTGATCCAACCACGACACATTATCAAACTCCAAAGTAATCCGTTTAAGACATGATATCAAATCCGAATTGATCCAACCACGACACATTATCAAACTCCAAAGTAATCCGTTTAAGACATGATATCAAATCCGAATTGATCCAACCACGACACATTATCAAACTCCAAAGTAATCCATTTAAGACATGATATCAAATCCGAATTGATCCACCAATCTCATTATGATTTAATCTCTCGGACCGCTACCGACGGACTCAACCCCTGCCGATATAATGAGTGCATAACCGCAAGGAGGTAGCGAACCTCCAAGGGGCGTGGAGGCTTGTCCCACTATACCTCAGTGTTGGCTCTCGATAGCGCTCCCGTGTGATAAGGGATTGTGACACGCTGAAGATAAGGTTGCTGCGGTGACAAAACTCTACTTACACCTGGGTCACCTTCCCGCCGCAATTAGCAACAACCGTACCCATTGTGCACGCCCTCGGCTCTCACAACTCACTTAAAGGTTTGGTTGAAGAGCCACAGATGTTCTCAACGTGAGACCCATCCTGCTTGTATTAGTGTGCTTAACATCTCCTAATGACATCTGAACTGATCATTCCCATACGACACACGACGGAGACAGACACATACAAGCACACATAAGAGAGGGCATACACAAGAGTACGGAAAATAAAATGCAACAAGCTCTGCTTGCCTTGATCTGGTTGTTCCTGGTCTTGCGGGGAGCTGTAAGCCTGGTGGTCACCTTCGTCTTCGGGCTCTGTTGCAATTAACGCGAAGACCGGAAAAGAAACGATAAAAGAATCCATAAGGTCCAGCATGTATGCATGATACTTATGCAGGATGTGCATGTCATGAAGATGCTAGGATGGCTAGGGTTCCGTTACGACAAGGCATATACAACTAAAGCAGTTGGTGTTACCCTAATGCCTCGTACATGCATGCATGCAATATTAACCTTTATGTCGAGGTAGGGTTAGTCATTTACTACTAGAACAAATGGTGTTAAGTTAACTTGTCAAAGCTACCGGGAATACTAATTAGGCATGCATGTGAAATTACAGTACTGTTACTCGGGTACAAACCTAACGCACTAAATGTTACTACGTTTGGAGCTAACATCGTGGATAAACATGTTACCGAAGAACGAGGCTTCGGAGGGGAGGAATTAGCTTAGGTTTGATGGGGCTGTAGGGAACTTGCTCAAATTAAGTTTTTGGTTCAGCCAAGCTGTAGGAAATCTCTCAAGCTTTCTATCGATATAAACTTTGCTAAAATCCGAGCTACGGATTAAGAGTTATCGCATTTTGAAGCTCGACGGAACAAAAGATTAGACCCTAGATAACCTACTGTGCATGTAACCAAAATGAACTTTTGATGCATCCAAGTTGTAGAGAATTTCACCAGCTTTCCAACCATATAAAATTTGTTCAATTTGGATTTGCGGTTTAAAAGATATGAGCATTTGAAATGTGGGACAAAATCTGCCCTAATCTAACCTAATTGCTAAACGTACCCGAACTAACCCCACCCTCTCTCTGATACGCGCCTGCCTCAGCTAAGTCTACCCGAGAACACCCCCAAGGTTCCCACTCCTTAATCACCCCAGCTGACGTGTGGGGCCACTGGAACAATGGCTGACCGGGCGCACCCGAGCCAGTCAGCTGCTGACTGGGCGGCATGGCCCAATCAGCGGGCGACACCTCACCCTCTCTCTCTCTCTACACTCTCTCTCTCTCTCTGCCTCACTCGGGACCGGTCGAAAAAGGCCCAGGCGGCGGAGGGCTCGCCGGAGCATCACCGGAAGGGGGGGTTCCGGGCTCGGTTGAGCTCGGGGAGGACGGTGGGGGAACCAGGAGCTCACCCCGGTGCTGGCACGGTGCTTGGGGGCGACGGGGAGGCTCAGGAGGAGGCTAGCAGCGGCGACCGGCGGCGAGGGCTTCGGGTGGCGGTGGAGAGGTGTCTCCGGGGCGCGGATCTGCATGGGGGAGGTGAGGGGCGAGTTAATGAGGTGGAAGAGAAGCTCATGGTTAAAGAAAGAGGGCTCGGGAGCCACTGGAACCAAATCGGAAGCTCGCCGGAGTAGTTGGCCGTCCGCGGGGAAGAAGATTGCGTCGGGGCTCCTCGGTGCAGATCTGAGACAAGCAAATGGTCGGGGAGTTAGGGAAAACGATGTCGAGCTAAGGAACCGAGGATTGGAGGGAGGGGGAAGACCGGAGCGGCACCGATTTCTCACCGGAGTTGGGTCGGCGTCGGAGAAGAAAGAGTTTCGGGGGCTCCGGTACTGATGGCTTAGGGTTTGGAGGAGGGAAAGGCGAGGAAGGGGAGAAGAAGCTGTCGGGAGGAGGGCTTTAAAGGGCGGCGGGGCTCGGACAGGGGGCACCGGGAGTGGAGCGCCGCCCACGCCGGCGTACCCGCTGCCGGGACGTGGCGTGGAGGACCCGACAGGAGGGCCCCCGGGGCGCGGAGGAGAGAGGGGCGCTGCGGCGGGGTATGACAAGGGGGGGCCCAGTGGCAGTGGGAGGAGGGCGCGCGCGCGCGGGAGGCCGAGCGGGCTGAGGAAAAACGGGCCGACCGGGGAGGGTTGCGGCCCAAAGGAAGTTTAGGGTTTCTTTTTATTTTTTTCTTTTATGTATTCCAGGTTTATTCCCCATGACATTTTATGTACCAAATTAACTCCAATAGACTTGAAATTTTTACAGGGGCTTCATATTATTATTCATGAGCTACTGTAGGAGTCTGGCTTAGTTTGGAGCTGGTTTGACCTATGTTCCCATTCAATTTTGAATTAGGGTTCGAATTCGGATTTGAGCTAGAGTGAAGCCCTAGACATGTCCACAATTTCTAGGAATTGGTCAAGGGCTAGGGGTATCCCCTTTTAAGCTATTCATGGAGTCTTAGAACATATCTTCTACTAGAGTTTGCTTCATTCGTCGAAACCCTAATTCTAGCATTTTTAGGGTTTGGTGTTAGGGACGGGGATTCACCGGAAGGGTCGATGACTCCAACCACCCTTATCGACGATGTTGTTATTTGAGTTACTTCAAATAAATTGATTGGTGTTTGCAGCAAGTATCCACCGAGGATGAGATATTAACATATTCTATAAAGTATATCCATATTACATCTAAGTTTAATTGAGGTGGGGGTGATGATGATGACATGTATGCATGGATGCAAATCAGAAACCTATTTATCAACTTTGGGTATTACAGGCTATGATTTCGTTTCCACCTATCCAACCCAAGGCATTTTGTTAAAATGAGCTTCTATCACCCATAAGTCACTTCAGAATTGCATACCCAGCATAATTCATCATGCATTCATGCTGAATCTCATTGCTTTCTTTTGTCGTTTGTTTCCGGTACTTCGTGTTATTTGAAATAGAGCTCGAAGAAGGAGACCACCAGGCTCACGAATCAATACAAGATCAGGAACCCTGTGACCAAGGCAAGCAGAGCTTGTTGCATTTCTTATATTCTATTACATGCCTGACTACTAGTAATGTGTGGATGTTTGATTAGAGATTATGATTGGAACTGTTTAGGATGGTTCTTAGAAGTTATTTCTCTGTGATGGTTGAGATGAGAATTTAACTTGATGCCCTATCAACTTGGAACCATTAAAAGTGAGATGTGAGAACCGAAGAGGGTAGGTGCATGATGGATACGATGGGTATATGTGATGTCATGAATGCGACCCAGGTGTAAGGAGAGTTTGTCGCTATACCCCTTTGAGGTGACTCCATCGTAGCACTCCTCTTGTCACGCGTGGATGTCAGCGGAAGTCACCACTATGGGTATATCTGATGGCAAGTCTTGGTCACTCGGAGCCTTGCAACCTCCGAGTGAGGAGCACTCGTTATATCCATGGTAGTTGTACAGCCGGTGACGGACCGAGAGATTGATTGGAATGAATATGTGATAGGTTGAGAACCCTCATGGTCGCCGCCGGACTCACCGCTATGGGTTATCTGATGGCAAGTCTCGGTCACTGGAGCTTTGCAACCTCCGAGTGAGGAGCACTCGATATTTCCCATAGTAGTTGGATTTGCCGGGACGGTCCAAGGGGGTTGATTAAATTAGATGGGCGTGGGCTGCCCTATACAACCTTGGAATTTTATGATTGATGTTCTCATGTTGGTGTTTTGAATTATACGAGATCTGAATTATAAGTGGGAGTTGATGTGTTCCTCCCTTAGTGCTATCCATGCCATGTTTCCTGTTGTACCCTGTTAAATCAAAATGCACCATGTTTAATTGCTGCTATACTAGTATGTGTAGGACATCTAATCAAGCATGAATAATTCTTGCGAGTACCTTCGTACTCACCTAAGATATTCCTAGATCATTGCAGGTGAGCCAGTGGTCGAGGATTACTTCGATGATGCCTAGCGGCTTGGTTTTCTTGGTTGGCTATTGACTCGTGGGATTTTGGTGACTATTGGGCAGCGGTTGATGCACCGCTGCGGATTTTGGGGTCTTTTATTCCGCTGTTGCATGAATACTCCAGACTTGACTATGTTTCCGGTTATCACCGAATGACGTATTCATATAGTCCCATGTGGACAACTAGGTGTATTATCGTATCGTAGTGGTTCGTGTGATGATATGCTTGCTGTCCAACATATGCCCCACCTCCCATCTGTCATGCGTGTATGTTGAAATGGGGAGTGTGGTTGGGTGCATATGGAGGTGCTTGTTATTTTACTTCGGTTCATGTGGAATGCAAAGTGAAAGTACGGTCCATTGCCAAAGTGAGTCATACGCGTGAGGTGTATGTGTTTGGAATCGTGATCCCCTAATCAGGCTGTGGTGAGTCATACGCAGTGCATCGTATGCATGTCGCATGAGGCAGGGGTGGGCCATAGTCCGTCGCAGGTACCGGCTATGGTCACCGTCTTCACTCGTTGTGAATCCCTTGAATCGGATTATAATACCGGTTCCCTCACAGCTTGGTATCAGAGCCGAGCTGACCGTAGGAAGCCAATTGCAGGTGATCATTAGATAGGACTTCGTATTGCCGAGAAAACTATTTGAAAAGTTAAACCCTATGTTTAAAATCAGCAAGTAGATTGCTTTTTATTCCTTACCCCCATCGATCTTAGTTCTGAATTTTCTCCCCTATTGCATTTGTTTTTGCTTGTGGCTAACCTTGACCCATTCCTTTGTTTTGTTAGATGGAATTTCCTCAGTTGGTGCATGCCACCCATGCCTTGGATGTTGATGGGTTTCCAGAGGTACTTTTGTACATGCTCCGGGAACTCGGATTCCCATGTCTCCTGGAGTACCTTGTGCATAGAGCCGACCTAAGGTTTGGCATGTACGAGTACCGGGCACGCGTGTTCATCAAACCGCGTGAGTGACCCTCCGCATCAGCCGTGCTTCTTCAATGGTTATGGAGCTGAGTTGGAGTCTGCAGTCCAAGATGCCGCATATTCTGCCATGTGTCATCTTCGCCATGAGCTTCCGGGCCTCGCCGAGGGCCCCTTCTCCTTTTTCCCGTCACGAACTCCCTTGGAGGACGTGGCACCGTCTGAAGATTTCACCCAGGAGAGCAACGTGGCACTAGCCCAATTGGGGCGTCTCGTCCGATCCTTGGACGTGGTGTATCGTGCCCGTGGGTTCGAGATGAGGCGGTATCGTCATTGTCTCCTCATCTCCCTGGAGCTTGCTTATCACCAAAGGATGGACTTTGTCGCACCCCCTCACTTCTAGACCGAGGAGGGCATCTACTCAGTCTATGAAGGAGGTCCGTGGGTGCACCATTATCCATCGGTGGGCGGAATGGAGATTGGTTTCCCACCCGATGTGTTGCGTTCGCAAATGTCGGTGGGCAGCGTTCGTCGCGTTCCCTCTATGGTTCCTCAGTATGGATATGGGATCCCTTTGTTTCATTCTTTGGTTCCTCTCCCCACTGATTTGGAGGCCTACGAGATCAGTCATCGCAACGAAGGAGCTCCATATAGTCCCTAATAGTATTGTTCAGATTTTGGTGTTAAGTTGAAGGTTTCATTTTGTGGTGTAAGCCGAACCAAATCCTAGGGTTAAGGTATCTTTTAGAGGCATGTAATTGGGTATTGGAGGCTGCAATTTTGGCATATTGTAACGTTTATTTCACCGTAAGGTGATCTAAACCGCAGCCCCATCCATGAACTATGTCGAACGTATTAATGCAATCGAGAATTGTTGTCAATCGTTCTTACAATTGTTTTGTACTTCATTTTCTTGTGAAAATATGTATGAAATAATGTGGCATGTTCATGAATACCTCGCTGCACCGTTGTGGAAATACCTTAGTTTTCCATTTCCCAAGTGTTGCCGTCTCATTCTGTTGTCCTTTGGTTGCAACAGCATGGCGTCTGGAACGCATGGAGCTGCACGTGGTCGCCGTGAGCGTGAAGAGGAGGAAGTGCCACCTCCTCCCCAGCAACCCAACATCGCGGACCTGCTTGCAACACAGAATAGAATTCTGGAGCAACTTGTGCGCAATCAAGGCGCAAGAGGTGGTCAAGCCCGAGGTAGTCTAGCTGATTTTCAGCGGACTCAACCGGCTACCTTCGACCGAGCAGATGATCCGTTGGAGGCAGACAATTGGATCCGCACCATCGAGAGGAAGTTACAGCTAGCTCAGTGTGCGGAGGATGACAAGGTCAACTTCGCCTCCCACTACCTCGAAGGAGCTGTCGCAGATTGGTGGGAGAACTTCCTGGCTATGCAAGCGCAGGGTCATGTGGTCACGTGGGCTGAGTTCCGAACCGGCTTCTGTGAGTTCCACATCCCTTCCGACATTATGACGCTGAAGAAGGAGGAGTTCCGTGACCTTCACCAAGGCAAGAAGCCCATCTTAGAGTTCCTCCGCGAGTTCAACCATCTAGCGCGGTATGCGCCGCGTGAGGTATCTACGGATGAAGATAAGGTGGAGAAGTTTATGGATAAATTGAATGAAGAGATGCAAGCCAAACTTGCTACCGTCGACGTGCGAGATTTCCAGCACCTTGTGGACAAGGCCATCAAGGTGGAGGCCAAAGAGTTAGCCCTCCATCAGACTCGCAAGCGCGAGAGGGAGTTGCAAAAATCTGTTTGAAGCAGTTCGCAGAAACCAAGGACATGGCAGCCACAACCACCCCGTCCTGCAGGACCGCACCCACCAAGGCCACAAGGTTATGCGCCTCGTCCCCAGCAACAAGGTTTCCAGCCTCATCCCCAGGGTGGACAGCCGTAGCCCTTTATAGACTACACAAAGGTTAAGTGCTACAATTGTAGAAATATGGGGCATTATGCTAGCCGTTGTTCCCTTACGCGCTCGGGTCAGGCTTATGCCCCTAGGGCGCCACAAGAGCAACCAAGTGCAGGTCCTCAAGTCAGGGGCCCAGCCCCTAACAAGCCTCAAGCTGCCGGCCACGGCAGAGTGAACCACGTCACCGCCGAAGAAGCATAGGATGCACCAGAGGTGGTGTTGGGTACGCTTTCCGTTAACTCAACTCCCGCCACCGTTCTTTTCGATTCCGGAGCATCCCATTCCTTTATATCCAGCAAGTTTGCACATGATAACCATGTTCCATCATCAGCATTGCATCATCCCCTCATTGTTGCAACACCCGGCTCAGAGATGAGGACCGAGCTAGTTTGCGAGGGTGTTAAGGTAGAAATTGGTGGAGAGATATTTCTAGCTAATATGGTGGTTCTTGGATTGAAGGGTTTAGATGTTATCTTGGGCATGAATTGGTTGGTCCAACACAAGGCAAAAATAGATTGTGCCAAAGGGTCCGTCTCCCTTGTCGCCAACTCCGGCAAGGAAGTGAAGTTCGTGTCGCCATCCGTGTCAGGGCATCTTTTTGCCATGAGCGGCACTTAGGACCTGGGAATTGAGCTAGTCCCAGTGGTATGTGAGTACCCGGATGTCTTTCCTGAGGAATTGCCGGGTATGCCCCCTGACCGCGCAGTGGAATTCTTCATCGATCTTCCACCCGGTACTGCTCCTATTTCGAAGCGTCCGTATCGGATACCCCCGAATGAGTTGTTGGAGATGAAAAAGCAACTCAAAGAGCTTGAGGATAAGGGTTTCATTAGACCCAGCTCCTCGCCATGGGGCTGCCCAGCCATGTTTGTGAAGAAGAAGGATTCAAGCCTGCGGATGGTAGTTGATTACCGCCCGTTAAATGAGCTTACCGTGAAGAATAAGTACCCTCTCCCCCGGATTGATGACTTATTTGATCAATTAGCTGGAGCATGTGTACTCCAAGAGTGATCTCAGGTTAGGCTACCACCAAATAAAAATTAGATCCAAAGACATTCCAAAAATAGCCTTTACCACCCGATATGGGTCATACGAATACACAGTGATGTCATTTGGTTTGACCAATGCTCCTTCCACCTTTATGCAACTCATGAATTCGGTATTCATGGAGTATCTTGACAATTTGTTGTCATCTTTATTGATGACATCCTCATCTATTCCAAGTCTGAACCGGAGCATGAAGACCACTTGAGAATGGTGCTCGACAAGCTCCGTGAGCATCGTCTGTTACAAAATTCTCGAAGTGTGAATTTTGGAAGCATCAAGTGGAGTTCTTAGGTCATGTGCTTTCAGCTGATGGTGTCGCGGTAGACCCAAGCAAAGTGCAAGCCGTCCAAGAATGGAAGCAACCTGTCAGTTACCCAGATTCGCAGCTTTCTAGGATTGGTGGGTTATTACCGTCGATTCATCGAAGGTTTCTCTTCCATAGCAAAGCCCATGACCGAATTGTTGAAGAAAGACAAGAAGTTTGTATGGTCCGATAAGTGTGAAGAGAGTTTCCAAGAGCTCAAGAAGAAGTTAACCTCAGCCCCAGTGCTTATCCTCCCGGATATCCACAAAAGCTTTGAAGTTTATTGTGATGCTTCTCGGAATGGGTTGGGTTGTGTCCTCATGCAAGAGGGTCGCGTGGTAGCTTATGCTTCCCGTCAGTTGCATCCTCATGAGGCCAATTATCCCACTCACGACTTGGAGCTAGCAGCTGTGGTTCACGCTCTCAAGATTTGGCGCCATTACCTCATCGGTAACCATTGCGAAATCTTTTCGGATCATAAGAGTTTGAAGTATTTATTTACTCAACCAGATCTGAATCTTCGGCAATGGAGATGGCTTGAACTCATTAAGGATTATGATTTGGGTTAATTATACCCCCGGCAAGGCCAACGTCATCGCCGACGCACTTAGCCGGAAAGCCTATTGCAACATTACCTCAATCCTTGAGCAACAACCAACGCTCTATTTGGAATTTTAGCGACTCAATCTTGAGATGGTTGAGCAGGGTTCTCTCGCTATTCTGGAGGTGAAACCATCCTTGGAAGGCCAAATCAAGGCCGCACAGGCTCAGAATGCTGGCATGCAGAAGAGAAAGGAGAAAGTGAAGAACGGTACCACTACTTGTTTCACCGAAGATGAGAACAGAGTCCTTTGATTCGGGAAGCGACTCGTGGTGCCCAAGGACCAGCAACTAAAGGATTTGATCCTTCATGAAGCCCATAACTCCCCGCTGTCCATCCATCCCGGCAGCACCAAGATGTACCAAGATATTCGTCGTTGATTTTGGTGGACCTGAATGAAGCGGGAGATTGCCCGATTTGTTGCTGAATGCGACGTGTGCCGCCATGTGAAGGCCAAGCATCAAAGACCAGCGGGTATGCTTCAACCACTCCCTATTCCCGAGTGGAAATGGGAAGAGATCGGTATGGATTTCGTGGTAGGGTTACCAAAATCTCCGAAGGGCAACGATGCCATATGGGTGATTGTGGACCGCCTCTCTAAGGTAGCTCACTTCATCCCCGTGAAGACCACTCATAAGGTGAGTCAATTAGCGGAGTTGTAGATTGCTCGAATCGTTTGCCTCCATGGTGTTCCCGCAAGGATTGTTTCGGATCGAGGCACCCAGTTTACCAACCGGTTTTGGAAGTGTTTCATGAGGCCATGGGAACTTCTCTATCCTTTAGCACAGCTTTCCATCCTCAAACCGGAGGCCAAGTTGAGAGAACAAACCAAATCCTCGAAGACATGTTGAGGTCTTGTGCCCTCACTTTCGGTTCCAATTGGGAGAAGTGTTTGCCGTATGTGGAGTTCGCCTACAACAATAGTTACCAAGCTAGCCTTGGTATGGCACCATTTGAAGTACTTTACGGAAGAAGATGCAGGACTCCCCTAAATGGTATTGATGACCCCAATGCAACCATCCGGTATTCGGGTTTACGATATTCTCATGGTCTAAGGACGCAAGTAAACGTTAACACATTATGAGAAGATACCGATAATATATTGACAACGTGATCTCGCAGTATCTCATAAGGGGGTCTATCCAACACCATTGTTATCCTAACAATGTGCTCCCATTATTACCGGCATCCTTGTTACATTAACAATGCCCATGATCAGGAAAAACAAGACCATCAACAATACATGAGCTAGTCTAGAGGCCTGATTAGGGATCTGTTTGGTGTTTTATTATTCCACACATGCAATTGGGTTTCCCTCCGAATCCCATATTCGGGAACCAATGCAATTCTAGCATAGAACATAAACTTAATCATGATCGTGAAAATACAATAATAACAACTTTATTATTACCTCTAGGGCATATTCCAACAGTTCTGTTATGTTCGGATGGCCTTCGGACTCAAGAATGCCGGAGCGACCTTCGCGCGGCTCGTATACAAGGCCCTCGCACCGCAGATAGGGCGTAACATCGAGGTATATGTTGATGACATTGTCGTCAAGAGCGTCCTCGCCAGCTCCCACGCCGCGGACCTAGAAGAGATGTTTGACAACCTCAAAAAAGCGGGCATGAAACTCAACCCGGAGAAGTGTGTCTTTGGGGTCCAGGTGAGAAAGCTCCTTGGCTTCCTCGTATCGGCATGGGGTATCGAGGTCAACCCGACAAAAATTCAGGCCGTGCTCGATATGCGGCCATCGAAAAATGTTAAAGAAGTGCAGAAGTTGATGGGGTGGCTCGCTGCCTTGGGAAGGTTCGTCTCCCACTCGGCCGAGAAAGGACTCCCATTCTTCAAGGCTCTACGGGGATCCTCTGGCATTGAGTGAAGTGAAAGCCAAGCCCCTTTTGAGGAACTGAAGACATACCTCACCTCGCCACCACTGCTACAGCGCCCCGATCCCGGAGAGGCATTGTTGCTTTACCTTGCGGCCACCCCGGTCGCGGTAAGCGCCTTACTTTGGAAGGAAAAGGACAAGACCCAACACCCCGTCTACTATGTGTCCAAGGCACTGCAAGGAGCAAAGGTACGATACACCGAACTGGAGAAGCTCGTGTATGCACTCCTCATGGTGTCGTGGAAGCTGCGATACTACTTTCTCGCCCACTCGATCTAAGTACTGTCGGCTTTCCCAATTGGCGAGATGCTTCGCAATAAGGAAGCTTCTTGACGCGTTGGCAAGTGGGCGAGCGAGCTCGCCCCGTTCTCCATTGAATTTATGCCAAGGACAGCGATAAAGTCCCAAGTGCTGGCAGACTTCGTGGCGGAATGAGCTCCGTCGGAGCGCCCGGCACCTCCGAACCCCTCTGAACCGCTGTGGACCATCTACGTCGACGGCTCGTGGTGCTCGGAAGGCGCCGGCACCAGGGTGATCCTCGAATCCCCAGAAGGCAACGTCACCTCCTACAGCGCACGCCTTGAGTTCAAGACCACCAACAACGGGGCGGAGTACGAGGCACTCCTCCTTGGTCTTCGAAAGGCACGCACCTTAGGCGTGCAGATGATAGTTGTCAAGAGCGACTCACAGCTCATCGCTGGCCACATCGACAAGAGCTACCAGGCCAAAGACCTCGAGATGGTCAAGTACTTAGCCCTAGCCCGAGCCATGGAGAAGCACTTCGCCGGCCTCACTGTCCGCAGCATCCCACGTGCTGCAAACGCTGACGCCGATAGTCTCGTAAGAGCCGCCAGCGTGAAGACCGAGACCCCCTAGGGGCTTTTTATGAAGTGATCTTGGAGCCCGCCATGAAGGGGCTCCCAGAGATATGCCTCATCAGCGAGCAAGACTGGAGGGTCCCAATCATGGGTTACCTCTCCGATGAGACGGAGCCCACTGACCCCGTAGAAGCACGAAGGCTCAAGAGTCGGGCCAGGGGCTTTGTCATCCATGACCATGCTCTCTATACAAACGCGGGGTATGCGCACCCTACCTTCGATGCATCTCCAAGGATGAGGGACTCGAGTTGGTACGCGAGATTCACCAGGGGCTGTGTGGATCGCACCTTGCCCCCCACGCCTTGCTTTCAAAAGCATTCCAATAGGGATTCTATTGGCCCACCGCCCTTCGTGACGCACAAAGCCTCGTCAAAACATGCCCTGCGTGCCAATGGATGGGGCGGAGCACGAAGCTCCCCGCGAACGAGCTGCAGCCCATTCCACCGTCGTGGCCACTGGCCCACTGGGGCGTCGACCTTATCGGCCCATTCGGGTCAAGGAGCCATGGATTCAAGTTTGTCGTCATCGCCGTCGACTACTTCTCCAAGTGGATCGAGGCCGAGCCCTTGGCCAAGATCACATCGGCAGCCGTGCAGAGGTTCATGTGGAAGAACCTCATTTGCCGCTTCAGCGTTCCGAGGGAGCTCACTGTCGACAACGGGACTCAGTTCGACGCAGCCCCCTTCTGAAAATTCTGCATCGGCCTCGGCATCAATTTATGTTTCGCCTCTGTGGCTAACCCGAAGGCAAATGGTGCTGTCGAGTGAGCCAATGAATCATCCTTTCCGGCCTCCGCACATGCCTCTTCAACTTGCCCAAGGGTCTTTGAGCAGACGAGCTCCCTAGCGTCTTATGGTCCACCCATACGGCAGCCAGTCAGGCCACCGGCTTCACACCCTTCAAATTATTATACAGAGATGAAGCGGTGACCCCGGAAGAAATCAAGATTGGGTCTCTGCGCACTACAACAATCATCGACGAAAGCACCCACGAAGTATCCCTCAAAACACTTGATGCCGTCCGATAGGAGGCTGCCCTCAACATTGATCAGTACCAGGCCACCATGGCGAAGGCGTACAACAAGACTGTTCGCCCCCGACCCATCCACGTCGGTGACCTCGTGCTCAAGAAGAAGGCAAATCCAGAAGCTGACGGCAAGCTGAGCTCGAAGTGGGAAGGACCGTATGAGGTGGTTCGTGCCACTCGCCCGGGAGTGTCCCGCTTGACAACCCTCGACGGGGTTGAACTGCAGCACAGCTGGAACGCTGACAATCTTCGCAAGTACTATGTGTAGCTCCAGTCCCACTAGATATGGCCGCTACGTCCGCAGTCTTGTATTTTGGGTAGTACAGCTAGGGTAGAGACCGCTGCGTCGGTCACTGCCCCCGCTAGTTTGTTTGCTTGCATTAAGGCCGCCGCGTCGGTTGTCGCCACCTTCTATAATTGGCCTTCGTGCCTTGTTAAGCCTCAATAAAAAACTCAGAACGGTGGCATCATGCCCCTTCGAAATAGGTTCCAACATCTCTATCTGAGATAGAGTGTCCCTTCCCTCCGGAGTCGTGCGACGGTAAGCTCCCCGCGATGTTGAGCCATCTCCATCCGGGATAGAGTGTCCCTTCCCTCCGGGGTCACGCAACGTTAAGCTCCCTGCACTGTCGAGCCATCTCCATCCGGGATAGAGTGTCCCTTCTCTCCGGGGTCATGCTACGGTAAGCTCCCCGCGATGTCGAGCCATCTTCATCTAGGATAGAGTGTCTCTTCCCTCCGGGGTCACGCGACAGTAAGCTCCCCGTGATGTCGAGCCATCTCCACCCAGGATAGAGTGTCCATTCCCTCCAGGGTCGTGTGACGATGAACTCTCCACGGTGTCGAGCTACCTCTAATGCTAACTATTTCTGAACAAGGCGTAAATCGTGGTACCAAGTACCCAGCAACATGTTTATTTTTCACTTACTGCATATCGCAAAGGAACAACCGCTCTCAAGCACGCCATCGAGCGCTAATCGTTTTCAGATGGGAGGCGGGGCACGACGTCGTATCCCCACCGATGCCCCTCCATTATTACAAGATGCATACATACTTAGTACAATCGGTCGAAAAATCAAAACAACCACGAAGCTATGATGAGAAAAGCTCAAACTCATTAGGAGCATTGGGCAAGGCCCGCAAGGAGCACCACGACCTCTGCATCATTCAAGACGTGCATGTCATCGTCCAGCCGCTCGATTTTCATTAACCCACGCGAAGCATAGCGCTTGGTGGACTCAGGCCTAGCAGGTGCTGTCCCCAGGCGCTCTGCGCTCACCTTCCATCGAAGGCAGTCACCGTACATGCCAAAGAACAAACATTCACAAGGAGCGAATGCAATCTTCTGGATTTTTGTTAATAACTAACAAGTTACATGAGAGTTACAAAGAAAAGTCCGATCATGTCCGATCACGTGAACCCTAGCAAAAGACAGTCTACTGGGCTAGAGGGCTCAAGCCGATGCAACGACGGCTCAGGTACTAAAAAGCAAAAGACTAAGCAAAATCCTACCGCGCTAAGGTAAGCAAAAGACACAAACCTAGGGGTAAAGATCACACTTGTGGAGGCCGCCCGCTAGGCGCTCCCGCGGGCAGCCCCCCAGGAGTCTCTCGGGGGACCTGAGACTTCCAGAGCCTAGCAATGTACTTCAGTCCACGCCTGTCCCATACGTGCGCCAGGAAGGCCCGGACACTAGCCCGGACGTGTGCGTGAGCATCCTCCATCCTCATCCTTGTCAGAAGGGTAAAGTTCGACGCCTAAAACCTGCCCGCGGGGTCGTAGCCGGCCTCGCGCAAGCAGGTGAATGCTAGCTCGACGGAAGCCTGGGCGCAGTCCCAGGCGTGCACTGGAATTGCCTCCAGCGCAGCCGCGCAGAGCGCGGCGACCCAGCGTAGCCGGGCGGCTGGCACGCCCTCGTCGACACTGTCAGGGAGCGGAAGGGAGACTCCGAGTCCTACGCCAAGTTCGCCAACCCCTGCAACGGCAGACGCCACTAGGGTGTCCAGCTCCTGCTGTCGCATAGCGGCAGCCTGTCGCTCAACCCCCACGTATGAAGCTCGGCACGGAGGGAGGCAATCACATCCTCCGCCTCCGACAACTTCTCTTGAGCCCCCGCGGCCTTCTCCTCAGTGGCCTTGGCCCGCGCCTTCACCTCCCGGATATGAGCTATCTTGCCCTCAATCTCAATCTCGTGCATCTCCAGGAACCACTCCGTTGCAAGGAAGCTCTATGAAGAGGAGTTGCAGTCAGAATCCATCAATAAAGATGTCGTGCGCAAAGGAAAAGTCAAGGGTAGACTTTACCTTGATTAGCACTGATTTAGAGGCGGTCCGCACGTCCGCTGGCGACAGCCCAGAGAAGGCAGTCCCAAGGTCTGCGGGGCAGATCTGTCCTGCGAGGTCATCGTAAAGGCCCACCTCGACCTCGGAGTTGACAAAGTGCCCCGGGAGCAGCCGTCCCCGAATCAATGGGACGCCCAGTGCACCCCCGCTATCTGCATCCGCATGGAACGTGGACCCCGCCACACGGCTGCTCCCACCGGCTAGCACGGCCGGCCTAGTGGGCTCCGAACGTGACGCGGATGCCATCATGGGGGCTCCCCCTGGTGTAGGTGGCACAGGCAGCACCTCGGCGGACGCGGCTGTGTCTGCCTCGCCACCTCCCTCAGAGCCGAAGTTAAAACTGCCTGTCGATGACTCGTCCGTCTCCCCCTGGGGGGGAGGGGCGACGTCTGGGAACTTCCTGTAGCTCAGCAACCCTGCCACCACTGTCGTCGTACTGATCTGCACTGGACTCTCGATCGAACGAGGCCAAAGACAACGCTTGAACCTTTGCGCGGCTGGACCGGCGGCTAGGCCGCTCCCGCCCGGGGCTCAGGGGACGCCCGCCAGCCATCGCGGTGCGGACCACTCAAGTCGGCGAAGAAGGAGCCACCTCGCGAGCGCGCTTGGCCACTACCATGCCCCCAGTCGGTGTGGGAGATGGCTGAGTGGGCACCGCCCACTTGAAGCACCAACACGCCCGATTGACCCGCGGCTCTTGAATCATCGCCTTCACGTCCGCCTCGGTGGCTGAGCAGCTCCTCCGCGGCGGACGCCGTGCCCCACAAAGATTTGTCTATAGAAGGGACCACAGTAAAGTGATAGGAGGAAAGCTTGATTAAAGGAAAAGTGTAATACCCAGATTCGACAATTAGGGTTTGCCTCGCATTCATGCATACATGTCATCATATTCATGCATGTAAAGATCCACACACACACACACCTTATTTAAACTAAGATAAAGTACGATGAAACTTTATAGAATATGTACATATCTCATCCTCGGTAAACGATTTTACAAACACCAATCAACTTATTTGAAGTATCAAATAGCAGCACTAACCTTTGGCATGTGGAGCGATCAGTGACCCCGTCGATGAATCACCAGACTAACCTTCCCTCTCTTCTCCCCGGAGTTTCCACCCAAGTCACCTAGTATCGCTAAGTTGAACCTAGGGTTAGGGAGCAATTTGGAGAGGAAGGACTAGATCGTACCTAAGTAAATGGGTGATATCTCTGTGGATGAAAAGTTGCCAAAATTTTATATTTAACTTGAATATGTGCATTCCAGTCATGTGCAAAATTTTGGAATGTTTGGAAGGCCCAAAGACCTAGCTGTAGCTCTAGCGCCGAATTAGGTCAAAACGTGGAGTTGAGCTAGAGACCAGGTCAAACCAGCTCCAAATCAGTTCAAACTTCTACAGTAGATCCCTAATAATACTTTGAATACCCTGTAAAAATTCCAAGAATTTTGGAGCTGTTTTGAAACATAAAATAACGCAAGAAGTAACACTGGTATTAGAGAAAAGAAAAAGATAAACCTAAAAAGAAAAAGGGGCCGAGGCCCGTTCGGCCAGCCCACCAGCCGGCCAGCTAATCCCGCCGCGGTGCAGCCTGCCTCGCCTGCCACCGGGCCCCACCGGTCAGCCCCTCCACTCCACCTCCTCTCTCTGTCACGCGGGCCAGTCCCATCAGCCTCTCCTCTCTCTCTTCCCCATCGCCCGGTCCCACGCGTCAGCACCCTTCTCCCACGTCACCGTCGCCCGTTCGCCTCGGTGGCCGGTGCGCCGCTCCGACAAGCCACCTCCCGACAGCCGCCGCCTCATTTATAGCCGTCCGGACCGCAGTTTCACCCCCATCTCCTCGGCCCGAACCCTAGCTCCCCCTCCCCAGCAAAACCCTAGATCTACCCCCGTCCTCCCCGTGCTTCTGCCATCTTCCCCAGCTCCGGTCCCGAGCTCCGGCGAGGAATTCCTCGCTCCCTGGTGAGCCTCCGTCCTCCCCGGCTTGCTCCCGAGTAGCTCCCCCTTCTTCTTCACCTTCCTCCCCTCTCTGTTCTGCAGGTCAGTCATCTGAGCTCCTCGCCGGCGTTCCCCGAAGTCCTCCGCTGCCCCTTGACGCCGCTAGCTCCCTCCCGAGCTCCCCTGTCGCCCCACACCAGCACATCGAACCCGGGGTGAGCTCCCCTTTCCTCCCCTCCCCTCAGCTAAGCTAGCCTAGCATCGTGGTGTCCCCGAGCCGTCTCCGGTGAGCTTTTCGGCGAGGCACCGCTGTCGAGCTCCTCTGTGGTGGCCGGTCCAGGGGAGAGAGCAGAGAGAGAGTGAGTGAGTGAGTGAGGAGGCCATGTGGCCTCTTTTTGCTTGGCCACGGGTGCTCATGCGGGACCCGCATGTCAGCGGGTGCAGTTAAGGATTAGGAATCCGGGGTAGGCTTAGCTCGGGTACGCGTAGGAGTTAGGTTCTAGCTCGGGGTAGCCCTCGGGTGGGTCTAGCATTTAGATCTGGCGCAGTTAGGGTTAGGGTTAGATTTTAAAATCCGACAAAACTTCAAATGTGCATAACTTTTGAACCGTAAGTCGGATTTCGATAAATTTTATATATTTGGAAACCTCGTGAAGAATTCTATAACTTGGTTGAATCAAAAATTAAATTTGAGCAAAATGCACTGTAGGGTATTTGTGAATCTAAAGATACTAGCACCGTTTGAGGAGATGTCCTTCGATAAACCCTAATGCGACGACGATAACTTCGATTCCATTGAGTTCAGTGGCATTAGGTTTGTGTCCTCGCATACTTTTAAGATATCAACCTTTATAATGTGATCACCTACTAAGCACCACCACCTTTAGCCCTAATACGACACTACCCCTATTGGCACGCATACACGATAGCTCCACAACGTAACCCTAACCCACTATCGTAAGAACCCTAACATGCACGCTGGTAGAACCAGGAGTTTAGTTCCACATTTTGTCACTTAATAAAATACTCGTTAGTCCCTTTCTATCGCAGATCGGCACAAACTTTACTACACCTCATATCACATGCGATTCTTCGACAAACCCTAACTTGATGAATAAAGCTCCGAATCGAACGATTCCAGTGGCGTTAGTTTCGTAATTCAGAGCACTATCTTACTACTCAGGCTTTAGGTCATGACCATCCGTAGTGAATAACAACCCTCAAACCCTAATACACAATCGCATGAAACTTAACATGCATGCATGATAGGACAACACTGAACTAAGAAATGATCGATGCTCTAGCTTCTTAACATCGTTAGGTCACCTTAGAAATGCATATCTAGTGTAACTCATCATGCATACATGCTGGTTTTTAAATATCCTTTTAATGTTATTTTCCGGTATCGCGTTTTGCTTGCACTAGAGCTCGAAGAAGAAGACCTCTAGGCTCACGACTCAACGCAAGATCAGGAGCAGTTCGAGCAAGGCAATCAGAGCTTGTTGCATCTTTTAATTGTTCAGTACCTGTTTTATTTATCAATATGTTGATGTTTGTATCGTCATTTGTACGTTGCGATTGAGTTCGGTTAAACTAGCATGGTTAGGGTATGCTGCAAGTTATGTCTAGCTATGGTTGAAATTAACCTGATGCACTAAGTATTTGAACCCACTAAGGTGAGATGTGAGAGCCGAAGGGAAAGTGTCCGATGGATAAAGTTGGTATCATTTGGAACGCTTGTTGCGACCAGGTGTAAGAAGATTGTCGCGATACCAACCCTGAGGTGACTCCATCATGATTACTCCCCTTGTCACGCGTGGACGTTAGCGGCATCGAGGCTGGGGTGTAGTTGAGGTAAGACTAAGACCCTTGGAGCCTTGCAACCTCCAAGGGATAAGGCACTCTTTACACTCAGGGTGATCGGTTACCGGTAATGATCCGAGAGATAAAATGAATGTGTGGTCATGATGGTTCACTGTCAATGTGGAGATATGTTCTGTCCCAAGTAGTTGGGGGATGGCAAGTGAGAGCCATTGTAATTGTATCTTGAGGTGCACATGTGACTAGTGGGTACCATCACGTTCCTCCATCAAGTTGCATGAGATCTGGTTTGGTAGTGTCTTTCCATGATATGTTTTCTCCTGTCAGTGAATTGCTCATATGGTTATGCCTTGCTAACTAGAATTGCACCATGTTTACCTTTGGTTATACTAGTATGTATAGGACATCTAATCAAGCACGAATAAGTCTTGCGAGTACCCCGTACTCACCTAGGACATTCTTAGATCATTGCAGGTGAGCCAGCAATCGAAGACTTCTTCGACGATGTCTAGTGCATGGTTTCCTTGGTTGGCTATCGACTCAGGGGTTTTTGTGGCTTTTGGTCAGCGGTCAACGTGTAGCTATGGGACTCACTTACTTTTCTTCCGCTGTCGTTTAATTGCTCCGTACTCGGATATGTTTCCGGTTATGACCGACTGATGTAATCTTAACGTCCGACGCGGACAGCTAGTGTATTATCGTAATTTAGTGCTTTGTTGTGATATCCGAGTTGTTATTCGAGCTGCCCATATGCAATGCGTGTATGATATGAAGTGTATGGGTATGCCGTGAAGGGGTACGGCTGTTCCTCTTATTACTAGGTCGAGCAGGAATGGGCTTAGTGACCCGCTGGCTGTGATGCTGTGCCGGCTAGGCAGGGTGTGGGTGTATTCTACTGGGCTTTCGAGCGACCCACTAGCTTTCGAGCTAGGTTAGGGTGTGGGTTGAATCGCCGGGCTCTTCCGACCTTGCTTTGTCTGGTAGTATGTGGGAACGACTCTAAACCTTCACCGGATCAGGGAATTGTATGTGGTTCTAGGAAGTTTAGTCACTTCCAGCCGGCTTGCGTTGGTCAGGTGTCGGATCACTCCGCCTCGGTGCGTACGGCGCAGGTACCGTGCCACCAGGTCGACTGGTCCTTTGGCCCTTGGCGACCATTCGTTCCCCTAATCATATGTGATTCCTGGGTCCGTGACAAAAAGTGAACAAAGAAGGCTAGAGAATACTCACACGCAGTTAGGATGTAGCCAACCAGAGTCCGTAAGCCGTGCGGCAGGTTCGCATTCGACGGTGCCAAAGTCGGCGTCCAATCAGCCGCGAGTGGCGTAATCCCGAATAGGAGATACTCTTCTACCAGGTCGTGCACGGCTAGCACGTTGGCCAAGCGCTGGAGCATGATCTTCTGGGCCTCGTCGCTCCCGTCCAAGGAAGGGGGAGAGGCCCTCGGAGGTCGGGCGCTGCCCGACCAAGTGAAGCCCGAGCCATGGACGCGGTAGTAGAACCAGGCACCCCACCAATCCGGCCACCTAGCCCGAGTGGCGAACACTGGATACTCGGCCTTGGTATGTTGCCGACGCCTGGAGAAGCTCACCGTCCCGTACAATGAAAAAGAATTTTCTGTCGCCCTTACATTCATCACCAACGCTTGGTGATGCCAAGCAAAGAGCCTCCCGGAGCCGATCATCCCCATGCTCCGCATCGCCCACTCAAACGCCACCAGCTTGACAAAGGCATATAGGTGGAGGCCGACACCTCGATGCCGAAGAATTCGAGCACCTCCAGCAGCAAGCCCGCCGCCGGAATACGCAATCTGGCGTCGAATTGCGAGGCAAAGACGACGATGCGCCCCATACCAGGAGCCCTCTCACCGCGGTGCGGGGAGGGGCCTCGGCGCCGTAGGGGCCACCGGGTTCAGGTATCTTGCCCTCCGCAGTCGAACGCCTGAAGAGCGCCGCATTCGCGCTAGAGGGGCCGAGGAAGCGGGAGTAGGCTGGCTCGGCTACTCCCATCCCCTCGACCAAGTCCTTCCCCTTTACAGCACGCGGAGACGTTGCCATCTCGCCGTAATGGATCCGAAGCCTGTCAAACCCCTCGGTCCTCTGTGCACCCGGAGTCTTGGTCCGGAGGTTCTGGGCTGGACCTCTGGCTATCCAGATTCCGGATGACCTTCCGGATGGATTTACGTGCGCCCGGAGCCTTTGTCCGGAGGTTCCAGACCGGACCTCCGGACTACCCAGATTTTGGATGACCTTCTGGGTGGATTTACGCGCGCCCGGAGCCTTCGTCCGGAGGTTCCAGACCGTACCTCTGGACAACCCGGATTCCGAACTCGAGCTCGGGCCCGATTCCACGCCCGTGACCCCGCGCTCGACCCTACGGTCGACCCCGCGGTCGACCTCGTGTGAGCACGTGACCTCGCGGCCAACCCCGTCGACCACGCACGACCTCACAAGCACGGGCGCAGGCGTGAGCATGAGCTTGGCCACGGCCACGCACGAGAGCGGTCGGCGGCAGCCGTGCAACAGCACGGGACCCGACAGCGGCGGCGGCCCGAAGCGGCAATGCGGCTGCCTGGTCCCGGAGCTCAGCAGCGGCGGTGGCAACGGCCGGCGTGGGCTGCACAGAGAGAGAGAAAAAGAGAGAGACAGAGAAGAAGAGAGACAAAGAGAGAAAGAGAGAGAAGGGGGAGATATTTCTCAGAGAAATATCAGGTTTTTATACCTGGGTCGGCCGGAACCGACTATGGGAAAATATCCCCGAGCCAAAAATATCTCAGAGATGGTCCGGAGGTCCGGTCCGGAACCTCCGGGCCCAATATCCGGACTGGTCTAGGAGCTACTGGACCGGTCCAGAATTCCATTTGAAAGTCATTCGGATTCTGGGCAGCCTGGAGGTCCTGTCCGGAACCTTCGAGCGGAACCTCCAGACCTGCGTTCAATACGAAATCCAAATCCAGCTCTAGGTCGAGAGGCTTTGAAAAAACAGCCATAACTTTCTCATACGAAGTCCGTTTTGGGTCCACGACCACCCAAATTGAAGCTAACGATGAGGCGCATCCAAAATTCTACACGTGTATACACTTGTATGCATCTTGACCCTCAAAATTTGGCTTCTAAGTATGACTTTTCGGCTCCGAAAGTTTTTTCGTTACTTTTTCGGGTCTTGCGGAGGGCACATCTCCTTCACCCGGACTTTGATTTGGGTGATTCTTGTTTCCCTTGTTAGCTTGAGTTGAGGACTTGCTTTCCACCTTGATCCCAGCTTCTGTTGAGCACCTTTGTCGGGGTGCCATTTTCGAAATCTTCGATTTCGGGCCGGGATTTCCACTAGTTGTTTCGTCGACTTTCTCGGAATTGGCTCAAACTTTCTAGAAATGTAGAGTTTGGCCTCCTGCTCACCACCGTGAAGACCGTTTGGCAATCCAAGTTGCCAAACTCTCTGCCCAACGTTGCCATTTTCCTGCCGCGGCAAAGAATCTACGGTTCTTGCTACCGCGGCGGCAGCCTATCAACCAGCCGCGTATCATCTACTTGTGCAAGCGGTTTCAAACATTGAAATCGTCTGTACATCCCTGACTAGTTCAGACCGCGCGCCGACCCCTCAGGAATCGGTGCACCGGTCCGGGCGTTCGCCACCCGATCGCCCGAATCGTCGAGGGGCTACTGTTGGGGTAGGGGTCCCCATGTTAGCCCGCTTTCAAAGTCTTCCACATGCACCGTCAAGGACCACCCTGACACCATCAAGGGCAGCCCGAGTCTACGCTGACACCGCCAAGGGCAACCTCGACGTCCGTCATGGTCGAAGTCTACGTCATCGATACCGCCAAGGGCAACCTCGACGTCCTCGACGTCTGTCATCAGCAAAGTCTACATCGACGACACCAAAATGAGGACTACACCGACATCACTGACGATCGTCCTAAGGTCCGTTGTCATCAAGATCTGCGTCGGTGTTGTCAGGGACTGCGTTGACATGCTTAGGAATTCCACCAAAGATGCCAGAGAATATTCCCCAAAGATGCCGGAATATTCTTTGAAAATATCTTCTATGCATGGGAAATGATGACCACACCCTTGTAAAGGTCCCTCTCGTGTGAGGGCAAAATTGTAAGCTCACCTTTTCCATCCTCCAACCCTATAAATACCCCCCTAGGGGTAGAGAGGAGGGAGAGGAAAAATCTTGTAACCCTAGCTCAATACTTCAATAGAAGAGTGACTTTCACCTCATCGTACACCAGAGGGGTTTCGCCTCCTCGTACACGGCTCGTGTTTCACCCTGTCATACGTGTTTCATTCTTCAGCTCGACGGACGTTCGGCGGGTCATACTCGCTCGTACTCCTCGTGCACCATCGACGGTCGCTGTAGTCGTTCGGGGGTGCTACAAGTTAACTGTCTAGACTTGTATCTACGACAAAATCTAACTGGGAATGTACCCAAAAAATTTATAATTAAGAGACCACACGAACTAGGGTACGTGTATCAAGGGGATGATATTAGTTCTTAGCATGGCTGCACGGCTGAGATCACAGAGCAAGTGACTGGGGGAAGGAGGAGGAGGAGGTGGCCATAGTTACCTCAAACATAGAACGAAGTGACTTGTGGGGGCACGGTTGTCGAAGGTGGAGGTTGCAGGCGGTAGTCACTGGTGGTGCATGTCCACGGGTCGGAGAAGGAGAGGAGGCGCGGGCTATGGTCGTTGAGGTTGGGGGCATCAATCGTCGAGGTTGCAGGCATCGGTGCTCCATGGTCGAGGGCTTCACAGGCGACTAGGGCTCGGATTCTACGAACTAGTCGGCTTGGAGACGATAATCGGGGGCACGCAGGAGTGGAAAGCTTTTGGCCGAAAACCCTTGGCCTCCCTTATATAAGAAAATTTCATCAGTGACGGGTACCTTTCAGAGCCCGTTGTTGATAACAGTTTCGTCAATGATGGGCTTTCCACTTAGTGCATCGTTGATGAGTTTTTTTAGTGAACAGATCCAGTTAGTTCAATCTGCACTACTTTGGACATAATAAATGCATTGAACATAAATTAAATGCACCGAATATTAGTTAATTGCATTGGACATAACTACATGATATTATAAAAGTTATCTCTTAAAAAATACTAATCTTCCACAAGCTATTTGCCTTTATATGTAAGCCGTTCATTATGATCTCTATGGACGTAGGCTCCTTCGTCACTTGGTTCTTGGTCACTGTCAGCATGTCTTCGTCTGAAATAGTTATAGTCTTCCTCATCCACTTCACTGTCGACTCTGATTATACTCCTTTACTATTCCGAACTATGTGGCGGTTCTGATTTTTTGAATCAGTTATGTAGAAGACTTGAGTAACGTGCTTAACGAGGACAAATGGCTCTTATTGGGATCCAAGATGTTGTAGATCCATATAGTGAAGTTATGGTTCTCGACATGGACTCCTTTGAGATGCAACTGATGGCATTGAAACATACGGATCTTCACAGTTTTATACTCAAGCTCCCAAATCTCTTCTATGAAGCCATAGTAGTTCTCACAATTGGGACCTTAGACCTCAACCTGGACCTGACTATTCTGGTATGTGCTCTTTTTGTCCTGATCCCTTGTATAAAATATGTATCTGTTTATGTCATATCCTTGCCATGTCGAAGTTGTAAATTCTGGCCCTCTTGCCAACCAAGCCACCACTTCATCATCATCATTTGACCACATGATCCCATACATTCGTTCCCATACATTCGTTCCTTGAACTAGTGGTTGAAACCTTTGTTGTGCTCCTTTGTGATCTAAGTATCAGGCTTGTTTGGATTCTATAGTCACAACATATAGTTGTGCTCATTGATATATAGGTCCACTACCGACATGTGTGTCAGGACCATGAAACACTTTCTGAGGGTTCCGATACTAGTGAACCTGCCCTCGTGTCGAGATCGAGGCACATCAATGAGTCGGTGTGCAGCCATGTAGTCTGTGCAGAACTCAACAACCTCTTCGGCAGTATATTCTTCGATAATGTTTGTCACGGACCCGGGATCCACATATGATTAGGGGAACGCGAAGTCGCTAAGGACCGAAGGACTCGTCAGCCCGGTGGCACGGTACCTGTGCCGTACACATCCAGACGGAACGATCCGACACCCGCCATGAGCGAGCCGGCCGGAAGCAACCAATCTTCCCAGAACCACATATAGACCCCTGACCCGGTGAAGGGGTAATACCGTGTGATAAGTCTGCGCTCCGCGATAGTCATAGGAGGACTAGAGCTCGGGATATGCATCCGCTCAACCTAACCCAGCCACGATGTGCTACTCTGGGAGGATCCAACTCTGCTCTGCCGTCAGCGCGAGGCGTGACGGTCGTAGGAGGCTTAACGAGTACGGGACGAATCCCCTGGATCGACTCAACCAAAGCTACACAGGACTAGTGATTCGCTCACCTCTGCCATCACGAAACGCAATCCTAGCACACAATACTACCGCTACACAGTTGTCCACATACTTCATCACATACACGCATTGTACATGGACAACCACAAGTAACAACTCGGATATCACAACAAAGCACTAAGTTACGATATTAAACTAACTGTCCACGTCGGACCATAAGATTACATCAATCGGTCATAACCGAAAACATATCCGAGTACGGAGTAATTAAACAACAGCGGAAGGACAGTAAATGGGTCCCACAGCGGTACAGTGACCGCTGACCCAAAAGCTACAATCTATCCCATGAGTCAAACGCAACTGAGGAAACGCAATTTCAGGCATCATCAAAATAATCTTCAACCACCGGCTCACCTGCAAGCTCTAGGAATAACCTAGGTGAGTACAAACGTACTCGCAAGACTTATTCGTGCTTGATTAAATGTCCTACTCATACTAGTACAACAGTAATTAAACATGACATAACTCAAGCTGAAACGTACAAGCATGCAATATCTCATTGACAGAAAGGAGGTCAACCATAGATAATAAATCACAGCTCAAAAGTCACACATTTCCACTAATGGGCATAGAGGCACTCACTTGCCAACTAGACACCTCGATGGATAGACCACATGGCACTCACTTGCCATTTACACACTTTGATGGATAAACAACATGGCACTCACTTGCCATTTCCCACTCACTTGGGACACTCAAGATTACAACATTGACAATGTGTGGGTATAGAGGCACTCACTTGCCAACTATACACCTCGAAAGATAGGCAACATGGCACTCACTTGCCACTTCCCACTCACTTGGGACAGCCCACTTCGCACATTGACACTAGCCACCATGACACACATTCACTTAATCTCTCGGATCATTACCGGCAAATACATCCCCATGGAAATAACCAGTGCTCTTCACCCGGAGGTAGCTAATCTCCACGTGACCGAGGCTTACCGTACGCAACGTCCATGGCAGAGATTTCCGCTAACGTCCACGCGGTGATAAGGGAAATACTACGAGCAGAATCACCTTAGGATGGTAGAACCTACCCACCGTATCCGTCGAACGGAATCACCTCAGGATGGTAGAACCTACCAGCCGTATCCGTCAAGCGGAATCTCCTCAGGAGGGTAGAACCTACCAGCCGTATCCCTCGAGCATACCCTCGGCTCTCACATCTCACATTAGTATGTTTCAAGTTAGTAGACGCACCGTATTAATTTCCCAGCCATCGCTGGACACAACAGACGACACATCCTAACATACTAGTTTACTGAACTGAACCACACATTTCAAGCAGCGATCCACACATCAACATGTAATCAAGTAAAGCATATAAGTAACAATGCAAGAATGCAACAAGCTCTGCTTGCCTGGTTCGGGTTGTTCCTAATCTTGCGGGGAGTTGTAAGCCGGGTGGTTTCTTTCTTTGAGTCCTGTTGCGAACGATTCGAAGTGCCGGAAAGAAACGGTAAAAGAAGACCATAAGACTCAGCATGTATGCATGTGATGTAACTACGGTGGATTAAAATAAGGTGTACCATTACATAGGCAGGTTAGTACTCCTTCCGGATTTTAGGGTTAGTTTTAGTGGTGATATAACTTTAACCATGGATGAGCCTAAAATATGGATGCATGCATGGAGTATGATATGCAACTAAGGAGAAAAGCTTTAAATCTATAATTAGGGTTAGGGCTTAGTTGATCGATTCGTTGTCGTAGGTGAGAACATGGAGTCGCGATTATTTTCTGGCCGTTAGGCGAATTGTGGTACTAGCATTTTGAGGTTGGCTGTTAAGCTAGATTCTCTAGGTTCATATTTTTTTGAGGTTGTTTACATTCTCTTGCAAGTTCTACTAGCTTAATCATAGTTAGCATTTCCTGTTTTCTTCGCGGTAAAGAGAAATATTAATTATCTTATTCCCAATATTATCTCATCATCTAGGAACAACTAGTGGGTTCACATACCGTTGTTATAGAACTTATGCTCTTTAGTTAATTAGGAGTTCGTGGGTTCTGATTGTCCTAGAACTAGGAATCCTTTTTCCTTTCGTTTAAGCTTATGAGCATATGGCGTATGTGATTGTTCTTGGGAAAATCTATTGCCAACACTTGGATTCATCAAAACTAGATATAGCTGGGAAGCTTAACTATTACTCTCTTACTTGTGTCCAGCAGGTGACTTCGTCAATTACGACGAGTCCTAAGCTAGTATGTACAAAATACCCTCGAGTGGTTTTTCTTGCATCAATTGGTTGGAACAGCTACTAGGCTACTAATGGTACTGAGCAATACTGAAATCGTTTATGTAGTAACGAATTCCATTAGTGTTAGCGTCTACCATTTACACGTGCATTTAATAGGTTAATTACTAACTATTTGTCTTAATCGTGTACAGCAATTACTAATGTATGTTTACCCGACAAGGATGTCATAGAGCATTAGATAATAATTTCTTTTTATTTAACTTGGTAAGAGTATGGTGCATGGGAACTTCTTGTCACTGGTACTTCTAGATTTCACTAAGCTTGGTTATTCTGATGGTGAGATCTAGGGATCATCTCACATGTGTGCAACTATTTGAACCAATTTAAGTGGTGTATTTTGATAATTAGAAAATCTGGACAGCAGGGCTAATTGAGTGTTAATTTCTAAACGGCTCATCAAATTGTAGTAAATAGATACTCGAATCGAAGCTTCTGACGGCGTCTACGGTTCTCCCTTTATGCCCATGGCATAAAAACTTCGAAAGAGTATGAACGCAGCCATGGAAGCTATCAGCTTGAAGGTACGCATACAACTAATGGTTGTTAGTATGTCGAGTTCTCTGACTAGCAATTACCGCAATTAAAATTCAGATAGAACTTAGCTACATTAACCATCGGTCACCAACAGAGTATTGATCAACTTAATCATTGACACTAGTATTGTCTTAACCAAGTTAATTACTAAAATCAAAAGACTCATCCGGTTATGAACTAGTTCATTGATTGAATTCTTAAGGAGACCTTAGCTGGATCAAGTGGTTCATAGCTGACCTAACCAAGTTTACCAATCACAGAAGTAACTAAACAGTGGTTCGTGTCATTGTTAGTTAGCAGTGGTTAGGAAGATTAGTTAGCTATTGGACTGTTGAATGCATCGGCTTGCACCACATGAAGTAACGGAGAATGGAATCGCTCGGGTGCTCACCCTGGACAAACTATTAACAGCTAGCAGCTTGACTTGGGGAGAAGCTCCACGGCTGGACTGCTGAGGAAAGCCACCGGAGCTCGGGCTCGGATCCAGGTCCAGGCTGAGGACGACCATGGCGAGCTCGATTGGGTCCTCGGGAGAGCTCGGGGAGGTCGGCGCGAAGCTCCTCGGCGCTAATGGCGGCGACGGTGGAGGAGGTCCACGGCGGGGGCTCGGCCCAGTGCATGCATGCGGGATGAGAATGGTTAGCGAGAGAGAGAAGGAGGAGAAGAAACTAAAACGCACATGGGCTGGTCCAGGAACACACCGAAGCTCTAGGAGGAAGGGAAATGGCGGCCGGCTTGGAGCGGCGATGGGTGGGTGAAGCGGCACGGGGGCGGCGGGCGAGGTTGGAGGCGCTGGCCGGCGGGATGGGGCCGGTGGTCGGCTCACCGACCGGTGGATCTGATGCGAGCAGAGGCCCGGCGGGGCGGTATGGGGAGTGGAGGCGCGCCGGGCTTGAAGGAGGCGCCGGCGAGGTTGGCGCACGGTGGGGTGGCCGGTGGTGGCACCCGAGGTGGCAGACCCTCCCGGGGAGCGGCGCGAGTGGAGGGAGGCGCGGGGAGGAGCTGGCCGGCAGCGGCGGAGAGCAGAGGGGGCCCGGAGCTGTTGGGAGGCGGGCGGCGCAGCTAGGGCAGGGGCAGGGGAGGCGTGGCACAGGGGGAGAGGCGGCGGTGGGGTGAGCCGCAGGGGGGGGAAGTGAGGCCGGCGTGCTTCTCCTTGGGATGGTCGGCAGGGGAGAAAGGAGTTGGGGGATTGGAGCTTTGGAGGGCTCGGTCTGAGGAAGAAGAAGCACTGGGAGGAGGGGAGGGGCCTTGCTGCGTGGAGAAAAAGGAGAGACTGCAGTGGGCATGTGCGCCAGGTGGAAAAGAAGAGCTGCAACGCGGGTGAGGAAAAAGAAAAACAAGAAAAAGGAAAAAGAGTCTGCTGGTGGGACCCTCACGTCAGCTAGGAGATTATTTCAATCTTTTGTTTTACTGTTTTTAGAAATTGATTCAAGGATAAAGTTTGAACCCAATATCAATGAAATTGTTTGGAACTTGTTTATCACATATGTGATTTCCCAGGGTTTTAATTGAGTGAAAAACGGATGTTTGACAGTTATGTCAACGCATCGGCACTATAGTCCAAATTGGCAATTCAATCCAGGATTACTTCGCAAAGATTTCAATCTTTGTTTTTTTTAAAAAGGACGAAGTATTAAGGTTAATGTGCACCTCAATTTCACTGTCTCAAAAACCTTGGAGGATCCTCAATTGTTTATACCACTTAAGAGAAGTATTAGAGCGATGTCTCAGTGAAGTTGGTTTCGCTGATTTAGTTGAGGGTGTTTCGCATCGGGTTGGCTAAAGTTTCCGCGTTAGGACAATTTAAATTGCTTAGATGCATGCATATACAAGAAGAACTCCGAATTAGCCACAGCGATCTTTACTGATCTCGTGCTTTAAGGTTTAGGGTCATTACAATGTTCCCCTTGGCTGATATTTGTTACAAACATAGCACTTTAGAATAGCCATATACCTCTTGAACGAGTACATGCTGTGTAGGAAAAGGGTCCTAGATCGCTATCTCGTTGCTATCTCGTCAACAATATGGATCATGATATTGAAAAATGATGGAGGGAAGTGTATCTCAAGTTGGCATATTATCTCCGTGATCTCGAAATATAGTCTTGTAGTCGCTCGGGGTTGATGGACTTCTGAGCAATCGTGTTGAAATAACTACACAAGTTTGTGATGTCTCACAGACCAGGCCTGGCAAGATACCTCTAATTGCGATAGGGACGATCAGTGTCATATTGACATGGCAGTCATGAGCTTCATGCCAAGTAGTTTCAAGTCTTCATCAAAACGAGTTTCTTTATGTTGGCAGAATAACCAGATCGAATTTTCACACCATACAGACACTCGTATAATTTCTTTCTCTCGACCTTTGACAAATCACAGGAAGTTGGCGGTATGTATGTTTAGCTCGATTCTTCTTCCTCTCCTAGTGATAACTCAAGTCTAATACCCATTTCTTGCATGTCAGGCCATGCCTTCACACTATCCTTGTCTTGTCTTTGATGTTCAGTAGGAGACCAATGAAGTTGTAATACACATTCTTATCTACATGCATGACATGATGCTATGATGGAGATTTAGCAACCTTCCAATAAGGCAAGTCCCAAAATAATGATATTTCTTCCAGATGACTTTCACAAGCTTTGTCCCTTTCCATGCACCACTTTGATATCGTCGACCAAAGCATAGATCTCTTCTCCCGTGTGTTTCCTTGTGAGTGCACATTCCTCCATTCTTCATTGAAATCATTCTTCCGCCTTCGGTATGGGTGATCTCAGTCTAGGAACCTATGGTGACACTTCTAGACGCCTTGCGCAAGTGGTTCAGATACTGACTACGTAGTTTCTTCTTTACACGTGACACATCCTTTTTTCTTCCTTTTATAGTCTGCCCGAACGTGTTGCCATTGGCAGGATATTCCTGGATGGTTGTGAACACATCCCTCTTAGTTTGAAGTCCTCAACTTCATATGCCATCCTAGACCATCTCCCCTTCATGCCAAAATTTCTGAAGATCCTCCTTTAATAGTTGTAGGTACACATCTATGTCGTTTCCAGGTTGTTTTGGCCCTTGGGTAAGTGCTGATAGCATAATATACTTTCACTTCATACACAACCAGGTGCTATGTTAGCTGCTCATGTTACCAAACAGGTGAATTCATCCATGCTCATTCCAAACCTAATGTTCCTCGGCTCTTGACAGAAATCTTCAAATACCCTATCGATGTTCCTCCATTGGGCGATATCAGCAGGTGTTTGATTATTCCATCTACCTTACACCCTTCTGTGTGCCAGTAACTTCATTTTATCCCGTCTTGTACTGGGATGCCTTGCACATCGGACATGTCTGTAGGTCTACATACTCATTGTGGTAGAGGATGTAGTCGTTTGGACATGGATATTTTTTTTACTTCCAAACGAAGAGAATAGATAACCTTATTGACCATTTAGGTGCATGTCGGCAACACGTTCCCCTCCAGAAGAATGTCCACCATCAGACGCAACAAGTTTGTTAAGCTTATGTCGAACGAATTACTGCATTCCTTCAATTTGAGCATTTGAAGAGCGATGACCAACCTTGTGTACTTTGCTTTACGACTTGGAAACAAAGGTTTCTCTGAGTCTCCAGCAAGGCTAAGAACTGAGGGTACTCTCTTCCATCAGGGTTCATCCCTTCCTCATTGCACAACATCTGATGCAAATTATCATGGCCATTGGCAATGTCCCGACCATCCTCATCTGAAGATTCAGAATTGACTTCATCCGCCTCGTCACCTTCAAGCTCTTTTGAAGTGTGCTTCCAACTCGTTTGTCCAGGTTGTATAAACGTCTATGAAACCCATCATAATCAAATGTTCTTGCAACTCATTTGTCATGTCCAACAGAACCTTGTTTTTTCAGTGACAACATGGCAACGAATTTGAGTCTTCTCCTTCATCAACATATCGGCTCAGGGACACTAATAAATCCATCCAAAGCTGATATGTATCTAGAGAGACACGATTAGGTATGTACATCCAGCGTCGATCCATGTATGCTTCGATCTACCATTCATGTGTATAAATAACAATACATGAGAGATCCATACATTAACAATTAATTAGTAAAGAGAACATAGAAATAATAAAATAAAAAGTTCGAAGCCTCGAACAGAGGTGGTTTATATGGTAGCTCCCGCCACTAACCAAACTAACAAAGGTGGTGTTGACAAATAATTACAAACACATATTAACTAATATTAACCTTATGTTCATCAACAAAAGCTAGCCTTTCAAACTACACTCAAACAATTCTCAAAAGAATTGCCTGGAATCACGAATGGTAGCCATTGGCACTCTAAAACAGAGCTCAGAAACTCTGTCTGCATGAATGGTGACTGCTACTTATGGTAAAATATCATCAAGGTGAAGTGTTTACCCGTCCGTGTGATTATCATAATGACGTGCACTAGACATGACTGTGATGACTTTTTCTAGTGCAGTGCAAAGGCTGAACTAACTGAAAATGCACACTACAGATTCAGTTAGTTCAGTACTCTATAGTGCACTGAATTCAGATTCTCATGGATTTGAGCACTTAATTTTTATATGAACTTCACACACATAATTCAAGATAATATAATTAAAATAGTGCAAAATTACAAACCATTGTCTACAATATAGTTCTTAAAGACTAAAAAGGAAAATAATAAATAATAGTTCTCGAGTGGGAGATCTTCGTCAACGGGTTCCGACACAGAGCGCACACCGTGCGGCCCTAAAGAAGCTACTCGCTCATCACCCACTTGATGTACTTCGCGTGGAGGCGGTCGACGATGTGTTTGTTGTTGTAGCAGTCATGAAACACCCCGGCTCATGCTAAGCTTTGACTTGAATTGTGCTTGCAGATACTTCTTCACGAGCACACAGCAGACAACGAAGCCGCTAGAGTAGCGACGTGTTCAACGTAGGCATAGAGGACGGTGCCATCCATCTACCCATAGCCATACTCGATGGCTTGGACCGTCACGCAGGAAGGCTGCAGCTCCACATTGTTGGGGGAGCTTGCATCCTTGATCAGCGACAGAGGAGGCAAACTCCCTCTCGCTTCCCGGTGCCAGAAGAGCTACCCGCAAAATCTACAATGCTCAATCGAGCGCGAGAGAGTAAGGGCTAAAGCTATGGGGGCAGGAAGAAGAGAGGGTACACGCACGGTTGCAAAGGACGATGAAGAATAGGAAGACCGGTGGCATTTATATAGACACGAGAGTGACTCTTCGTTAACCCGTATAACTCTTCATGTTCTAAAACTGCCGCTTGCTGTCGCACATCCTCATATACTGGGGTGCTTCATTCTAAAATCTGCTACCGCGCCCGCACCACTCTTCATTCTAAAAACTCGCGCCTACTGGCGCGAGTCTTTGTATACTGGCGCCACTCCTCATTTCTCAACATGTGAAATCCGTGTAGTTAAGTTATGTAGGAGAGAGAATTATCAATGACGGACTGCCACCCTAGCCCTTCGTTGATGATAGTTTCCCGCGCTACGATCGACTTCCTGTGACAGTTATCAGGATGGGTGATTGTTAAAACCACCATTGATGCCAATATCCTGCACAACAATTCCTATGACAACTATCAATGATGGGCTCTCTGGCTTCTCGTCATTGATGACAAGTTCAAGAACTACGCACTGCAGTGTAGGGTTCAGTTCTTTGCATGCACAAAAGACAGATTGTCATGGATTCAAACACAAAGGAAATATAGTTCATTACATAACAAAAGAGCTCTAATGCGGATAGGAAACATAGTTTAGACATTACATAACTCCTAACTAGGCTAGTTATATATACGTAATGCGAAGAGGAAAAATAAAAACTAAAAGTTCCATAGTCAGAGATCTTCGTCCACAGGATCCGGCAGCAAATGTGAGACCGTAGCAGCTTTGAAGAAGCTCGCACACTCGACGCCCCACCGGATGTAATTCACGTGGAGACACCGAACAACCACTTTGCAGTAGCAGCGGATAAGGATATGCCCCGACTCGTGATGAGACTTGCATGATGAAACGTTGTGTACGATAAAAAATTCTTCCTTAGGATACACTAGATGACGTAGGCATCAGAGTAATGCACCTAGTCGGCCAGAAAGAGAAGGAGGAGGCTCTCCTCAGTGTCACCATAGCTGGAGAACTCCAGTGCATACATCGTCGTAGGGTGAGCTCCAGGTTGATGTATGCACGGTCCTCGTGGATCAGCGAAGTAGGAGGTGATCACAACGCGCGGTTGTGTGGAGAGAGTGGCCGGTCGCAGATTGTGGATTTATTAGGGGTAGTGCAACTTTTATTCTCCTCAACCATGCACTTTCAAGGAGCATCCCAATGAAAGGTGAAAACAAAGGCCGTCAATAATGACTCCCACTGACAGGAGGCCCAGCTACCTCTCCTGGATGACCACAGTCATCAATGATGGGCCACAAAGTAGGCATTAGTAAGAGTCATTAGTGACAAGCTCTAAGCTAAATCATCATTGAAAATTTCATCGGGAAGGCCGTAGGCACTAGTGAAGTTATCAACAATGATTCTTGCTCTGGCCCATCATGACAATGAGTTTCATTGACGAAGAAGAATATTCATTGTTGATGTATGTCGTGGATGTGGTTTCTATAGTAGTGGGGATTTGAGCCTCCGGGAGCAACTAGTCTAGAATTCAAGGCTGCATTTTTCTACAATAGTGGCCTGAGTGTCCGATTAAACTCCGGAGGCTACTAACCTTTTCCATGTGCTGGTTAGTTGTTGATTCTGAGTTGACTGAGGGGTCAGACAGTCTGGCCTATGGGGGTCAACAATCGACCTGTCCAACGGATATATTTCTAGCTACTAGAACCTAGGGGTCGAACTGTCCAGCCCAGGGGGGTCAAATAGTCCGACTTAGAAGATTCCAGCAACAAGTTCCCAATGGCTAGTTTTGTGATTTGCCTATAACAAGCTCCCTTAGGCATGTTTGGATAAAAATTTTAACCTCAGGACTGCAAGCTGAATGTTCCAATTGGTGTTGCTCCAGGTTGCAAAGAACCAAAGTTTTCTAGAAGTTTTGGACACCAAGTCAGGACTTTGGGGTGGCGCCCATTCAAGACAGAGGAGATTTCATCACGGAAGTTTTGTTGTCCCCAAGTAAAGACCTCTGGGATGTCCATGTTTAAGACCAAGAGCAGTGCTCATCCTAAACTTTTGGAGTTGACAACAAGGAACCTCCGGATGCGCACTCAAGGTGCCATTCCAAGACAAAGACCATATCACAAACCTTTGTGCTTGTAACGAGTTTTAGTCCAATCTGAGTGGATGGTGTTGGACTATAAATACCCCATTCCACCTCGAATTAGGGTTAGAGTTAATTTAGAGACAAAATTAGATTCTAGGGTTTGCTAGCCATGCTAGGAATTGGAGATCCCTCCACTCTACTTTTCCTTATCCTTGAGGACTATAATGAATTGTTGAGTGGAATATTTGTGTTCATCAAATGTGTGTTGGGTGGACCCTCTTGTCAAAGGCAATTGCATTGACGTGTACTGATGGCATCATTTCTCGAAGCATCGCAGTTTATCCATTCCTTGCCGTGAAGACTGGCTCCGTGAATCAAATGTTGGGGTCCACATACCATGTCCATTGTCATAGCCATGACACTTATCATGTCATCAACTCACTCCAATCTAGTGGACGTGATATCTAGCTACAAGAAACCATCAAGGACCTAGATGAATCTGTGGTAGCCCAGGGAAGCTTCTATGACTGTCACTGCCCGATCTCCTTCATCTACGACCTTAGCATTGATCTCCCCTAACCCATGGCCGTTGAGCCACCCCCAAGTGTGTGAGAGTCCAGACTTAACTTCCAGACCCTCTCTGTGTGTATCTCCTCATCAGTCCAGGATCAAGCTAATGAACACAGGCGAATTGATATTACTGCACACATCATCAAACATTTTAGAAATATAAACAATTGAGTTATAGCAGCGATATGTCTAAATAAAGTAACTAGGACTTATGTCCCTACCATCTCAACCACAGGCAGTCGACGGAGGCCACGTGATCTAAACCTCAGCATTGACGTAGAAGATTCCTCATAGCCTTCATCGTCCTCATAGATATCTGAACATGTCCAACAAAACATGCTCGATGAGTACTTCACGTACTCAGCAAGCCACCTGGTGGCAGATGGTCCTACATACTACATGCAAGGCTTCAAAGGAAGGCTCTATGGTTTATTTGTGTAAAGCAACTTTTAGTTGAATTACTATAATAGATTCGAAGGGAGCATTTTGATATAAATCAGTTTTAATATAGGGTGTTTCTCATAAACGTGAGGGTCCACGACCAACACATGCGAGTAAGGCATCCGACCTAAACTCATCCATAGGTTCCAACACCTTTCACATTTTCAGAACTGGGGTAGAGGGAATTAGCAAGGGGGAGAAAGACAGGTCTTCTCATCAAGATGGGTGCATGTGCTGTCCATAATCGTGGACACGCTAATCAATTAGTTTATTACTCTACAGAGTTGTACACTTTACCCACATGACACGATCATCCCTTATGCCAAGCTGCGCAGGCTTGTACACACGCCCATCGGTGTGTCGGCAGGGTGACCGTGACGAGGTCTTTTAGCTAGATCCCCCTAAGGTGTGACATGCCCACCGGGTCTGGCCCAGAGTTGAGAGTACATCCCCACACTCTAGTCCCCCATCTGTGCTGAGGGTCTCATAGCTACGGTCCAACCCCTTCTACGGTACGGCAACATCGACACCAAAGGCTGACTAACCTACTTGACCCAAGCCAGTGCCCATATAGCATGTGGTTGTACTATTGACACAATTCTCCAATTGCAAGACTTCGGCCTTATGCGGTACGGACGACTAATGGTTCCTTTAAATCGGCCTTCTGCGGGTAGGACAACCATATGCTCCTTCAACACAGATTCAGCTGTCGCTCGCACCATTTTAGATGGTAAGTTTCACCCAGAGTAGAATTTAGAAGAATAGAGAGAGAGGGAACAATGGGCATCTGTGAAAGGACCAAGGGTGCAGACTAGAGGGGGGTGAATAGGAGGCTAATTAAAATTACTCGTTTTAATCTTGTTAACTGGATATGACTTAGCAGTTATCAGAATTAATTGGCTGTGTGATAGGTTCCTAGCACAGGTGAAATATGACAAGTAAGATAGCACGTGGCTGTCACACAGGTGGGTCACACGGGTGTGATCTAACAACATAGCACGGGTAGGCAAGTTATGTGGCTGTGACACAGGTGACTAAGAAGTAGAAAAGATGATATATATAACACCTGAAACACAGCTAGTACAAGCGAGGCACAAAGCAGATTAAACAGGTATAAAGTAGATCTGAATCAGATGAACAAGAGTATCTCAGATCATATAAGCATGCAATGAATATAACTGCTAGAGGAAATAAGCTAAGCACTCAGAGAGAGAGACAAGTGGATTTATCCCGAAGTACCTACTCTTTTTAGAGAGGTACATCTCTGTTGGAGAGACTACTCCGAAGAGATAGTCAGCATTGAATCGTGCTTGTCCTCTGAGTACTGACGTTCAGTCTCTTCCTTGCTTGTGGAGGTCCTTTTGCCTTGCAGCAGGATGACCTTGATGCTCCTTCACAAACTTACTGATTCAGCCCACACAAACTTGGGTGATATCAGCAACTCCTACAACCGTCTAGGAGTAGACACTCCAAGAGAGTAACAGATGATGCAGCGGCAATCTCTTGGAGGAACTTTTGCTCGTGCTCAAGCTCACAACCTCACTAGGACTGACCCTTAAGCTTTTTGGCTCTTATTGAGTGGTGGAGGCTTTGCAACGGTCGTATGTGATTCACTGGTTTAAGCAAGGTTGAGGACGAAGTCCTCCTCTGGTCCCCTATATATAGGGTCCTCAGGCACCTGATCGTTTACCCTGTTACTACGTAGGATTAAGTGAACCACCGGTGTCAGCCACCGGTGACACAGCTACACACTACGCCCAACTGTACCCGGCTCAGGCAGAGACCGACACCTGTGTCACCGGCGGCACACACAGGTGAACCCTTAGCTGATAGCCGCACTACTCAGCCCAGGTCCTGGCACATGACATGCCATCAGCATACGTCAAACTCTAATACCTATAAGGAGAGAACCTCCGACAGACTTCTGACACATCAGACCGCCTATCGCAGTGCAGGTACCTTAGGCATTTTTCAAGCTCTCCCCTGGTACAGAGATGTACCTGAGTCATAGAGCGGAAGACCACCTGTGACACAGCTGTGTCACCAGGTGCCTAAAGCTCTAGGATTTTCACTGTTAGTACTGCAGAGCACTAACACAAAACAGCTTCGTACTTTGTGCACAGCTATTGACACAGGGCAATTAACCTCAAAACATCAATCCCCTTGACCAACACTCTGAGCAATGAGCAAGGTTCCCTTAGACAACTGCTACTGTTTCATCTCTCTGATAGTACGGGTGATCCCTATGGACTCAAAGAAACTAGCAAATCTAGGCTTTACCTGTCACCAACTGAAGTCACGGCCCTTGACGCATCAAGCCACCATCACCTTGCTTGTAGCTCCCTGCACAGCACCGGCTTCTTCTCAGCTGTGACACAGCTGCCTAGCACAGCCATCTCTTTGTCCTTGAAACCACCTTGTACCCTTTTTGGTGACCATCCTTCACTGGATAACCCTTCTTCATGGAACCTGTAAACTCTGCTTACACGCACTGTAAACATTAGATTCCAGTTTAAGTTGCCATTAACCATGAAACCATATTAGGGCCTAGATGATCTTTCAATCTCCCCCTTTTTGGTGGTAGTGGCAACCCAAACTTTACACATTCAAAATATAGGATTGAAAATGGATACATGTGTATGTTGATAGAATATACTCCCCCTGAATCTGTGCATAAGAGAGTCGTTTTTAATAAGAGATGCACAGTTTACAAGTTTTAAGCATGGGAAGTATTTTCTGATGGCTTGCATTCTTATCAGTTTAGATATGTTTGATGAATGATCAGAGCATATTCCACATAATTAATCAGAGCAAGCATATCAAACAAATGTATATCAGAGCAAAATGTGCATCAGACAGAGCATAAGGAATGCATAAGAGATACATGTTATCAAGACATAAGATACATGAAGAAGAACCAAGTCTTAATACATCAGAGATACATCATTTTGAAATAATTTACCCTCCCATAAATAGCATGCAAAACTCTCCCCCTACACCACTTCCCCCTACACCATTCTCTCCCCCTTTGACACACTAAAACACAAAAGGAAATAAGGGAAAGAGATGCTTCAAGAAGACTTGGTCTGAGCAACTGAAGCACTTCTGAAAGTTGGTTGGAGACATCGGATAGCTGAGCTTGAACTTGATCCACATTTGCTTTCAGATGAGCAACACCTCCTCGCGAAGCTGGCAATTCTCTCGACGCAGAGCAGCAAACTGAACGGGCATGACGTTGTTTTGATAAGCTCTGGCAGCATCTGGCGAAAGCCGGGTTCTGGACAAGGTGCCATCATCAGCTACCTGGAACACAGGTATAAACTCAGCTGTGTTTGACACAGGAGCAGCAGCTGTGACACCGATGGGGACTTGGCAGGAACAGGAGAGGTCCTTTGAGCATCAGGTTGATCATGTGTGTACTGGGCGATGGCACAGCTGGTTCAGGAGAGTCTCCAAATAAAGCAGGAACTGCTACCTCATCTGGTTAGCATCGCCTGAGGTCTAAGCTGGGTTTTGGTAGTCTTCACAGAGAAATCAAAGTTGAATCCAGAAGACCTGTTCTTTGAAGGATCATGTACATGATGTACGATCCATACCTCAGCTTAGCCTTTTGTCCTTAGATATAGCATCTATCTCATGACAGATGTATCTGGCTATATCAAAATGCTGATTTTTGGCCATGTGCACCAATATCTGCCAGTTGCATTGTAGACTGCATCTGTGTTTCCCCCTTTGGTTTGAAGAGTGACATTGAGTATCTTAATCAGATGCTTTGCTCTAATGGTTATCCCTTTGAATAAACATGATTTGTAGGCTTTGGCAGGGAAGCTGAAGTTCCTTAGTAGAGATTTTCTTCTCACTTCATTGGAACTGGTGTCAAATCTTGACAAATTTGGCATTCCTGGTTCAAGAGGGGCATGCATTAAACTGTTGAACTCTGGGGCTACGATAGAAAGCAGTTGACCTCTTGTCTTCCAGAGCATAACATCCTGATTTTCCTGTTCTATCATACTGTAGCATAGAACTCCTTTATGATCTCAGGATCGTAATCTTGCGGAGATTGCATAAGAAGTCAAGACCTAAGGTCTGAATCAGAGATGGAACTGCCCTCAGCCTGAATCTGTCATAGCTGACCAATCTATGGTCTTGCAATCCACAAATCTTTTGATGCAAGATCTCATGAGTATACACCCTTTGATGTTCATTGTGAAATCTGGAGTCTGAGCCAACGTGGAGGCTAGTGACCTCCTGATCTTAGAGAAGTATGGATTTGTTGACCTCAGCCTTATATGAATGAACTTGGTCTCATAGAGGCAACTTTACACTTGACTTCTTTGGATCACTCTGGTGGCAACTCTTAGCATGCAGCTTGAGATGAATTGCATTTGATTTGCCTCAGTCTTAGAGCATAGGCGAATATAAAATGGTACTTTGTCTCGAAGAGTCCTCTGATCCAACTGAGGACTAGGAGTAGACTGTCCTCTCATGCTCCTCTTCGTCTTGCTTCATCTTCAGCTGATTGGCACTGGAGATGAGCTCTCTGCTTGATAATCTTCATCATGAATCAGCTCTGGCTACTCTGGGCATTGAGGAGTGACAGACACTCCTCTACCATCATTAGATGAGCTCTCGGAGCTTTCATCCTGCTCAGTGACTTACTTCCCTGTGCCACAGGTGATGACACTAAGTCCTGCAACTGAAGATGCTGGGAGCAGTGCTGCACCAGAGTAGCAGCCCCTGTTTGGTCCTTAGCGTCAGCAGGCGCAAGGCTTGTTTCTCAGCATCTGTTGGCATCATTCTGATCTTAGACTAGCTGAATTAACTCTGAGCAAGAATTCTTTCAACATCAGCCCTACTGAGTCCTGGTTCAGTGAATACTTTCTGCGTGTAGACCTGAAGCCATAGCTTTACCTGAAATCTGAAGATAATTGACTCGTCTTGAGTCTGATCTCAGCCAATAGATGTTGTTTATCAGACAGTGGCAAACGAATTTGCCTTCTATTAGCAGTCTCTTCTATCTGATAAATTAGATGCACCTATCTCTGGTCATCAGTGTGAGCTAGACTCGCCTCGTGAGCCTTAGAACCTTCTAACAAGCATTTGGTTGAGGATTATCCTGTTTTTCAATGATTTTCTTTCTGATCTCTACTGTAGCAGAATGAGAAGAGGTTGACATGCAATGCTGCTTGTGGTTAACAGGTCTACAATGTCCCTTAGATTGCTTTATCTTCTTATCCCTGTAGGAACAGGAAGACTATTGAAACTGCATTGAAGAAACCTGCGGAAGCTCTGAAAGCTCGCAGCTTTTGCAGTGTAGATAGTGCGTCAGCTTCTTCTTGTTTCTTCATCTGTTGCTGATCATTACTATCGAAGCTGCTAGCTCATCCAACTCATTGAGATCATCTGATCATGCTCAAGATCTTCTGGAGACACTTAGGACTCTGGAATGGTTCCTGATGTGAGTGTGCCTCTTGGCAACACTACATCGTCAATGGATGGCTTTGAGGTTTTCTTGTGCTATACTTCTTTCTTTCTTAGCAGCCTCTTTTCCCAGAGATGTATGACTCAACGTGTAGCTGAGATCTCTGGTCTTTTGGGTGGAGCATCGCGTTGAGGTCCAGCCTAGAGCAGCTGCTTTCTCTTTCAGCAGCTCCTCTCTCTGTCATGTAAGCTCTTGCTTGCCTTCTTTCTCTGTAGCCCTCTCTCTGTCTCAGCCTCTCTCTTTCTGATCGTGAATCTGAACTAACTATTTTTAGAAGATTCCTCTGGATCAGACCACTTCATACCACTATCAGCTCTTTCAGAATCTGAAGACCTCTGTAGAAGCAGAGAGAAAAGAGAGATGAGTGAGAGTGGTAAGAGGTGTTCATTTGATGCATAGAAACTAGCTGTGTGTGAGACACTGTGTCCGACTTGGAAGACACAGGTGAGGACTTACGGCCATAACGAGGTCTTAGCCTGTTGAATCAGGCACACTGTGTGACAGGTGAGACGCCTAGTGCTGACACAGCTATGTGCGGGGGCGGACAGCAGCAAATCATGGAATTTTGAGTTGACAAAGATTTGCCGGTTGTATCTCAATCTAGATGAGTTCTAATGACAGCTTCACACAAAACAAAAAGAAAACCCGGCACAAGATTAAGACCACCCTAGTAGAGTATCATGCATCTACGGATTAGACTATCAAGTCCTAGAACATGAACTGAGCGCAAAGTAGGTTGTGCAAAGGCTTACTTTGATTGAGATTGAGTCTTTTCTGTGGAAGAATCGGTGGTAGAGTTCCACGCGAGTGCTTCTCCAACTGTTGGAAATGATTCAGAGGCGAAATGGCGAGAGAAACGTTGAGAACATCGTAAACTTGGCGCACGCGGCGGAAATTCTAAGTTTTGATGTTGGAAGCGGTGGCTGTGAGGGAACGCAGCAACTCGTGATATAGTGCCGGAGGGTCTATAAGGTAGCTGAGTCACATGACTGAGCATAAGAACCTGTGGCACAGGTGGAAGCGAGAAGAGAGACTGACCCTGGCTATGAATTTCTGAAGCATCACTGAGACACAGCTGGGAGACTCAGGTGACAAGTATTTCATCTAGTGAACACCACGATGGATTGATTTAGATAAGAAGAAAGCCTTAGCACTATCAGAGTGATGTGTCCTTAAATGATCTACTCAGTGTCTCGCTTGCCAGCAAAATCAATCAGCAAAGCTAAAACTGACGATGAGTTGATCTAGGCACAATACTGTACACATAGAGTGTACCTTACAGACAACAAGATATGATTTCAGCATGATGCAATGCACACAGCGCTGTGAGACAGGTGGGTGGCACAGGTCATGATGCAAGGTATAAGATTAGATGAAATCACATCAGCTGGACACCAGGCCAAACTTTACTGTAGGTTCGAGACATCAATGCTATCAATTCACTCATCAGGGGCACAGAACCTAGTCTCATCTACGGACATTGGTGATATATGCAGCTAATTTGTTTATTTCAGACCTTACATGGCACAGCTGTGATATCTACCCTTTTCTACATGATCTCTAAGGAGAGTGGTGCCTCACTTCTATGTGTTTGGATCTTTGGTGATGTACTGGGTTGTTGGCTACTTGCATTGCACTTCATTATCACAGAAGAGAGCGGTACTGATGTAAAAGATATGCTGATCTTTCAAGGTCTGCCTCATACCATAATAATGAGCACAACGATTACCAGCACGTATATACTCAGCTTCTGAACAGTGGACGCTACTGAGTGTTGGTTCTTGGGTATGACCAGGACACTAAGGAATGCACCTAGAATTGACAGGTACCAGAGGTGCTTTTTCGGTCAACCTTACGAACACCCTGCATAGTCACTATCAGAATAGCCAACTAGCTGCAAAATTGCACGCTATGAGGGTACCACATATGCCACAACCCTGAAGTGTGAATAAATATCTCAGAATCCTGCGGACTGCCACTCTGTGACAATCCGTAGGGTTAGCGTGTGGAATCTAGACACACATGCAAACACTAATGCATAATATCAGCCTAGATGCATTACACAAGCTAAGCAAAGAACCGATCATGTGATCTAAACTCTTCTTGATCAGCAGACTTACCTTCAGTGTTTTAGATCAGATATGGCCATAGTTTGCATGGGAGTGTGTATACCTTTTGGATCCTCATGCCAAACTAAGTAGATGATGTCTTGGTAACCTTCTTTCTTGTGAGATGAAGATCCCGTCCTTAGTATGATGGATCTAGAAGTCCTAGTAAACGTAACTTGAGGTCTCCATCCAAAATGACATCTCGAATATTTCTTGGTCATCAGCTTGCTCAAAAACTCTTCACTCATAGAACCGTTTAATTGTACTGCCAAACTATTATGTCACGACATAAATTTGGCACACAAATAATACTTTTCCATTTTTTTTAGTGAATAGAGTTGTAGCAACTAAGCCCATTTTAAATCCATTGCATGATAGATATTGGCTTTCACTGTGATCCATACCATGCTACTTGGTGCTTGTTTATAACATCAGAGTGCCTTGAGTAGTTATCGACAGGGTATAGTTTCCTTGTCATTATTCAAAACGCACGGTGGACTGCGCTACATAGCCAAGTTCAGAGTAGTTATCCTATTCAGAATGCTGACTATGACATCCTATTTGGTAAGCTTGATATGTGATGAGCAGGCATATGCTAAGAGGATTCTGATGGCTTCAAGTCTTGCTACTGGAGCAAATGTGCTCTCCAAAGTCCAGACTTCTACTTGTGTGCAACTCTGAGCTACAAGTCTGCTTTGTTTCTTACCGCTGAGTCCAATTTGTGTCTTGCTGTGGGTCCTAAAGACCCTCATTTGGTTCCAATAAATCATTATGATCTTAGGTCTTTACCACCAGTGACCATAGCTTCTATTCTTTCAAACTGATTGAGCTCTTCATGCCTACATTGATCGCAGTCAGCATCCTTAGAGCTTCACCTATGATCCTGGGTTCAACATTTGAGACAAAGAGTAATGCTCACAAAAATTCAGCAATTCCAGAGACGAGTGGATCACTCCCTATAATGGCACCGATGATGTTGTCACAGCGGTGATCCTTCTGTAGCCGCTGATCACAAGGGGATCTAGGGTAACTGCCTGGTCACAGCTGAGGAGTTGCCTGCTGACACAGGGTAGTTCTTCCTGTGACACAGCTGGGTGTGTACAGGTCCTCTGCGTCCAGTTGATCATTAGGCGGTGCTACTCGAACTCTATAGTCTTGAACTCCAGTTCGATCTATCAGAATTGATGAAGAAGAGTGGTCCTTGATCACTTGGTGAGGTAGCTCTCCTTGATGATTATGTCGGTCTGATCTCACCAGTGGACTTCTGATTAGAATATCCTCATTTCCTAATGCATAGCACTTGCTCTCCTTGGAGCCATAAGACACTCATCAAAATCCACATCTATAGATTCTCAACACCTAGAGGAAGTGTTACAATACTCTATAGGCATATGGGAGTTAGTGGAATAACCAGGAAGATACCAGACATCAGATTTAGCTCAATATTAGTAGGCGTTTGACCTTTCCTTAAGAATGTAAGCACTTACAACCAAATACTCTGAAGTATGATATGTTAGTTTGCTGTGGTGAGCAGTTCATAAGGAGATCTGCTTGAGTAGTGGAGGAACATATATCCTATGATAGAGTGACAAGCAGGTAGTGACAGCTTCAGCCCAATCTTGTGAGTCATGTACTCATCCAGTAGAGGCCTTTGCATCTCTATCAAAGTTCTCGTTTTCTTCACGTTCCACCACTCCATTTGTGTGTGGAGCATATGGATCCTGAGAATTCATGCTGATCCATGCTTGTCCAGAAATGCTTCCACTTTGGAGTTCTGGATTCACTCCCATTGTCACTCCTTGACCTTTACAAGGTATACTTCCACTCATTTTGTACTCTGATCATGCGATGCTTGAATGTCTTGTACACACTGTGTCTTCTCCTTCAAAAAGACACCCCGATATAGTATCTATTAGAGAAAGCCATCTACAAGAACAAAGCATAGATTGTTACCTCCTCAGGCTCTCATCGTTGTTAGACCAAAGAGGTCAAGTATGAATGAGCTCGAGGAGTGGAGTTGTCATGATGTCTTCGGTCGTATGAGCAGCTCCAACTTGTTTTGCCAGCTTGGACATGCACTGCAGGGCTTGTCCTTTTGTCAAACTCCCTTCTCCCAGCCTATAACATCAGTCATGTGTTTGCTCAGCTATGTTAGAATCGAAATCTAATCCGCATGCATGTCTTAAACTGCCTGTGCCACAGCCTCCGGACACTGGTCTTTGCCATCTAGATACATGGAGCTGACTGCAGGCTGTGCATTGAAATTCACAGGTATAGCCACTACAGACCTGCATCCTTCAAACACTTGAAAGAATCATTAGATAGTTTGGAAGCTATAACCTTATTAGGATATGAATAGTAACTTCATGCTGTGTCATCACATGCTCGTGACACAGACATCAGACTATAGCCTATCTGATCAACTAAGCATTACATTTGATAAGGAGTGATTCTCAGAGATGGCAACTTTACTCATGCCATTTAACTTTCCTTTAGAGTTGTCTTGCATAGATCACATATTGCTTGGCAGTAATTTTCACTAGTGATCTCATACAAACTCCTCCTGCTTCCCGTCATATGTTGTGTACATCCACTGTCTCACAATCACAAATCAGTCCCACTGAGACAGTTTACCTGCAAGAGTAGTGCTGAGAAGCTTAGGACGCCAACATGTTTGTTCCTGTTGCAGTTTTATACAGAAGCAGAAGTAGCAGAAGTCATAGATAATAGCATATTGTGTTTCAAGGTTAGCAGCATCAGTAACAGATGATATGACTTTGATCCTCTTTGGCTAGGCTAATCACCTGCAACTTAGACACATGAGCTTAGTGACCTGTCAGATCTACGCTGGACACTGGGGGTACATACACAGTGGTGTAAACCCGCGGTGACACCGGCAAGTGTAGCCTAGGCACCCAGATGTGGCAAGTACCCATTTGGCCAAGTGCCTACGACCGAAACATACGTGGCACTATCTTCCTTCATGTTCTTCTACAGAACATAGCTTGGGTTAGAGGGAATAATTAGCTTCATCACTTTCTCTGCACATGACCAACACTTTTGTTGTCATTAGTTCCGCACTGTTGCACAATGTTGCTGCAAGACAAGGGTAATGACAGCCGCAGTTATCTTTAGCAGTAGAGAGACGGTAGAGTAACCCAGCCTCTTCGCTCATTTTTCCTTAACCTTTTAGCTCTTATAAGCTGTAGAGTTTTGCATGCACTATGTGGCACTGTGCATAAGGGAAGCCTTTTCTCATGAGCCTCTAAGCTCTACTAGCTCCTCCTTAAGCTCTGTTGTGCTCAGCTGCATCAACAGAGTTAGTAACATTAGAGGTGATGGCCTCGTTAGAGATTGTGCTACTATCTCCACCTGTAGATGTTAGAATATTTAATTTTGCTGGTACAGTTTAAACATAGATTCGATGACAGTAGAAGCAGGTAACCCAGGCATAGCTTCACATACTTATCAGAAATCTCAATGCATGAGGCATGCTTTGCCTTTAACTCTCATGCTCCCTGGAGGAGAGCGAGCTGATGTGCTGATCTGCGCTTCTCATGCGCTAGTTTTCCAGGTTCTCATGGTCCAACCTGAGATGCTACCCTGGCATCATGTGACTTCATCACAGGTCTCTCTCAGCTCCCAGCAGTTATCCTACGGATCTGATTCTCCTTCCTCTCCTGCTAGTAACCCTTCTCTGTCTCTCTAAGATATCCATTAGTTCAGCATAATCAGAAAATCATCTCTCAGTTATACCTTAGAGTCCTTAGCCATGAGGCATAAGGGCGCAGGAGTGGATGGAGCTTGATCAGCCTATGAAGATGCAGACATGGAGCTGTGTGACCCGGGCGTGTGTCACAGCTGGGTCTCAGAGCAAGCTGATAGCAATCCCAGCGTACCTGTTCTCGTCCTCGTGACTCTTCTCTGAGCCAGAGTCATCTGCTACCGCAAGCCTGTCCCACATAGCTCTGGCATGCCTTGTTCTGGATGAGCGTGGGTGCTTGCTGTTGCAAGGTATTTCTTCTGTACTATTGAAGTCCACTTCTTCTCTTGAAGATGGCTGCTGTCTCCTTTACTTTGCTGACATCTAGCTGACAAAGTGGCCTTCCTTGCCACACTCAAAGCACTGTTGTCTCTTCTCGGATGGTTTCTTTCCTCTGAACCAAAATCTCAGTAGACCCAAACTGCTTCTTTATCTATAAAATTTCCTGAAGTTCCTCGAGAGAAGGATTAGCTCACTCTGGCTCTCTCCACGGTATCACTCATCATTCAGCTCTTCACTGCTATCACTCTCAGGGTGAGAAATAGATAGCCGACAGTGGTCTTCAGTGCATGTTCTTCTTGACAGTGGCTGAGGAGGTGTGCTTTCCTTCGTTTACTTGATTTCCATCTCATGTGTTAGGATCATTCCATACACGCTCAGTTGGCTGTGGATTCATACTTGTTCGAAATCATCTTTCTCTCTTTTAGCATGAGACCAAGAGTTACTATATGGCTTGGGAAGCACAGATAAGAACTTCTCATCACATCTTCATCCTCAACTCTGTTGAGCCCAAGCTTTCAGCTGGTTAGTGATGAGAGTCAATCTTGACTATAGAGAATTTATATCTTCACCAGGCTCATGCTCGAATCTCTCCAGAGTTGATTCCAGCAGTCCTCTCTTGGACTTTTTCAGGGTGTCACTGCCCTCATATATCTGCTGTAAGGTATCCCAAATCTCCTTAGCAGATTCCATTGTGCTGACTCTGTTAAAGTCATGTTCTTGCAAGCCCATGAAGATGGCAGTGGCAACTCTGGCATTATTCTAGATACTCTTCTTGTCGTTGACTGTGAAGTTTGTAGGATTCTCCAAGTCATAACCTGTATGAACAACATCCCACACATCTGGATCGATAGCGGTAAGATACATCTGCATCTTCCTTTTCTAGAAAGCATAATTAGATCCAGTAAAGATAGGCATTTTACCCTCATAGCCCGACATCCTTTACTCTGGCTGTTAAGCCAATTCAAAGAGCAACCTGGCTCTGATACCAATTGAAAGGACCAAGGGTGCCGACTAGAGGGGGGTGAATAGGAGGCTAATTAAAATTACTTAGTTTTAATCTTGTTAACTAGTTATTGACTTAGCAGATCATCAGATTTAATTGGCTGTGTGACAGGTTCCTAACACAGGTGAAATATAACAAGTAAAATAGCACGTGGCTGGCACACAGGTGGGTCACACAGGTGATCTAATAACCTAGCACAGGTAAGCAAGTAATGTGGCTGTGACACAGGTGACTAAGACAGGTAGAAAAGATGATATATCTATAACACCTGAGACACAGCTAGTACAAGCAGGCACAAAACAGATTAAGCAAGTATAAAGTAGATCTGAATCAGATGAACAAGAGTATCTCAGATCATATAAGCATGCAATGAATATAACTGCTAGAGGAAATAGGCTAAGCACTCAGAGAGAGACAAGTGGATTTATCCCGAAGTTCCCTACTCTTTTCAGAGAGGTACGTCTCCGTTGGAGAGACTACTCCGAAGAGATAGTCAGCACTGAAACGTGCTTGTCCTCCGAGTACCTGACGTTCAGGCCTCTTCTTTGCTTGTGGAGGTCCTTTTGCCTTGCAGCAGGATGACCTCGATGTTCCTTCACAAACTTACTGATTCAGCCCACACAAGCTTGGGTGATATCAGCAACTCCTACACCCGTCTAGGAGCAGACACTCCAAGAGTAACAGATGATGCAGCAGCAATCTCTTGGAGGAACCTTTGCTCGTGCTCAAAGCTCACAAACTCACTCGGACTGACCCTTAGGCTTTTGGCTCTTGTTGAGTGGTTGGAGACTTTGTAACGGTCGTATGTGATTCACTGGTTTGAGCAAGGTTGAGGACGAAGTCCTCCCCTGGTCCCCTATATATAGGGTCCTCAGGCACCTGACCGTTACCCTGTTACCACGTAGGATTAAGTGACCCACCGGTGTCAGCCATCGGTGACACAGCTACACACTATGCCCAACTGTACCCGGTTCAGGCAGACCGACACCTGTGTCACCGGCGGCACACACAGGTGAACTCTTAGCAGATAGCCGCACTACTCAGCCCGGTCCTGGCACATGACATGCCCTCAGCATACGTCAAACTCTAATACCTATAAGGAGAGAACCTCCGACAGACTTCTGACACATCAGACCGCCTATCGCAGAGCAGGTACCTTAGCATTTTCAAGCTCTCCCCTGGTACAGAGATGTACCTGAGTCATAGAGCGGAAGACCACCTGTGACACAGCTGTGTCACACAGGTGCCTAAAGCTTTAGGGTTTTCACTGTTAGTACTGCAGAGCACTAACATAAAACAGCTTCATACTAAGTGCAAATCTATTGACACAAGGCAATTGACCTCAAGGCATCAATCCCCTTGACCAACACTCTGAGCAATGAGCAAGGTTCCCTTAGACAACTGCTACTGTTTCATCCCTCTTGATAGTACGGGTGATTCCTATGGACTCAAAGAAACTAGCAAATCTAGGCTTTACCTGCCACCAACTGAAGTCACGGCCCTTGACGCATCAAGCCACCATCACCTTGCTTGCAGCTCCCTGCACAGCACCGGCTTCTTCTCAGCTGTGACACAGCTGCCTAGCACAGCCATCTCTTTGTCCTTGAAACCACCTTGTACCTTTTTGGTGACCATCCTTCACTGGATAATCCTTCTTCATGGAACCTGTAAACTCTGCTTACACTCATTGTAAACATTAGATTCCAGTTTAAGTTGCGATTAACCATCAAAACCATATTAGGGCCTAGATGATCTTTCAGCCCGTTGTCAAGCGGTTCTAAGGGATTGTTCCAGGATTAAAGCACGACCCGATCGGGCAAATTATGCTACCTCTTACATTCGGAACTCGTGACAACTTCCCGACAGAAGAATGCATCTTCGAAGTCATCGACTTTGACATGGTCTACAATGCCATACTTGGACGACCTCAGCTGGTCCAATTCATGGCGATTCGTCATTATGCATATCCTATTATGAAGATTCCTATGGCATACGGGGTCATCACGATCAAAGGATCACTTCCTTCAGCTGTCGAGTGCGACATGCAGAACTATGGCCTCAGTGCCCGACAAGATAACAAAGAAGCTGGAACCTCCTCACCCGCGACTGACAGCTCAGGACAGGCCAAGTCGAAACTCAAACTATCAGTTCAACCGCACAACGATATCAAGCGAATTCCACTCCACGAGGATGAACCCGAGAAGACGGTCAAAATCGGGTCCACCCTCGATCCAAAATAGGAACTCGCGCTCACCACCTTCCTCCGGGAAAACCCAGATGTCTTTGCCTGGAAGGCGTCCGATATGCCAGGAATCCCAAGGGAGGTGGCTGAGCACAAGCTAGACATCGACCCGGCGATCAAGCCAGTCAAACAGAAGCTTCGAAGGTTCAGCCCGGAGCAGCGCAAAGTCATCGAGACGGAACTCAAAAAGCTGACCGACGCTAACTTCATCAAACCGATCAAGTACCCGACATGGCTACCCAACCCTGTGCTAGCTAAAAAAGAATACGGCCAGATGCGCATGTGCATCGATTACACGAATCTCAACAAAGCTTGCCCAAAGGATAACTTCCCGTTGCCTCGGATTGATCAGATTGTGGACTCGACCTCAGGCTACACCTACTTATGTCTACTCGACACGTACTCGGGCTATCATCAAATCTATATGCAGGAATCAGATGTCTCTCATACTGGTTTCATTACCCCTTATGGCACTTTCTGCTACAAGACAATGCCATTCGGACTGAAGAACGCAGGCTACACCTACCAGCGAACCATGCAGACAGCCTTCGCGGTGCAAATCGGGCGAAACATGGAAGTCTATATCGATGACTTGGTGATTAAGTCGAAAGCAGAACAAGACCTCATCACCGACCTGTCAGAAACCTGCGACAATCTCCGGACAAACAAAATTATGCTAAACCCAGAGAAATGCGTATTTGGCGTCGAAGCTGGCAAAATTCTGGGTTTCATGGTTTCCCACCGCGGCATTGAGGCTAACCCGAAGAAGATTGAAGCCATCCTCAATATGAAGTCACCTACCAACACAAACCAAATCCAAAAGCAAGTCCGGATAGGCAAGCGACTCGATCTCTGAGTGAGCACAGGACTCCCAAGGCGAAGTCCGGGCACCGTCATCACCCCACTCGGCTTTGAAGAGGGCATCAACTCGACCCCGGACTTCCGCTATTTCAGTGCAAAAAGGCGTAAGGACGTGAAAGAAAAGGAATTCCAATAACCATTCGAGTTGCAAGGAGAAGAAGCAAAGAAACATACCTTCATCCGCCGGTAAGAGGCCGACTTCATCCGACCACCCAGCAAGTCCTCGAGTTCCCAGCGGCGTGATGCGACGGGTGATGAAGTTGCCGACCACATGCACAGCGGTCAAGCCATCCCGACAAAGCTCGGTGATGCGATCCTTCATGGCCCTACTCCTCCGCGTGAGTCAAGGACGGTCCTTCCACAAGTCCCGCGGGGTCGGGATTTCACACCTTATCGCCGGGTCATGGGTCGATCGGTGGCAGAAGGCCCAATTGGAGGCCCATTTCCCCCACGAATCCTTCGGGGAGAAAGGGATGTAGTTCGCCTTGGCATCATCTCAAAGAGAGAAGCGGCAGGCGCTGTGAACTTGGCTGGCCGTCGACACTTTGTGGGTGTAAAAATACCGGAATGACTCGACGTCGGGAGACGTCCCGACAAAGGCTTCGCATAGATGGGCGAAGACAGCCAAAAAGAAAATTGAGTTGGGGGGAAGCTTTACCAACTCGATCTCGAAGAAGGATAGGACATTACGCAGGAACTTAGACATTGGGAGTCCAAGCCCGCACTTGAAGAAATCGAGGAAGACGACCAGGTCCTCCTCCGGTGAGAATGGCTGACTCCGGTCAGCAGGAGCTCAGAAAGCCACCGAATCGGGTAGCTCTCCATCGTGCACCATCCGCAAAAGATCCTCCGGGGTAACCCGGGAGGTAGGTAAACCGACCACCCCGGGGCCAGATCCAGCTCCGCCTCCCACAGTGGTCGACGGCGCTAATGGTCGGGCTTGCTGTGGATCTTCCGTCACCGGCGCTTTACCGCGGGCTGGATCCCGTGCCGTCACGGCTGCTGACGAGGCTTCGTCCGCCGGAACCTCAATGACCTTTTCTGCAGGCCCCTCCACCGTCGTCGGTTCCATCGCCGCAGTATCACCGGAAGAAAGAACTCCCGCGTCGGAGAAGATGGCGCACCGCCGCACAAATGACGGGGAAACTTTGGGAGCCGGCTACGTCGCTGCTTGCCGCCCAAGAGAAAGAAGGAAGAAATCAAGAAGACGGAGCGCGGTGAAAAATTGGAAACTGTAAGCGAATGGAGGATAGGAAAAAGTAACTGGCGTCATTTAAACCAGCCCATACCGAGGCGCCGAAAGCGCACTAACCTTGGGGCAATCCCAACTGATCCGACACTTCGGCGCACTCCGCCTGGGAATCGCGACCAACCTGGCATACAAACCGGCATAGTACGCAAACGACGTGGGATCATGACATCACCATCCGTGAATTCCACCAGATGGGTTCAGATTACCGTAAAGGGCAAAAAGCCCGCCAAGTCATATCACAGAGGAGCATCACTTGGGCTTATTTTGCTTGAATCTCGGCTTCATCATGCATAATGATGGAGGGCTTGATGATGGGTAGTACTACTACCGAATAAGACCCGTGAAGTTCCTTACTGGGCCCCAGTGGAAAGATATGGCCCAAAGGCCCGATCAGGAGGAAGCGTGGACCTCAAGTCGGTGAGTCCTGATCGAGATCGGAGTCCGACTCGTGTACTACGAGGACTCGAGATATGCCGTTAAGAAGAAGTCCGGCTCGTGTACTACGAGGACTCACAAACAAGGTTACCGCCTTATTTCCGCCTATATAAGGAGCACAAGACCCCTCCAGGGGGGCCCAGAAGCTACGCTTGATCCTATAGCCATAGTCGACTAGCCACCTTCAAGAGCCTTTAGCCTCGAAACCGATCTCGTTGGGTTCCTTACCCGTCGAGTTCCCCTGTAAGCCAATCTCGTCGAGTTCCCAACTCGCCGAGTTCCCTTTGTAATCATCTACTCGATATCGCATATCAATCTTATCAAAGCAGGACATAGGGCTATTACCCAACTCGGGGGCCTGAACCTGTGTATATCGGTGTTAAAATACCAAGCTGGCCTGAGTTTCCGCCCTGCTACCGTATAAGTACGTGCTATACGAGTACCCCCGTATACCACACATCGACACAATGAATGAGACAAATTAGTCTCCAACCGGAGAAATTTCTGTTCTTTTTGGGCCATCCACTCGTGTGAGATCTGATAGAGGAAAATGATTCTACAGCATAGAAAGGTATGTTGTTAAGAAAAGCTTGTGCTATATGTTGTTTATGAGGATACATTATGCGCAGATAACAGACAAGACACACTTTTGGAAGAACGTACAGCTGGGGTACATAAGCTACAGCTTGCAGGTATTGGCATGCATACAGATACGCATCACAGCTCTATCAGTGAAAACAGTGGTCAGGAAACTTACAAATAAGCTTCAGATAAGAACCACGTACTGAAGAAGAGTTACATGACACAAGCCAAGATGCATGGTTCCTCAGAAAAGAAAATTGCATTGGAGCTTATTTCTACATTTCATTCAGGAATGTATCAATGAACAAACCAAGCTGGGTCATGAGCCAGCAGCTCAAACAAATTAGCTAGCATGATGACATCAAAATAACCAACATCGCCAGCAGCTAGAATCCAAATGCTTAATGGCACTTGGACAGAACAGGTTCTCTTCAGTGTAAGCATATTACAGGAAATTTTCATCAGCATGCTACTAAAAAAATATACTGCGATGATCAAACATCAATGAAGTTAAACTCGAACAATTGCAGTTCAGTAAAAGAGCATCAGTTCAGGGCCAATGTTAGCCATAAATTGATGGGTCTCTTGGTCTAATTCAGGTACTCAAAACTGTGCTCAGCTGAAGATATTAGTAGTAGAATAAAATAAGTTACAAATTGTGGTGCGGAAGTGGTTGGTATTAATTGTTCTTTGTATTTTGGGTGTACGACAGTCTGCAAGCATAAGAAAGGTGAAACTGTTGCCAGAGTCAAAGAGTAGCCAATATCGAGTATAAAGTGTAATTGCTTTTTGTATTTGGGTACGAAACATTTGCAAGCATAATGTGTTGTTTAGTATTGGATACAAGACAATGCCTAGATAAATAGCATGAGCCTTGGGAGAGAATTTTATGCTGAAATCACATCTTTATAAACAACACTAGTCGGACGATCTGTGTAATCCTGTGGTATAAATGATGTAGGAGATGCTCACATACAGACTCCAACAGGAGAGACTCCAAGGCTATTATTCAACATATGGATAACTTTTATGCATGAACATAACTAACTCTAAAATAAATTATCAATATGGCAGACAAATTTTCACAATCATTGGAATCTACACCATCAGTCGTACCAGAAGGTCAGTAACAATAGCCTACGTATTGTAAAGATTATTAATGTTATCTCAATCATATCCATATACGAAGATGGGAAATGCAAGAAGACATATGTTATATGTACAATTTTAGACAGTGTATTTGAGACATCCTGGTTTGGTTACATAGCCAAGTGGAATGCACGGGGAACGAAATGAGGCGACGCGCCGTGCACAACTGCATCGGATGCAACAACAACAACACACGCAACGGGGAGAATGACACAACAACAACAACAACGAACGCAATCGTGCGAGTGTATTGCTCTCTCCTCGAAGGGTCCAACCCCAAATGAGAGTAGTGGTGTTCATTTACATCTCTGCCCCTATACAGTTTACGGTTTTGTGCCTTAGCTTATAGTTTTATTGGGGGCATTATAGTCATTTCAACCCTACCCTATAGGATATTTCTTAGCATATTCCTCAAGTCTTCTTCGTAGCGTGACCCGTCATTGCGATGCTAGTCTTCTTCACGGCGTGGACCGTTGCCACGATGCTAGTCTTCTTCGCAGTGCGACCCATCGTCATGATGCATGCCTTATCAAATCGAAGTCTTGTCGACAACACCTGACGTTGTTGACAGCCCTGAGCCTTGTATGCAGCGCTTAACGTTGTTGTACGATCTGCAATCACCACCAACGTGGGGTGTCAGATACTTAACAGTATAGACACTGGGTTTGAATGTTTCCCGAGTATGCGTCGATTCGAGGTGGTCGGTGACCCTTCCCACAATAGTATCCCCTTGCCACTCCGAGTGGTTGATAATGCTCATCCACATCGACTCTTTAACTCTAACAGGGTTAACACACTGTCCAGAGTGTCGCATTCCAGGGAACGATATCGATAAGGTGCCATAAGATTGTTATGTTGATAAGCCCCGTGAGATCCATTACCCGGATAAAGGTACCAAGACCCCCAAAATTAGTTGCTAGCGCTTGCTCTAAGCCAATCTCTCGAAAACCTTCATCTCCTACCTTTGATTAAAAGTTTTGTTGAAGTTAAAAATGTAGCTCAAATAGCGTGCCACGAAAGCTGGCCATCCATTGCAGCGAGAACTAAAGTGCCATGAATCGCCCATCGATCTTCTAATGCTGCAGCTTTTTATGCCTCAGTGGTTGAAACAATGGATAAGCTTGTACAATCAACCATGTGCACCTAATAGTTTAACATTTACTCCTTGGGTGGTAAGAGATATAAGTACCCCCATACCACCAACACGCTGCCCCCTGCTCCCCTTTCCCCACCTTGCCCCCTTCTTGTCTACCTCGCAGCGGGCAAGGTCATCGGCAACGCTGCCCACGACCCACGGCGAGAAAGCTTAGCCCAAATGGTGGGACCTAGGCACAACAGCGAGATCTGGTGAGGTTAGCGGCTGGGAACAAGATTTGGTTGCGGCGGGACTCTCCCCGACCATGATGCTTGCTATGGCTGCTCACGTGCGGTGCTCATGGCGGCCAAGGTGCGACAACGAGGTGAGGCGAGGCTTCCCGGCAAGGTCAAGCGAGCTGTACCTCGCTCGCGCGGTGGGAACTGATAGCGAGATGGCTTTTGCGAGGGCCAACGAGGTGGATCCGGTCATGGCGGGGTTCACCCTCCCCCCCCCCACGGCTTGGTGCAGACCGACAAGGTGCCGCGGGATGCGGCATGGCATGATAGGGTTCCTCCCACTCCCGGTGCTCGCGGTGGGAACTTGTGCGCAGCGGCGGGACTTGGCTTGTGCACGGCAGTGCAATTCAGTGAGTTGGCAACGTGTGTGTTGTGCGCGCTAGTCACGATGAGGTGGAGCGAGGTCGTTGGAGCACCTTGCACGATGGGGGCTTTGCAATATGCACGTGGCGTGACGGCTTTCGCAGAGTGAGGCAGAGTGATCAACCTTGCCTGCAACTCCCCTGGTGACATGGCTCACATGGCTAGGTAGCGGGCCACGACAAGGTGATGCGAGGTGCTTGCGGTGGTGCGCCCTCCACTGTGCCCACGGCACACTTAGCCATGGCAAGGTTTGGTGAGATGGGTGGCAAAGTGCGGGCGTGAGCCAGGGGCGAGGAAGCGCGAGGTGCGACACCGTGTACTCTACAAGATTGTTGCGGATGCAACCTCATCCGCACAACATTAGCAGCGGGGAGCGACGGGCGACCTGTGGTAGGGCGTCACGGGGTGCAACCCCACTCGCATGGCCTTAGCAGCGGGGAGCGTCGGGTGGCCCGAGATGGGTGCCCGTCACGGGGTATCACGGGTGCTAGTGGGGTGCAACCTCACTTGCACGACCTTAGCAGCAGGAGTGGCAGGCAGCCCACAGCGGGGTGCGGTGTGACATGGCAGAGCTCTTGGCAATGACACGTGAAGTAGTTGTAGCTAGATAGCAGGTGATGTGTTAAGTTTGGTGGTGTGTAGATGTGGACGAGTGTTCTGGTGCACTTGTTACTATATACAAGTGTGTCAGCCGTGGGGGACGAAGCATGCACGGACATCGAGACTATTTATTTGTTCCTCTTTGCATGTCCACATTGACTTTGACTTATCCTATTGAATGCTTCCATGTAGGTGTTACTACTCGGTCGTGCACGGGCATCGCCTCATGCGAGTTGTCGCACACATGAAGAGGCACGACGTAGTGTAGCGCACTCCGATGTAGCGTCGATGCCTCTCATAGGCAGTAATGCCACTCAAACGGAGTGGCCCGTTGGCATGAAACGGAACATGTCGATGCCGGGCGAGGTAATCGCACTGGGCAGAGCACGTCAACGCAAGGCGAGATAGCGATTGTTGTCGTTGGGGTGTGGCGACGACATCGGGAGAGGCAGTCTCACCAAGGAGAGCATTTGAATGCTAGGCGAGTCCAATGACAGTGACTGCGTCAAGTGAAACCACAACACTCCCGTTACACCGCGCCACAGCGCATTGCAGCTCCACCAGCACCCTACCATGGTTCGCAACCCTCTCTGAATTCTCAAAAGCCAAGATATCATAACTACCCCTCCGCAGGGTCTAGCAAGAACACTAGGGACCTTAGGTGCTATTCATGTGGAGAGCCTGGGTACTTCGCCAATAGGTGCCCAAAGAAGTTCCAAGGCACACCATCACAAGGTGGAACCGCCGCGAGCCAACCCCAAGGCCACCCCATGCCAACAAGAAGCCAAGGCTCCAAGAACAACTCAAGCTACAACCGAGGCTGTGCGAACCACATCGGCATAGAGGAAGCCCGAAGAGCCCCAGACATAGTGACGGGTATGTTTCCCTGTTAATTCAGCAGTTGCAACAACGTTGTTTGATCCGAGAGCATCTCATTCATTTGAATCACAAAGTTTGGTGAAGAAAAGTCAGTTAGCAAATTGCCCGATGAGGACACCAATGAAGGTTCACCCACCCAAATATGTCTTTAAGGCTAAGTCCTTTTGCTAAAGATATTAGAATCCTTTCAGGGGGTAGAGTCCTTAGTAGACCTAATAACTCTAAGATCCCAAGGTCTTGACGTGACCTTAGTTGTGATATACCTTGACCACCACCCCTACTGACCCGGCGGGACAACTGTCGAGCTTACCTCCTACCCATCATCAACCAAGGACAATACTCTCAACCGCCTGATGGTGCAAGCCTACAGCAAGTCTCCACAGTAGAGGGATACCCCTATGTCTTTCCAAGAAGAGCTTCCAATCATGCCGCTCAGATGTGACCTAGAAATTGTCATTTAGCTAGCACATGTAACAACTCCCATAGCCAGGAGACCATACCGTATGTCTGCTAACCTCCTCATGGAACTGAAGAAGCAATTGGAAAAGCTATCGGACAAAGGATTCAGTTGACCAAGTTCATCCCCGTGAGGATCACCGGAGTTGTCTGTTGAGAAGAAGGACAAGTACCCTTACCTATCCCAGTCTGTAGAATCTCGGGGACGAGATTCCTTTTAAGGGGGGGTAGGTTTGTAACGCCCAAGTTTTTAGCACGTTTTAATACACTGAAATTAAGTCCTTAGTAAAACTTTAATTATTTTTATCCGCATTTTTGCCTCTCTGATTTCTTCGCATCATCTCATGTCATATAACTAAAATCCGACACATGTGTATATGTGCATATACGCAGGTGAAATAACCTTCACATGATTTTCATGAACATTTCCCAAATTAACCAACATATATGCATATATATGCAGATGCATAAAAACCCTAGTTCACATTTTCTTCACTCAACGACTTCATGAAAAACCCTAGTTCACCTTTTTCCCCAGACATGAGACAAACTCTAACAACATACAAGAAAACATGGTAGCACATAACCAAAGTTGACATACCAGACACCCCCCCAGGGGCCCACATGTCAGATATATGGCCCCCACCCTTTAAACCCTAACAATGCACCCTTTTCTTATTTATTTTCTTCTAAAGCATAAATCCTAAAAACATGATTCCATGTGCCTCCTTTGCTCCAAAATTTTTATAAAATACCTGAGACCAATTAGCACCTAGTTATAAAGAAAAATATAGAACTCCAGTGTAAGTTTTCTGAACAACTTCCAAAATACCAAAACAGGCTGATTTTACAGTTGTAACACAACCCCTAGCTGCACCTCTCCGAAAATTTACCAAAAATCACACAGCATAGAGTATACATCCAAAAGCCCAAATGTGCAAAAATACTGGTAACTTCAGTGCAAATATTTGGAGAAAACCCTATCGAACACCTTCTGCCCTAAACACTTAATCACATGCAACCTTGGTCAAAAGTTGGGGGAAAGGTGCCCTAAAGCTCCCAGGCCCCACCCTACTCTCCATAAGTCTATTCATGCCACTGGCCACCTCTGCAAAAGCCTCTTTGTGCCTCTGCCCTTTTACACCCTAGTTGATGCCATGAGTGGCATGCATGCCCGAGCTACCTACCCTTCTCCTTTTTGCCTCATCTGCTCCAGATCCGGGTGTGGCGTACCCGGTTTTGAGGCCGGATAAACCCCCGTGTTTACCGTACTAGTCCCATGATCAGTGGCTAGTACACACAAGCACTTGATGACATAGTCGCACAATACATTATTCCTTACACAAATAGCCATAATTGGTCTTTATTGGTACAAACCAGGCCTAATGGCCGAATTCAAACTGCAGCGAAATAAACACGTGGAAGATGATCCATCAATATGCCGAACCACAGGCAACTGACTGGGGGTTGAAACCCTACGCTTCGAAGTCATTGTCGCTATCTCCAGTCTGGTACTCCTCCTCCTCATTTGACCACATAACAAGCCAGATGAGTACATTGAATGTACTCGCAAGCCCTCCGCCAGGGAGTTTATCACGGGTTGGTGCATGCAAGGGCAGATCAAGAAAATGGCTCTATCCTATGTCTCATATTGTGCAAGAAAGTAAGTTTGCATGCGAGATAAGTAAATAGATTGTAAAAGCAGTTTTCGCAAATTGATTCAGAGCAACGAGACAAGTACCTGATTCCATCACTCTTCCCGCTACAACGGGAAGATCATATATGTGCTTTCCGCTACAACGGAAACATCTTGTTATCACCCGCTTCAACGGGAAGTCATATGCTCACCCGCTACAACGGGGATACAGTGATTGCCCGCTACAACGAGAATCCTTTCTTCACTCCCCCCGCTACAGCGGGGAATTTTCATGTCACCCTGTGAATTCGGCGGATCGCGTCCTTATTCCCTTATCCATTTTGATTTTTGTAATCCAATCTACTTTAGTGTGGTCCAACCAAATTCGTCCATGACCGTGGACACGGCTATTCGAATAGTTTTGACCCTCTGCAGAGGTGGTAGAGCTTTACCCACACGATGTAGGTCACCCTGGGTATACTGTGCACCGCATACTAACAGGGCTATTACAACGAGACTCTTCACCGGAGTAAACCTAGCCATGAACTCGCCGAAAGGACATATCCCAAACCTAGCTTGAGTCAGTAACATCACTACAAGGAGGTTGGTGTTCCAACTTTGTGGCGAACAAGACATCGCTTCAACGGAAACTGTTCTCTACAGAGGCTACAACCTCATCTGCACACTTCACACTGCTTACGGGTTCATGCTAGTCTCAGACCGGGTACTAGGTCAAGTCCTTCTCATAAAGGACATGTGGACGTACGGTAAGACTTGGCCAAACGGCACTTAAGTTCAGTCCTTATGTGATCTGAGAGGGACTTCACACCACACCCGTAAACGGGCAGCGAGAACCACGCTGGGCATTATCTCGCTTTTAACAAGCTTCCTGCTTTCCCTCTTCATTTCCGACCTAGATCAAAATCTCCTCCATTTTTGTTTTGGTTTCAGCAAAACCTCTTTTCGGTAAAATATCCCAACCCACGGATATTTCTACCTTCATACACCATCGGATACGACGGTCCCTTTTCAAATATTCACCACATGAAAAATGTGAGTATTTCCTTCTTTTTGAAAATCCTACTTTTTACTACTGCAGGGCTAAGCATACATACATACTCTACCCTAGGTTTCCGTTAACTTATCCGGAATATGTAGTCCTTAGGGTGACAAGGAATTCAGTGTCGATCTAGGGTTTTCTAAGTATCGGTTATAACTTCACTACATAAAATACCGAGTCATAGTACATAGCATGCATGTTTCGTAAACAAAAATACCATTTCGTAAACTTGGGATTCAACATGATCAAGGGGGGAGAGCTTGTCTCGCAGTTCCTGGTCTTGATCCGGACATGGGGATGATTCGGGTTCCTCCTGACGAACGTACCTCACACCGTCAACTACACGTTTCAAAATAACTCCAATAAGAATCCAAGCGTGACAAATAGCCAGAAAGGAGAACTCAAGGTGGAACATACGCCATGCTTTGCGAGAATAGCCAGGGGAGAAGAGAAGTTGATGGCTTTATATTTTATGCGGGGATTACTTGAAATAGGGTTTCACGTTTTAAGATTTTAGTTGCATGGAAACCCTTGCTTGACAAAATGGAGGGAGAGTCCAGAGACTTGGTGGTCTAAGGGAAAACTAAGAAAACATTTTTGAAAGGTTTGAAACAAGTTCATAAGTTCAAAAGGTTTTTAAAGAAAAATTTGAAATAAAAGAACTATGGTATTTTTCTCTATTCCAGCAAGAATATATGTAACTAAAAATTTTGTTTAAGCCAAAAGGTTCTAAATATTTTTAGGATCAATTTTGATTTTGGAAGTTCCTTGGGAACCGGTCATCTTGGTGCTGAACCGGCCGAACCAAAGCGAGACGTGATCTGAGAAGAAAACCGGTCGGTTCTCTGGCCTCTGGTGGTGACGTCGAAGGCGTAAGGCGAAATTACACCTTCACTGCATCCGACAGTGGGCTCGGTCGGGGCTCGGCCCCGCTTGGCAGTGGCAGGGGGGCTTACCCCTTCGAGAACGGACTCTCGAGGTCAACCGCTTGGTCGGGAGTTACTCAGCAGCTCGGGACCGAACGGGCGGCGGCGGAGCTTGGTCGGAGCTGAGGCCGAAGACCGATGAAGTGCAGGGAAGAGATGCGAGGTGAGTCAGTGGGCTTAGGGAGCTTCGGATTTACTCAATCGGTTCAAGGCGTAAGCAACCTGGTGCTAGGGCATCGGATGCGGAGGAGGAGAGTAGGGGATGGATTTGTGCTCGGCTGCGGCCGAAGGAGGAAGGGGAGGCTTGTGGGTAGCAGCCGAGGGCTCGGGCACTGCTTAAGTAAGGCAGCGGCGAGGCCACCGATGAGGCTGCCGCGGGAAGCACCTGGGCTTGATGTGGGATGATTCCGGGGTTAGCGAGTGGGGGTTCCGAGGTGGCGGAGATGGCAAGAAATGCGGTGGCGCCTGGCAACAAGCTCTAGCAGCCAGAGGCGAGTGGTGGCACGTTGTTGCCGTGTCGTGCTGTCGATGTGTGCACAGAGCGCGTCCAGGGCAGGTCGGCATGCGTCTGGAGCGGCATGGGCATGACAGGGGGTCTTCGGGTGCACCAAGTCATGTCCCATCGTGCCACTGACCTGGGGAACATAGGTTTATGCAACTACAAGTGAGGTTTTCGTCTAGAGTGCAGAGCACGGTTGCTGCAGGTCTTGCCAATGTCGGCAAGAGTTGACATGGGGGTTGAACACTGCAGGGAAGGGCTCCCTACTGAAGCAAAGATGACGGGGAAAGGTGCCTGAGGGTAGCAAAGACTCTGGTAGAAAGTTTGGAGGCAATTGGATGAGGTTTGGAATTGATTTCATGGAAGAAGGGAAAATTGAACAAGATGTTCGACAGGGTTTCTGGCAAAAACTTGAACTGGACATATCCTTGTTTTTGCACATTTGTGCTACTGGCACTGAGATGAGCATTGTGGAATTTTATGGAATTTTTATGAGCCTTGGTTATAGGGGTTGTAGTTCAAAGTGGAAATCTGATCGGAATTTAAATTTGAATGTTATCAAAGATTTTTGGACTGAACCCTCAACTGTTATTTCATAGATAGGTGACAAATAGCTTCAAGAAGTTTCTGAAATTTTTTCTAGAATTTTTGGGTGGAAGAATACACATGCGATATGGATTTTAGGGTTTCTGCCCGATGGATAGTTAATTAAGAAATGGGACGGCAGGTTAGGTTTTAGGGTTTCGGGCGATGGCACGGTAGATGGGAGGAATGGGGAAGATTAGGATTCATACTTTGAGGGTCGGGAGCAAAGGTGGGTGGGTTGCCACTAGGGTTTGGGTTTGGGAGTTATCCGTGCGTATATGGTGCGTGTGTTTCATTTAGGGTTTTGATGCACTCGCGATGATGGGGTCACGACTTGGGTTCGTTACATGATGGCGCAACCTAACTCAAGTGTTCCTATGAAATGACATGTTTTGAGAAATATTGAAATCCAAATGCATGACAGCTTGATCGAAGAACATATACGCATATACGCGTATTAGGGTTTAGGTTTTTGAAAATTCGGGATGCTGAAAATCAGGGTGTGTCAAACCTATCCCCCTTAAATCGAATCTCGTCCCCGAGATTCTACAGATTGAAGCAGGTGAGGAAACCTATCTAACAGAAAATCTTCTCGCTCCCAAGTTGCTTCTTCTTCGAAGTGATTGCTCCGCTGAACCTTGTAGAACATGACAACTTTGCTTCGGGTGCGGCGTTCTTGGCTTTCAAGAACGCGCGTGGGTTGCTCCACGTAGGTGAGATCCTTGCCAATGTCGAGATCCTGATAAGACACTTGCTGGGTAGGTGATTCCAAACATTTCCTTAGCTGAGACACATGGAAGACGTTGTGAACTTCCGATAGCTCCAGAGGTAGCTCCAGTTTGTGGAAAGGTTTTCTGACAAAACTCTAAATCAAACCGGAGTTGATTTAGATCCGGGTGAGAGACATAATGTGGTGTTTGGAGGAAGGATGGTCGAAATGAGGATGCCTTATGTGTCATCCTTAGAAAACCAGTCTTGTGTGACTTGGGATTATCGGAGTCTTGCTCGGATCAATCAAGGACCGAATTTAAGTGCCGCTCGGCCAAGTTTATATCGTACGTCCACATGTCCTTTATGGGAAGGACTCGACCAAGTATTCTATTTGGTGCTAGCGTATGAATCCGTGGGCGAAAGGTAGAAAGTGCAAAGAGTGGGTAGACTCCAGAGAGCCTTCTCGCGGTTTAGCGTAGGAAATTATTCGACACAAAGACGAGTTGGCATTGTGGCGCGGTTTAGCAAGCAGTGCGATAACGGCTCATCTGGCGGGTTCGTCGTTAGGGCTAAGTGAACAGAAAGGTCTCGTTGTGTAATCCCTGCCGGTACACCTCGTGAAGTGTACTCAGTGGATCCTGCCACAAGGGAGGATCACATCGTGTGGGTAAAGCCGTACAACCTCTGCAGAGTGTTAAAAATCTATTCGAATAGCCACGTCCGCGATCATGGACATAACTTGGTTAGGCCACACCCTGGTTAGACTTGTTTTGGTTTCAAAAGATGGGTCATGGGTTTAAGGACGCGGGCATGATGTGCCTGCAGTGTGCGGTATGAGCTATGTGTCAGTAGCGGGAGCCGCAGCAGTGTGATCGAGGTCATGCCATGCGACAGTGGTGCGAGGAATTGCTATGAATGATTGGTGTCAAGCTATGGGAGGCGGTAGCTGTTATCTACCGTCTCATTGAATTCATCTTCAAGCGAGGTTTGCCAAAATTCCTTTCAATCTAGTACTGTATTATTGGCAAGAACTTACTTTTCACACAAAATGCAACCTAGGCTAGTATGTCTCCTCTCAAAATAAACCCTGCATGAATATATCTGTTATACACCCCCTGCGGGATTGCTTGCAAGTACATTCAATGTACTCACCTGGCTTGTTGATTTGGCCAGACGAGAAGGAGTACATCTCCGAAGACGATAGCGACTACGAGGACTAGGGTTTACCCCAGTCTGTTGCCTGTTGAGTATGGCATATTGATGGGCGCCAACCACGTATATCTTATCTTCTACTACAGAACTCTTTGAATTCGGCTGCCAAGTGTGTAACCTAAAAACCCCGCCGGTCTATGTATCAGACTATGTATCGTTGTATGATTGTGATATTCAAGACAACTTGTGTGTACTGGCTACTGATCATGGGACCAGTACAGTAAACACGATGGTTTATCCGGTCCTTAAAACCGAGTACTCCACACGTACCGGAGGGGTAATGTGTCATGCTTGGATGTTGTATCCTTTGTACATCATACAGTTGTCAATAGTATTTGTGCGGTACAAGGTACCCCGCTTCCCAACAAAAAAACTTAGCTCTCGATGGCATAGCTAAGAGGGTTTGTGGTGTGTCCTATGACAAAAACCTTGAGTACATGAAGGCATTGTGATATAGACGTTGATGCTTCCCATAGCTTAGATAGTTAGCATGACGAGAGTGACAATTTTTACGAGCTCAAACTTTTGGCATACAATAGTTGTCGTTTGTTCAATGATTTTACCCATGGACGGGATCGTGCTTAGCTAAGTCATAACTTCTTTGGTCATTCATATGTTGAATATGTGGCATAACCGAAAACTTTGGCATTATGACGGATGTACTCTCGGTGTTTTTCTTCATGTATGTAGCCGTCCCTTTCCTTTATGCGCAGAGTTTTACTTTCTCTCGTATGTGTTCTTGTTCGATTCATTTCTTCAACCTACATTGTAACCCAAAAATTTGGCATTACATCGACTGTATTTTGTGAATTTTCACATTGCACATAGGTTGTGCTTTGGCACTTGGTCATTTTTCCACACTGGCGGCTAAGGCCTGAGTAAGCAACCTCAAATATTGAGGATGTGGTGGTCTTATCTCAACTTCGTGCCATGAGGATACGGCGGGATACCTCAATGTTACAAATCGTTGTCTTCGTTGGGTCTCCTCTCGACGAAATTTAGCATGTAGGAGTCCGATTGAGTGCCTTGAACTGGGTAGGTGTACTGACAACGAGAGGGGTTGATTGCATGTGTTGGCTAACAGACAGCTGGTCTGAGCATGTAAATTTTTTATTTTCGACACTAAGAGATACTACAAAGAGAAGCGCTCAACTACTGTAGGCAGGTAACATTGTATATGTGCTCTTACCCTAGCGAAAAAACATTCAGCACTAAACAACTTGTCGTCGTGCAGTTTTTCTCTTCCCTGATGAAAAAACATTTGGTGCTCACTGACTTGTCACTGGTCGCTTTTGCTCTTGCACTGACGAAAAACATTTGTTGTATGACTTCTTCTGTCACAATGTTTTCTTGGCTTGTCGTGAATTTGATTTCACTAAGTCAGTATTTTTCCTAAAAATTTTTGTAGAGTTTCCCCTGAAATCATGACATCTTTACCTGTGAAGGACTTGCATATATCCTTATTGTGCAATTGCACCTTGTTTGTGACCTCGATGATGGAACATTTCCTAGCGAGATGGTTGCATGCAAGCGTGTTGGACGCATGCGGTGTTGTCATCGCGCACACAGGCGATGTCGTAAAATGTTGGTCGTGCACGGGCCACACACAGGCGTTGTTGTCGCCCACGCGGATGGTGCCCTCGCACAGGGGCTATGTCGTCGCACTTCAGCAAGGGGGTCGTGCGCAGCCACTTTGGTCACGCGGGCGTTGTTGTCGCGAGCACGGTCGACATCGGAGCGTGTGAGTGTGTGGTCATTGTCTTTACGCTTGTGGTCGATCACGACATAGCTTGTCGTATCGATTCTCCACGGTTAGCACCAACTGTTTTAGGTACAATTCTACGTAGTGTATTTGAAGCACCCCGGTTTGGTTACGCGGCCAAGCGAGATGCAAGGGAAATGAAACAAGGTGACGTGCAAAAATGATGCAACAACGACGATGCACGAAATAGGGAGAATGACAACACGCGAGTGTGTTGATCTCTCCTCAAAGGGTCCAACCCCAAATGAGAGGGGTGCTAGGAGAGGTGGGGTAATGATGTTCATTTACATCTCTGCTCTTAGACAATTTACAGTTTTGTATCTAGGCTTGTAGTTTCGTCGAGGGCAATACAATCATTTTCACCCTACCCCTCTAGGATATTCCTTAGCATGTTACTCGAGCATTCTTCACAACGCAACCCTTCATCGTGATGTTACTATTCTTCGCAACGCGGTCCATCTGTCACAATGCTAGTCTTCTTCGCAGCGTGATACATCATCGTGATTCCTCTTGTCAACAGCATCGGACGTCGTTGATAGCCTCGTTGATAGTCCTGAACATTGTAGAGCTTTAATGCACGATCCGCCATCACCTCGCGCATCATGTCCTGTTGATCATCACCACAGCGTGGGGCATCAAATACTTAACAGTATAAATACCGGGTTTGAACGTTACCCGAGTATGCGTCGATTTGGGTTGGGACAACAATCCTTTCCGCAACAACATGATAGGTTTGGCGTTGCGCACAATTTAGTAACGACCACCAGTGTTGCCCGTTGGTGCTAGACTTCTAGTGGTACTATATTAGGGTATCTCCGGAAGTTTATCTGCAATACTAGTCATTTTGAAAATTGGCTTACTGTATAATAAAGGTTTCACTGTGTAACTACCATCAACAAATGACATAGCAATGGACTTAATTTTGCTACAACAGATATTTTTACTTTATTGAAATCGCACACATGGATAGATAGGAAAGAAAAGAGATACAGAGGGATCTCCTCAACCGATGATTTTTTATTTCTTGATTGCATATACAATGTTGAATTCTGAATGTTTCAGTAGAAGGCAAAAGGGGATACAGGAGAGCATGGCATTCATATCTCACAGATTCCAAAATTACAAAGAACTTTCACTTTCTTCACTATATATCTTCCCCAGAAAGATTTACTATTTCAAACTTAAACCATGTACACCTTTCCCGTTTACAATCTGGTCATCATTTGATATATTATTTCAAAAGAATGTAAGTCAAGTATCATTGAGCATGCTACAGATGGTCTCAAATAACAAGCACGGGAGCAGAATGGGAAGTTTAGCCTTCCATACTCAAGGTAAGATGGTAATCCTGGCGAGACAAAATGGATGACCCAAAAAAAGCATTAAAGGCCTTATTGCCTAACCTGAAAATGAAAAGGAAAAACCCAAATTATCAAAGAGGGAGAAACAGCAAAGAAATGGATATGTAATGAAATTACCTATGTTATGTTCCCAGGTATTCCATTAAATCATCATCATGCAGCCGCCAATCATCAATATCTGGGATTGGACTGCTGATACTGATAAAGTCCAAAGGCAATCCCTCAAAGGAACTGCCAACAAACTTATCTTGCTCACCATAAAAAGGAAAATCTATGATGTGTTGCATATCTCCCGGGACAGAAGCTGAATTTTCACCACCAATTACATGATCACCATAAGGACCGTTGTCAGCTGGTGCCCTGATACCCATGGGAATCACATGGTGATCCATCATAGATAGTGGTAGTGATTGTTTCTGAGGTAGAGTCTGATAAGCACTGGGCAAATTATTAAGACCAGAATCAGCATCCAGTGGAAAGGGATTGCCAGACTTTGACCTGGTATTATCACTATTTTGATAAGGTACAGGCTGGCCTCCCATGTATATGCTTACAGGAGTAGCATTCGCAGCTTGGGCACTATCAAAGCTATTAACCCCAGCACCAGGAAGATACACTTGTCCTTGAGCATCTTCTCTATGTTGTAAAGCTTCACTTCTAATGCCCACCTGATTGAAGCTGGAAATCTGGTTAGCCATGCCTGGAATTTCTACTTGGTCCAGTCGGTTCATATCAGGAATCAAATTTCTTGAATTTTCTGGTGCATCATCAGTCCTTTGTACCTCATGCTCAATAGCAGTGAAACTGCGACGTGCTCTTTTTCTCTTTGGTGGTTCTCTTGTTCCTGCCTTAATAAGAACAGCCTGATTAGGCCGTTTAGCGTTAGCCCTTTCTCTACCTCTCCTTGATACATGCTCCTCACTGGATTGTGCAGCCGGAGAAAGACCTTGCTCATCATCTTTAAATGATGTAGAAAGAGGAGCCTCCTCAAAACCATCAACATCATACTCATTACTGCTGCTGTGTGTGTTATCATTTTCATTTCTGCCCTCTGGAGCACTGCGGTGAGTTATCTCTGATACACCATTGTCAATGCTGTGAACAAGCCTTTCCTCTCTCTGTAGGACCCCCAACCAAATCAGGCTCTCCTTTGCAGTCATTTTATCCTGCAAGCATTTGGATTTACGTACGTGATTTCTGATCTTATCAAAGTTGGGGGACATGTGCTTGATCACACATGTAAGCACACCAACCTTCCAGACCTTCTTAAGATCATGTGGTTTTTTGTAAGGAGCGATTTGTCCCCTTGGAAGGCCCAGGGCAATCCACCACTCCTCATTCCCCGAAGGCCACCATGGGGGTGGCGTGCCCTTCTCCAACGGGTACTTGCGCTGCGGCGGATTACAGTGCTGCATCAATGATGAAAGCAGCGAACCCAGAGTGGCATCTTGGAGATCCATCAAGCTGTGCTCGTTCTTGACCACGCTGCTCTGAGCATTAGCAGCTACCAAGTTGTCAGCCTCATATTTCGCAATTGCTGCTGGACCATTCTTATCAAACCTCACCTTCTCCTTCCACCAAGCTCTAATATTATCCGAAGCACCACTGACAGGCTTCCCTTTGTCAGGGATGATCCCGTATACAAACCCACGGGCATTGCACACCTCCATCAACTTGAGCATGTACTTGAGAATCCCATCCTGCGCCCTCGACATCTTCTTGCGCAGGGCCTGGTCGGATATCGGCTTCGGCTTTGACTTCTCCAATTCGGCCTGCTGCAAAGCTAGCTTCTGCTGCCTCTCCTTGATCCTCCTGAGCCTGACCCTGTCCTTCCACATTCGCCTGGCCAGCTCCTCGGGCTCGATCTCCTCGTCGCTGACATCATTCTCGGTGATGCCATCGACCTCGAAGTCCGACGAGTCACCGAACTCCGTCGCAAGCATAGCGAGCTGATCCATAAGAACTAATACCGCTTAGGCAATCCCGATCACATCCAATCCACTCAACCTCTCCTGGTTAGCTGCTTCGCGCCACCGAGCGAAACCATCACAGCAACCTGCCCATCCCGAAACATTTTTGGAAAACAAACTGCGCTCGCACCTGGGCAAGTCCAACTCAGATCGATCTCGCGCACTGAAGAAGAAGAAGAACCTGATCGATCCATCTAAATCAGATTAGTAGGGTAACACGCTGCAAGCAAATTCGGTAACTAACTGCACGAGGAGAAAGAAACATTCGGATTTTCTATTGCCCAGCGCCACAGGAAACCAAGGATCCCCGCGAGCCAAACGAACTACCAGAGCAATCCACCAAATCAAGCTAGGGTTTCCTTACCGGCAAAAGAGGAATTCGATCCGCGCCAGCCGAGCACCAGCAGGCCTGGCTTGTGGTGCCCCGTCGCCGTCGGCGCAACGAATTGCGAGGAAGGAAGAGAACAACGAATGAGATTGGGAAGGGACAAATTTGGGAAGAAATCAGAGGAGAATGGGCAAGAGGAGCGAGAACATTGGAGACGGGGAAATTTCTGTTCTACTCGATTCGGTTTTCTTTTGTGGTTTTTTTAGTTCGAGAATGGAGAGGGGGCAAAAGGAAAAGAAATACGAGAGCAAACACGAGACCTCCGCTCATGTATTTCCGCGGATCCTCTGCTCCGGCTCGCCCTGTGAACCACCTAGTAGGCTTCGCATAGTATCAGAATAGATGTCGTAAAATGTTTAGAAATAAGATTATGAATTAATATTATAAAAGCGTCTTGAATAGTTAGTATTTAAACCTATCGAAATGTTACTTATTTATTTCACAATGGTTTGTTAGTCTTTTTCAAAGCGCTGGCCATTAGCCATTTGTAGTATTGAAGCATTGATCCCGTCCTGCTGTTCTTAATATGTAAGCATAGACACGATGTCAACGTGCATTACAAAAATCAAGAATGAAATGTACGCTCCCAAAATCGGTTTCATATTTTAATGAAATGTCGTTACCAAAACCAATTTTAATTTTTCTAGTTGCTTGAGCCGCTTGTGCGTATATTAATTTCTCCTCTAACCTTAAAGGAGTATATAAAAACAAAGATAATGTAATCTTATTTGGAAGTGACGGGGGGAGGCGGGCGGGCAGGAGTCTGGCCCCCTATGATTCAAATTAAGCTTAATTGGAGATTAGGTATTTGCTAGAATTAGCCTACATACTCTCTTTGTCCAGAAATATAAGGCATATTTGGATCGGTTAAGATAAAATTTTGACCAATAATTACTTTATTAATATGTAACTTATATAATATAAAATTATAATAATAAAAATTATTTTTAATATGAATCTAGTGATTGCAATTTTATGTCACATAAATCACATATTAATTGAGTAATTATTGATCAAAAATTTGTCTTAATAAATCAAAATACGTCTTACATTTCTGGACGAAGGGAATACTAAATAACATATATGAGTACGTTGCAATTTAGGGTAAAGCCTACCCGTGACCATGAATTTATTTTTATCTACTATTCGGTTATTAAACACTTCAGCCTGTATATAATTGAGTTTAATTTCTACTACATAACTGTACAATGTTTTGCTAGTTCCCAAAAAGGTCCATTATCATTCAATACATTTAGGGGTATATCAAAAGTTATTTTTACGACTTCAGCGCGATCAGTCGACTCAATGAAGTGTAGGCTCGTGTATAATTGTGTCGTTGATTGTATCGATGAAGTGTTTACCCCAGACCATGCCTTTGGGTGTCTTTGCAGTGTGAAGTGTGACTCAAATTCAATCGATAAGATCACGATTTGTATTTTGTTGCTTTAATGTTATGATAATATGAGCTCCATTTAATGAGGTGGTCTAGAATACGTAAGCCCAAAGAGAAAGGTGGTATGGGAGTCAAGAATTTAATCTCCTTTAATAGTAGCCTGATTTGTAAATGGTGGTGGAAACTAGAGTTTGAAGATGGCTTGTGGAAGAGGTTGGTTAGGCCTAACTATGTGCAGTACATATGCTAGCATATTTGCAGGGGAAACGGACTAACTCTGCTGTGTGGAGAGATATCTTAAAAGTAAAACCAATCTATTTGACTAATAGACATTTCAAGACTAATTCTGGGTAAATACATCTTTCTAGCACGACGTCTGACATGGGGGAAGCGCTTTATGTTCAGTAATTCCTGAGATTTATAATGTTTGTGTAGATCAAGAGATTTTCGTGGCCCAATTTTTTTTGCCAGACAAGGAAATATTTCCTTTAGGAGATGGTTAGAGGGTAATCTTCATGCTCAGTGGGACTCCCTTTGTTGTGAGATTTGTAGTACTATGTTCAGGGTGGAGAGAGACATACCTACTCGGGACCTGTCGCTTCTCTATTAATTATATGTATGAACAACTGGGTAGGAATATAGTTGGCCCTAATTACTCTCCAGTCTGGAGAGCTAAACTTGCTCCGAAGATTCAGATCTTTTTACGACAATGTTTTCATAATGCCATTCTCACTGGAGATAATATGGTTAAAAGGCATTGGCCTAGGGATCCTTCCTGTAGCTTTTATGATACACCTGAATCCTTTCACCATTTGATGTTTGATTGTCATGTGGCTAAAGGCGTTTGGGGGACTATTGTGAGCGCTTTTGGGATTGGGTGTAGACCCACTAATTTTTTTGTGAGTAGTATTTTAGCTAGATGCATCGTTTTCCCCCCTCTTTGCCAGCATCGTTACATTGTGGTGTTTGGGGCTGTTTGTTGGGCAATATGGAAATGTCGAAATGAGGTATCTTTTGATGGGAAGAAACTTCATTCTCCTGCTAAGATGATTTTTGCTATATGTTGATATCTTTGATATTGGGCAGGTCTTCACAGGGCTGTGGATAAAGAGGCTTTGATGGTAGGAGCAGACAAGCTAATCAAGATGGTGGCGGATTCTCGCAGAGTTCTCAAGGGTGGGTGATGCGGATGCTGGAGGATGCCGGGGGAGACCCTGCGAGTTCTTAGGGTACTAGTCCTGGAGTGTCATATTTTATCTATAGTTTTTCTTTTGGGTCTATAATATGTTTGTATTGAATGGTAAGGTGTTGCCTAGTTTTCGCTCGATTCAAGCATAGTTTCATTGAGTTTCCTGTCAACATTGAACTCGTTCCTCTCTTTTCCATCTCCTGCATCTCACAAACTTGTTTTCCGTTATGCCAAGTTATAGAAATGGGGGAACCAGTTCTAAAAAAAAGCTCCACTTATTTTGTGATATAAAAGATTTTTAAAGAAAACTTGTATCAATAGTTCAAACCAGTTACATTATGATTGCATAAGTAGAAAACTCGTGTCTTTTCTTGGTCCCTCTTATGACAAAATCTTGCCTGCGCCCCTGGTATTAGGCATTCCAAAAGAGATCATTCTAGTGCTCTCCAGCGAACGTTACGTTTCATTGCTAATTTGCTAGTGAGGAGACAAACGAAGCGTCAGCATCCGGATGCATGACATGGGCCACAAAACCGCACCCTCCATCTCTGCGCAGATGGATCCAGCTCTCGTGGTCAGCGATGATGCTGCATCCACGCCCACCGATGAAAACAATTGCCGAGGTGCTGTCCAGCAGTACTCTGTCGTCTGCAGACTTAGACCATCCTATGATTTGCTCTCTCTTTAACATACGGCGGCGCTGAGCCGCCGAGCACTGCAGCACGTACGCAGCGGCACGACAGCGAAAAGTGCTCGCGTACTTGGTGGCCAGCGACGTGCCATCGCCCATCAGAGACTCAACAGCAACCGTGATGTGAGTTGTTTTGTCAACTTCATTCTCATCGATCACCATGCTGCTATTTGATCTGCTAAAGAACTTCCAGGTGTGATAAAACAGAATCGAAACTATGAATTATGGAGTACATGATTAAACTCGACCAGCTCAAACTTGTGGCGAAAAGATGGTGCAAGAGGCTGTAGATAGGTCAGAAATATCATTTGTTCGTGCAAGCGATGATGGCTAGGTCCATTGAACGTGGACCCTCCCCAGATTCAATGAACGCGGATGTCAAAGAAGCCGTCCACATTCAGGGTTCCGTGCACCAAGCTAGTATGGGCATTGTTTGTCCGGAAAATTGCCGTGGTCTGGGCCACAAACTAGGAGGAAAACAGTACCACTCAGCTAATGTATAGGCAGGCCCGTGAACGTCGTTAAACGTAGCCCATAATCTAGCAGTTAATGGGTTGGGCTGGATAGCTTTTAGGACAAAGCACATCCATGATGTTTTTAACCTGGGGAGCCCAGCCATAATTACACCGTCCATCGTGTGTGTCCTCCGTCCTCCAGTGCCAACCTTTGGATCAAAATCCACGGCCCAGATTAAGGACAAAGAAAGGCCGTGGAACTCTCGTTAATTGTGGTTGTTCCTTTTCATTCCATTTGGCTCCCGTAAGGAGTCATCATGTCGTCGAAAAATTGGACAAGAGGTGAAGAATCGTTCCACGTCTCGGAGAAAAGTTAATCCCATACTGAATCAGTTCGCATAATATGCTGATTTTTCTTTGCTTCAGACGAACAACGTGCATGACTGCTCCTATATTGTTCTAAAATAACATGCAAGCTGAAGGTCTATTTGAAACACAGGAATCGTAAAATCCTCGTGATCGAAACTAGTAATGTGCTTCGATTTCAAACGGGGGCGTGAAATGACAAACATCTCGAGAACGAGCTTTATTCCACCTCTGTTCACTCAACGGTAGCGACACACGGGCATACACAACAACCACTCGGAGTCAGAGAAGACGTGGTAGATATGTCTTACGCCATGACAACATGCAGCTGAAGGCACCGTCGATCACATGATCGATCGGCGCCGATCAGTGTCTCTTGAGAAAGTTGGCGATCCAGTAGCTGGACGCCTTGCGGTAGCGCCTCAGCGTGCTGCGGTCGACGTAGATGAGGCCGAAGCGGTCCAGGTAGCCATCGCCCCATTCGAAGCAGTCCATAAACGTCCACGTGAAGTACCCTTTCACTTTTACCCCATTCCTGCCAACCAAAACAGTGCGAGTGATAAACCACTAGAGGTCGGCGTGTGTCCTCTATGCATAGCCAATTGTCATTTTTGGAGTTGTAAATTTTCCTTAAATATAAATCATGGATATTAGTTATGTGGACGTACTTGATAGCGTGATTCACGAATTGGAGGTGCTTGGAGGTGAACGAGATCCTGTGGCCGTCCTTGAGCGCCTCTTTAATCGACAGGGTCTTGTTGTTTGCCTCGTCAATGCCTGCATATTTGCATGTGCATTGCAAAAACCAGTTTCAGACCTAGCAAGCATTGGTGGCAGCTATATGAAAGTATGATTTTTACCGTTCTCCGTGACGTAGATAACAGGGTTGTTGTATCTCCTCTTGGTGTAGAGCAGGAGCTCGCGGATACCCGCCGGGTAATTAAAGAAAATCGGCGTGAATTCCTGTTCAAGCCAAGCAGTCAAAATAGTTCTTTTCCAAAGAGTGAGAGAAGGGAGAAAGCAGTCGAAATACTTGGCCTGTCACGAACTCGCGATGTAATCTAATTTTCACGACGACCGAACGTTAAATTCACATGCCTACCTGTGGACCGATGGGTTTGCCGTTGCGGAATCCGGTGGTGTTGGCACGGATGTCGGCGTCGTAGGACAGCGCGAGCGCGTTGGGCGGGGGCAGGCTGATGGTGTAGTACGCGGTGTAGTAGTTGACGCCGATGAAGTCGTAGGAGCCCTTCACCATCGCTGACTGCTCAGCGGTGAACCTCGGCAGCCGGTTGCCGAGCCAACCCCGCATGGTGCCCGGGTAGTCGCCGTGCACGATCGGGTCCAGGAACCAGCCGTACATGAAGTCCAGGCTGCGCTGCACGGCGCCCCTGTCGGCCGCCGTGTCGCTGTTGGGCACGAACCAGTGCGACACGCACGTGATGCCGACCTGCCCCTGCTGCGCGGCCTGGTACCTGTGGCGGTAGAGGCTCACGGCCTTGGCGTGGGCGAGGATGATGTGGTGCGCCGCGAGGTAGGGCTCGCGGCTGGAGTCGCCGGCGCCGCAGGACTTGGAAACATGGGGCGAGCACCGGCCAGGGGCGTGCACGCCGGTGCCGTAGCCCTGGGAACAGTAGGTCCATGGCTCGTTGAAGGTGGCCCAGTACTGGACACGGTCACCGAACTCCTTGAAGCACAGATCAGCGTAGTCTAGGTAGTCCTTCCTGCATATGTGTGAACGCTTAGTTATTTTTTTCCTAACGGATGCATAGTGGTACACAACCGGCTACTGCTAGACACATGCTATCATAGATGGGTGAAAAATGTCATCTTAGACGATTTTCTCACCCATATGTGGACAAGCGTCTATGATGAGATAAGTGATCACAAATGGTTGAGAAGAATCGTCTGTAATGATAAAATTAAAAATTAAAAAAAAAGCACCAGAGTCACGGGCTCCGACGCTAACCACACCCATCTTCGTCCTCGTTGCCGACCACCTGCTGCAAGGAAGAGCCCGAAGTACATGAGCACCTTCCCGACGGGAAGATACTCATCGCGCCCTAGCAACTCCCTGCACACCCTTGGTCACACTGCAAGAAACCCCGCGGATCAAATTTGAGAGTTTTGGTGGGGTAGGATTCAGATTTGAGTATTTTGGTGGGCTTACACGTTGAAGGTGTCAAGATGATGTCGTTGGAGAATGGATGGCATCCTCAATGTCGAAGGAAAGGGGATCTGGCGATGGGGATGGTGGATCAAGCCCTCCCACCTCTGCGACGCCACCTCTGCGACGATTGATTGGCCGCTCACCATGGCCTCATAGACGTCGCCAATCGCCGAACCCTCGGTGATGAGCTCCTAGGGTAGGTTCTCCTCTGCTCTCCTAACTGGTCATGCTTGCCGGTGCTTCAACTACCTGCGCCTCATCACCGAGCCACTCTCCCGTGCGCTCACTGGCAGGAGGTCACTGCCGGCGGCAAAGATGGAGAAGGGGTGCTGAGACATGGAGTGGGCGAGGGAGAGGGAGGAGTTGGTCAAGAGAGAGAGCGTGCACTAGCAAGTCTGTTGGAGTGAGAGCGAGAGTGGCGCGTGGCTATGGAGGGAGTGGGCATCGGGCGCTAGGATTCTGTGTTCCCTTGGAGTGGATCGATGATAGATATGCGATCATTGCTGGGGCTGTATGGCTCCGAGCTCATCTTAGACGGTTTTTATTTGAAAAACCATCAATGATATGAGCTAGTTTTATCACAAATAATTTTGAAAAAAAGTTTATAATGCAATACTTATCACAAACTGATCTTAAAAAAGGTCTTTGATGACCTATTTATCACAGACAGGTTAAACAAAATTGTTCGTGATGTCTATTTGATAGAAACCGTCTATGATGAGAGTTAGCAAATATGGTTTTAGTGAACCATGTGTGATGAGACATTTAGAATGATTATTTCTGTAGTAATGAGCACACTAGACCTATGACATCATCTATATATAGTATATATCTTCTACACACTAGAAAAATAGTGGAGACTCCACTTAAGGTGGATACATGCTGCTCGTGCACACTGTCCCACACTTAGCGCACAGCGATCAGGAGTAACTTAGGGGGAAGCACAGAGTACTGGAGTACCGGCAAATAACAGAATAACTTTTTCGAAGGGGCAAATGGCAAGTAACTCACACAATGTTATCACTTAGAAAGCCTCCGTATTTGCTCTCCAGGGCCAGGGGTGTATCCCAGTGGAAGATTGTGACAAATGGCTTCATCCCTGTCATGAGAAATTGTCAACCATCAAAATCGCCAGCTAAAAAATGGTCAAACTAATTGATGCTTTTGTAGGGACAGCTGGTAGATAAATTATACTTCAGGAATGTAAAGGAGAAAACTGAAGCATGTAATTTACCTTTGGCTATAATCGCATTGATCAAGTTGTTATAGAAGGCTACTCCTTCCTTGTTCACTCCTCCACTCAAGGTCCCATCTGCATACGCAAGAAGCAGTGACACAAGAAAAGCCAAATAAGCAACTGAACGTGCTGTGCGGATCAGTACCTACAAGTTAACAGGGATGTTAACAGTTTTGACGTAGAATATGCGCACCAAATTAACTCCACTCACTTGGCAGGATCCTGCTCCATGAAATAGAGAACCGGAAGGCATCCATGTTCATGTCTTTCAGAAGGTTCACGTCCTCCTGCAGTTCCAGGTCGATCAACTCAATTCAAAGAGGTCAAATATTATCCGTGTTAACTCGTAACAGTTCAATGGATTGGAAATCTACCTTGTAGTGATGATAAAAGTCATTTGCTACATCGCCAGTGTCACCGTTTAGAACTTTACCTGCACGTGCCAAATGGTCTCTACCTTTCAGAATACTAGAACAGAAATTCTAGCTAGCTACAAGTTCCCTGACACAGCCCACTGCATTCCATCTCTTAGAGGTAGTGACAGAAAAAGGTAATCTATACATTCAGACCTGGAACGTGAGAGAATGTGTCCCATACACTAGGGCCTCTGCCGCCTTCCTTAACGGCTCCCTCATACTGCGAGAGAATTACAAACATATATACACGAAATTTATATGTTAAAATGCATGTTGTGCAATGAAAATGCTCACCTGATACGCTGCGGAGCCGGTGCCGAAGACGAAGTCCTTGGGGAAGCTATACCTGTTGAACGCTGCATAAGCACCATTGGAGAGCAGAGCTGCCAAAAGCAAAGCACTGTGGAGGATCTGCCTCCCCATTCCGATTCCGAGACCCATTACAGACCAGAATTAACCGGCCGGATTGGCTGACCTGAACTGCAAAGTACGTATACCTACAGCACTTTCACAAGGGTATTTAAAGAAGGATGAACGCTGGGCAGGCCAGAGGTCGACAGGTGGGGCCGGGGCGCCGGGCACGAATGCGAAAACCCGTCCACAGACATCGCCATTATTTGGTGGTTGGACCAGTATCTTTCGTGATTGGGTTTCGAGATTTGGATTTAGTTATTTCAGCATGAGCGTCACGTTGGCATTGATCTCCCAACCTCTACACAAGAAAAGAAAACCCGAAATTGAGCTACTCGTCAGGGCCTCATCATTCCGTAGGTTAAGACTACGGGCCACCGAATTTGATATGCCTGTCAAGATGATCTGTCCGGAGGCACGAGTAGCGAAGTTGAGATCCTGCATTTCACATGGTCGATATTGTATTGTCGACCGGTATCAGGTAGCAAAGCGTAATGTGAAGATACAATAATGTTTTGCGCGCGAATGGATATTTTGCACGAATATTATGGATTATGTGTACGTCAGAGAGTTAATGGATATAATCAACGGCAGAACAACCCCTTTTCCGTGTCCGAACCAGGTTATTGACCTGGTGGATGGAGAGCCATTGTCTCAAGACCCCACGATCACACCCAATAATATGGCTCCTTCTCGTGCCACCAAGGTGAGTGTTACTTTTTCTTGCTGAGCATAGAGGCAGGAGCTCTGTCGATCTTCTTTTTAAAGCAACAACTGATTTTATTGACTATGTAAAAAGAGTATAATAGATAAAATTACTGAAACGAATGGGAACAATAAAGACATCTGATAAGACTGAAAGTTACGTCTAGGTCTTTTGGAGTCATCTTCTTTACATCTCGATGCTCCTTCAAGCTTCCAATAAAAAAAAAGCAGAAGACCAAACTTACACAAACTAACTAATCTCAAGAGTTCTGAAGAGACGTATGAGTCGCCCACCCAATAGAGTGAGAACTCACCATTAATGCACTATGACCCGAAACACAACAGTGCGGCAAATATCATCACCAGACAGCCAAGAAAGAACATCAACAACGCAAAATGACAAAGTGAGGCAACCAGAAAACAAAAAAAATTCAGACTACCAACGACGTCACCAGGCCGAGGCACCTTAGGTGAGGGAAAACGGCGGGGATATTGGCGGAAGAAACCGAGAACGGTGGTCGCCCTTACACTACGGCTAGGGTTTGACTAGTCTAGAAGAACAGAGGTTAATGTACAACGCCCACCTGGAGCTGACCGATCGGCGCGTCCCTCGCAGGCCGACGGCGACACTAAAAAAGATGGGCCGGTACAGCACCTCCGGGACTTCCACTCGATCGACTCTCAGCCCGTCCTCTCTCAAACAAAGAAAACTCTCAGACAGGCCCATGTTTCCTCCCGCGCCAGGACCCAACTCAATCGGCAAGTGAAACGCGAGCTAGCCTTTCACAGTCTCGTCGGAGCCCATGTCCCCGACACGCCAGGAGCAGGTGAATGGTATTCTAATCTGCCATGCTCCATATGAACAAGTACGAGAGGTGAATGGTAAAAATCCCCGGATTTGATCTTGCCGTTTGCTCCGTTCAGAGAACAAGCTTAGAGTTGGCAAATGAAATGACACCCGACAGGGGCCGGGAGCTTTATTTCTTATTCGGCTCGACATGGAGCAAACAGCATAAAAGTCCGGCGGGTACAAATAGAGCTGCAGCCACACCATCGATGATCACCACAGCGGGTACAAATTAACCAACAAATTAATCGAAGACTAAAAGCTGCTTTCTCGATCGATCGGAGATGGATGGTGCATGCAGGCCGATCAGTGTCTCTTGAGAAAGTTGGCGATCCAGTAGCTGGATGCCTTGCGGTAGCGCCTCAGCGTGCTGCGGTCGACATAGATGAGGCCGAAGCGGTCCAGGTAGCCGTCGCCCCACTCGAAGCAGTCCATGATCGTCCACGTGAAGTATCCCTTCACGTTAGCCCCATTCCTGCCAACCAAAACAGTGCGGGTGATTAACCACTAGAGGTCGGCATGTGTCCTCTATGCATAACCAATTGCCATTTTTGGAGTTGTAGATTTTCCATAAATATAAATCATGGATATTAGTTATGTGGACGTACTTGATAGCGTGATTCACGAATTGGAGGTGCTTGGAGGTGAACGAGATCCTGTGACCGTCCTTGAGCGCCTCTTTAATTGTCAGGGTCTTGTTGTTTGCCTCGTCAATGCCTGCATATTTGCACCATGCGACAGTGCATATCAGAATAGTTGCACTCTTTTTTTTACGCTGAAGCGAATTAGTAATTAAGCACCAGTGGTGATAGTGTAAAGAGTGATTTTTACCGTTCTTTGACGTACATGACTGGGCTGTTGTACCTCCTCTTGGTGTAGAGCAGGAGCTCGCGGAGGCCCTCCGGGTAGTTGAAGAAGATTGGCGTGAATTCCTGATCAGGCCAAGGAGTCAATGTACTTCTTTTGAGATAGAGCACTCGGAACGTGATAATGTGTTGTGTATGTGCAAACCTGGGGGCCGATGGGTTTGCCGTTGCGGAATCCGGTGGTGTTAGCCCGAGAATCCGCGCTGTAGGACAGCTCGAGCGAGTTGGGCGGGGCCGTGCTCTGCGTGTAGTAGGTGGTGTAGTAGTTGACGCCGATGAAGTTGTAGGAGCCCTTCACCAGCGCCGCCTGCTCCGCGGTGAACCTCGGCAGCCGGTTGCTGAGCCACCCCTTCATCGTCGCCGGGTAGTCGCCGTGCACGATGGGGTCAAGGAACCAGCCGTACATGAAGTTCAGGCTGCGCTGCACGGCGGTCCTGTCGGCCGGCGTGTCGCTGTAGGGCACGAACCAGTGCGACACGCACGTGATACCGATCTGCCCCTTCTGCATGGGCTGGTACTTCTGGCGGTAGAGGGCGACGGCCCTGGCGTGGGAGAGTAGGATGTGGTGGGTGACGATGTAGGGCTCCCGGGCTGAGTCGCCGGCGCCGCAGTCCTTGGAGACGTGCGGCAGCCGTAGCCGTAGGCGGCGTACGTGAACGGCTCGTTGAACGTGGTCCAGTACTGCACCCGGTCGCCGAACTCCCTGAAGCAGACCTCGGCGAAGTCCACGAAATCCTTCCTGTGTCCGTGCAAATGCAAGGCAAGCAAACGGTTAGCTAGGGTCCTCTGGTGTGAGGAGGAGCTGCGACTGGCAAGTGATTTCTACTTACACTATGTTTTCACTCAAGAAGCCTCCGTATTTGTCTTCCAGGGCCTGGGGCGTGTCCCAGTGGAAGATGGTGACAAATGGCTTCATCCCTGTCGTGAAAATTTTGTCAAAGTTAATGCTTTTCCGTAGCCGGTAGGTGGATTTAAGTACCGTAGGAATGAAAAGGAGGGCAAGTGTACGTATTGATTACCTTTAGCTATGATCTCATTGATCAGGTTGTGGTAGAAAGCTACCCCTTCTTTGTTCACTCCTCCACTCGAGGACCCGTCTGCAGGAAGTACGTAGTGGCACGCAAGACAGAGCTAATTAGTAAGTCGTAACTAAATGCTGGTTCTGTATGTAATCGTAGACAGTGATTTTGATGGAGGATTTGTATGTAATAAAACATCAGTACTCACTTGGAAAGATCCTGGTCCACGCGATGGAGAACCGGAAGGCATCCATGTTCATGTCCTTCAGGAGGTTCACATCCTCCTGCAATTTGGTCAGATTCATCAGTGAATTTTCGGATGCTCCGTGTTAACTCCGTAGTAATTCAGCAGAATGCCACCTTGTATCGATGATAGAAATCCTCTGCTACATCGCCGGTATCACCATTTAAGATTTTACCTGCAGGCACGCAGTGATAATTTCTTCCTGTCAGTGTCAAATAATTGGGAGAGAAAGCTAGCTACTGTCCATGAGCTCTGTAGCTGTGCTTCACGCTTGATTTACTTCAGTTCATCTCGCAGAGACAGGGAGAGCGATATATATATAGATCCAAACCTGGGAGGTGAGCGAAGGTGTCCCATACACTAGGGCCTTTGCCTCCTTCATGGATGGCCCCCTCGTACTGCAAGTGAGCAAAATGCAAGATGCTAGTAACTGTTCAACTACCAGTCACAACATATGCATGCCTCATGATGCAACAAAATTTCAACAGTGTGGCGAAGGAGACGAGATGTGACCATTGTGCAAACCTGATATGCTGCGGAGCCGGTGCCGAAGATGAAATCCTATATCCTAGTAATTTTTAAATGTTTTTATTTTTCCCAGAGCTTTTTCATAATTTAGGAATAATTTTTGAGGTTTCCTATTATAAAATTTTGATTTTTTTTAATCCTATCTTCTTAAAAAAAATTCTGATTAAGTTGCCACGTGTGTGAAACCACCACCATGTCATTGATAAAATTATTTTAAGTGGGATTAGTGACAAAATCTATCTTGTTTTAAAAGTTAAGGTACAAATTTGTCTAGTTTTAGAGTTTACAGATCAAAACTAGATTAAACTTGTTCTGATTCTAAATGCTCTGTATTGTGACATGAACATGTCAGCTCGAGAAAAGAAAATTGACCTTGTACTGATATAAGTCTAGTGCTACATCTCAGTTGCCACCATCCGCAATCTTACCTACAGAGCATACGGTTTTTACCTATCAGATACTCCTAGCTACTAACTATATCAGGTCTAATAAAAACTTAAAGAACTGTCTGTCTTATGAGAAAGAATTATTTGAGTTTAGTACTCCATAGGCTGCATTCTATTTCATCACTTGATATATAGACTATTGGCTTAATCTATTTCTACTATATGCTAAAAGTAGAATACAATATAAAAAATAGAGAAAAACTAGAAATTTCCATAGAATGCAAAACATCTGACCATTAATCTAGTGAACTCTTTTATTATTAGTGGACCACAACTGATAGATCTTTATAATTGTACCTAAACAGATCACAGCCGATAGATTTTCATAATTACATCTAAACAGATTACAACCAATAGATCTTCATAATTGTACTTAGACAGATCACAACCAATAAATCTTCATAACTATATCTAGACAAATCACAACTGACAAATCATCGTAATTGTATCTAAATAGATCAATTCTCGTACTGATCTAATATCACACATATAGATTAAAATAAAGATAATTAACTATGTTACCGCGTAATTTTATGGGACACTGTGCTAGTTTACTCACATATAGATTAAAATAAAGATAATTAACTATGTTACCGCGTAATTTTATGGGATACTGTGCATGTTTACTCCTAGCGATAACACTTAATTAGAAATTAAATTTAGTCTTCGCTTTGAACACTGCAATCTTTTCACCAATAGCAGTATGAAATGTGTGACAAAACTGACTTCTTTCAAATAGCTAAAGAGTACACAAGATTGGTGTCTCCTATGCAAAACGCTATAGCACTCGTGGCAATCGAGGGGTCTCCATCGCTTCCGTTGTCAGACTCCTTCGAATTATCTAGCTTGATCTGTCCTTGTCAGCTACCCGACACCACAGCAGACTGCAAGTATGGGAGGAAAGAGAGGTGTAGATCGATCAGAACCTGGTGTATGAGCGAACTTGTCCCATACCGTCGGTCCTCGGCCACCTTTCTTAGAGGCGCCTTCGTACTGCAAGCCACAGAAATATCATCACCGATCAATCAATCATGGAACGCCAGGCCAGCACATTACACAGCTTTCAGCAATGCAGTTAATGAAGTGAGTGCATGACGATGATGCGCAGAGGTCTGAGCACACGATCGAACCTGATAGCTAAGCTGCGGAGCCGGTGCCCAAGACGAACCCATCCGGGAAGCTGTGCCTGCTGAGCGCTGCATGAGGGCCGGCGTTGCACGCCAGTGCTAGGAGGAGAGCGGGAAGAACCTGCTGCCTGCCCTCCAACCCCACCACCTGTTCCTCTGGCCAATTGGCCTGGGTGCATGCTGCAGTCTTCAATTATAGAGGAAGCAACGTACCCTATGATAGCATTTTCAATGTATTATATCTTAAATTATTTTTATTATATTAAATAAATATTAAGATATAACATTTTCAATAGTTTGTATCTTAGTGTTTGTCTCTTAAAAGTTTTTATTTATTATATTTTATGATCAATACTACTATTTTAACTTTGTAGGCTATTTGTGGCATAACTCTAATACATAGTAGTGTAGATGTGAGCCACACAGAATCGCTAAAGAATTAATTTGCATCAGTTACATCGTTAAGAGTTGTATCTAGATAAGAGATAATTTTTCTCTCTCTCTCTTCTATAATTACTACACCATATAATCTTTTTGTCTAGATGAGATGGATTAAGAGATGACTAAGATGAAGCATTATGATGTGACTGATAGTGGCACCTGGCACGTGAGTAGCTGAGGCGTCGTGAAGCTGAATTACTGGCGATTGGTTGGATTGGACTAGTGACTACACCCGTTACTTTTTAGCAGTGAAGTTGGATCATGTCTGAACATTGAGCTCAGGAATCTTCACGTGGTGCTATGTTAAAGAGTTGAGCTACTTCAGTCGGATTAGTTTAGTTTGGCATGAGATGTGCGTCGATATTCATATGAACTTGGAGATCCAGACGGCCACGTAGTTCAGCACTGTTCAGGACTGCACTTCACCAATAGTGTGTGTCGTCAGGACTAATCCAAATCGTGCCACAGTACTAGTACAAATTCTCCTGTCCAAACAGGTATCTTTTCTAAAAAGAATAAGCGTAAACAGGGAGTACAATTGCATATACTCCCTGTTTACAATCTGTGTACTTACGCGGAGATCAGACGGCCACGTAGGTCAGGTACACTACTACAGAATTCATTTAACGGGACGTCTCTGTACAGACGATTTTTTGAAGCCGTCTATACAAATAGTATCACAGACGGTTCTAAACGAAAACCATCTGAGAAAATGAGTACAAACGGTTCCCAACAAGCGGGACGCTACAGTACAGACGGTTCCAAATTAGAACCGTTTGTACAAATAGCACAGACGGGTCCAAACTGGAACCGTCTGTACAAATCAAACAGTACAGACGGTTCTAAGTTTGGAACCGTCTGTACAAATCTGTAAACAATACAGACGGTTCTAAACTGGAACCGTCTGTACAAATCGAACAGTACAGACGGTTCTAAGTTTGGAACAGTCTGTACAAATCTGTAAACAGTACAGACGGTTCTAAAACTGGAACCGTCTGTACAAATAGATGAAGCAAGGCTAGTTGATCTCTGCTGCCGCGGCAACAAAAACTACAGATTTTCTTGCCGCGGCAGGAAAATGGCAGCGTCGGGGAGGGAGTTTGACAACTCCGATTGTCAAACGGTTTTCACGGCTGTGAACGGGAGGCCAAACTCTACGTCTCCAGAAATTTTGAGCCAATTCCGAGAAAGTCGACGAAACGACTAGTGGAAATCCCGGCTCGAAATCGAAGATTTTGAAAACGGCGCCCGGACGAAATTGCTCGGCAGAAGCTGGGATCAAGGTGGAAAGCAAGTCCTCAACTCAAGCTCACTAGGGAAACAAGAATCACCCAATTCGGAGTCCGGGTGAAGGAAATATGCCCTCCGCAAGATCAAAAAAAGTAACGGAAAAACTTCCGGAGCCAAAAAGTCCTACTTAGAAGCCGAAGTTTGAGGGTCAAGATGCGTACAGGTGTATACACTGTATTTTTTTCGGATGCGCGTCGTCGTTAGCTTTGATTTGAGTGGTTGTGGACCCAAAACGGACTTCGTATGAGAAAGTTATGATTATTTTACTAAAACCTCTCAAACTAGAGTTGAATTTCGACTCAAACTAGCACTTGGAGCTACAGCACAGACGGCTCCAATTTGAAACCATCTGTACAAATAGCACAGACGGGTTCAAATTGGAGCCGTCTATACAAATCGAACAGTACAGACGGTTCTCAGTTTGGAACCATCTGTGCTATTTATACAGACGGTTCCAAATTTAAAATCGTCTGTACTAGAAGCGTCCCGCTTAGTCGTAGGCATGAGTTAAGAAGAAAACCCTCCCATATGTATCGCATACTCAGACTAGATCAGCTGGCAACTCCCCTTGCTGGACAACACGAGGTTGCGGGATCGAAACCCGCTGGAAGCATATTGTGCGATTTAATTCAAGCGGTTGGATGACCGTCTGTACAAATCTGATTTGTACAGGCTGTTTCGTACAGACGGTTCGGAAAATAGTCCCGCACGGGAGTTCCGAACCGTCTGTACAAATGATTTCTCTAGTAGTGGTAATGCACTAGTCATCGCTCAATACTGAACTTCAGAACAGGGTACAGTAAATATTGCACTCTCTGAAATCAGAAATGACTATTGATGCATGCATGGTAGAATTGCAGGTGAAGAACGAGTTATGAAATCACAATGGTCCCTCCATCTCCCAATAAAAGAGGACGTACGTGGTCCTTGCATAGGTTGTGTTCACAGGGTCGACCTCACTTATACACTTTGTTTGTATCTGATAAGTCAGGAAAGCGGACAGGATCAGAGGTCGTAGGAGACATCCATGCATGCATGAGCAACTTGGCAGCGCAAAGAGATTTAAAAAGTGTAGTAAAAACAAAAAGATGCTGCCGTGAAGTGTAAACAGATGATTGAGTTGATGCGCGTAACGGCGTACCAATCATAAGGATGCGATAAGTAACAGTTGGTGTGGAATTGAGCGCATGCTCGCCACTAGTAGCATGCAATTGCTAAGATCTCGCTCAGAATGCAAAATATCTCGAGGACCGTGCCAACGATCTCATGACGAAGTCCAAATACCCGGAACTGCAATCGGTTCGTTCATTTCTCTAGCTACAGACTGATAATTCAGAGACCACAACATACACGCAGATACTGCATGACATGCATGGATATCTCGACGAACGCGTTCCACACATACTCTCAAAACTAATAGTCTGATATAATGTTGCAAGAGCGGATGGAACCAAGTCAACCAACACAGCTAGTGGTCTAGGATCGCCAAACATGCAGGAGCGCGCCACCCGCGGGGTCGAAATCGTGTGATCCAGCCAGCCGATGGGCATACATATGCATACGCAGCGATCAATAATCTTATTTATATTTAAAAGTTTTATAAAAATTCTACTTACTGATGTGGAGGAAATAATAAAAGAAAATAAATAACTGATTTTCTTAAATCATGCCTGCCACCTCTAGTGCAAATATGTTGTTTTGCAAGTATAACATTGCTCGGCAGCGATGGCTGATCTACCATGAAACCGATATGGCCTCTGGAACACGGGCGGGTGGGCGAGCCAGTTCAGGTTTGTTTTGTTCCTTCTAATCCACTGTTGCACATAGGTCCATCTCAAACGGATCAAAAATCGCATCTCCGACGACTTTTTCATTCGTCGGAGTGGAAGGGTCTATGATGTGAGAATATGGTTTGTCTTCACCTGTCTAAAATGTCCTTAAGATTTTAAAAAACAGTTTAGAAGACTTCAAAATTATGCTCTTTCCGTTCGAATAAATGGCAAAATTGGTCCTGCGACTGTGGTCAATTGCGGAACTGGGCCGTCTCCGAGCACAAAGCCAAAACTGACCGCGCGACGGGCCCGACGGGCGCCGCGTGTCCCCTGTTGCGGCAACGGCCCGCGAGGCCATCCCATCGCGCCCGTCAGGCGCGATTGCTGCCTGGGCTTACAACAGGCCGCTGTAGCGGCTACCGGCCGCGAGAGCTGGGCCGTCGCTTCGGCCGACCGTGACAGGCCGGGAAAGTTAAAAAAAAATCTGAAATGACTTTCCTCAATTTTTAAAAATCACGTATAAGTTCTAAAAAAATCTGAAAAAATTCATACCGGTTTATGATGGAATGAAGTATACACAGGTAAATTTTCATAAAATAATATACATATTTGTGACCTGTGTAAAAAAAATCAAATTAAATAAACCGAAAGTGCTACAGTACTTTGACATATCGCACTACAGCACCATGATGACATATCGTGGTACTGTAGTGATATCTTTTCTACAGTAAACATGTCGTGGTACTGTAGCGTGATATGTCAAAGTACTATAGTGCTTTCGGTTTATTTAATTCGATTTGTTTTTTTACACAGGTCACAAATATACATATTATTTTATGAAAATTTACCTGTGTATACTTCATTCCATCATAAACCGGTATGAATTTTTTCAGATTTTTTTAGAACTTATACATGATTTTAAAAAATCGAGAAAAGTCATTTCAGATTTTTTTGAAACTTTCCCGGCCTGTCGTGGTCAGCCGAAGCGACGGCCCAGCTCTCGTGGCCGGTAGCCGCGACAGCGGCCTGTTGTCAGCCCGGACAGCAATCACGCCTGACGGGCGCGATGGGATGGCCTCGCGGGCCGTCGCCGCGACAAGGGACACGCGGCGCCTGTCGGGTCCGTCGCGCGGTCAGTTTTGACTTTACGCTCGGAGACGGCTCAGTTCCGCTATTGACCACAGTTGCAGCGCTAATTTTATCATTTTCTCTTTCCGTCCATGGCGAAACTTGACCGAGTTTAGAAGACTCCTCATCCGTCTGATGTCCTGCAGAATTGCACCATGCCACGTACGTTTCATGGGAGGGCGCGGGGAGCGTGCTCAGTGAAGAGGAAAGGGCCAACTGAATCGGCCCATAGTTACTTGGCACGGCTCCAATCGCGCGCACACAAGAATACAATACGGCCCCATTATAAGTGCACTCAAATCCCAAATGCACAAAGTCATATTGAAAATTTCCGTATTCCAGGTTACGGCTACCGGATACAGGATACTCTAGTCGATTACAATCTGGGCTTGGCCCAATAAACTACAAAATCAAGTCCTGAGCATATGCAGCCCAATCTCTAACCTTTCGGTACTCTACTGCAAAACTTGTGCAGTATAAATCCGAAACAGTTGCAGAAACACACACACAAAGGAGAGCAAGTTAGTAAAGCACTGGTGGCGAGCTCTGGACTTAGAAGAAGTACGTGCCAAGCTGGCAAGGGGAGCCCCGACCATGGACGTGGTTCGTATGATCCTAGATCTACCCCGGACCAAGAATTGCTTGCTATCTGCATTGAGTTGGTGGGCTGAACAGAACAAGAAGAACCATGACGAGCCGATCTCAATCATCACTGAATTCCAGTTCTCCATACGGACCTTCGTGTCACAGTGGAAATAAATTTTCTGTCAAAAGCAAGCTCCGTTGGCGCGTCCTCGAGTGCTTTGGTCCCCGTTTGACAGTGCATTCACAAAATTCAATCTGGATGGAGCTATTGATGCTAGTACCAAGCGGGGAGGATGGCGGTGTATTGCCCGTAACGAGCGAGGTGAGATTCTGATTGCTGGGACGGGTTGTATCCTGCATGTTGCTGAAGCTCTCCAGGCCAAAACTGAAGCCCTCCTGAATGCGATCTAAATTGCCAAACAGATGGGGATGGGTCGAGTATTTTTGCCACTGATTGTCAAACCTTGAAGTTAGCAGTGTCGTCGAAGGATTATGAGATCTCTGCTTTGGGGAGCATGTACAATCTCAGAAAGATGGAAATCCATATCAGGATGAAGCAACTATTAGACTAGTAACCTAAACTGACAATTACCGCCCACTAGCAAATGGTGCACACAGCGTTTAGTCAACAATAATAACCTTGGAAATAAACAAATACAAGTTAGAATATGAACAGAAACAATGATGACGACGACGACGACAACGACGTTAATAGGCAAGGGTCATTGACAAGCATATTAAAGCTATGGAGTTTTACACATAGATATGGGATCAGGTGTCGAGTTCATGGACACATTGGGCTCCACGGGAGGAAATGCTTGGTCTACCAGTTACGGATTTCCTTCCCATCCTGAAATCCAAAATGACAAGTTGGAGGCGCACAAAACTCAGGACTCCCAATGTTCCATGTCTCTTGGCGTGACAATACGGGAGAGACGGTGTGCACGAACTGGTGCTCCCTACAGAGACCAGTTCATCGCATTGCTGGAGTGGCTGAAGGCGCCGCCGGACCCATGCTCGATGTGCGGCGGGGCCCTCCCCTGCAGCGCGAGCTCGAGCTCGCCAAACTGGCCGTGATGAACCGAACCTGGATGGACCTCGTTCATACCGGCCTCATGTGGCAGTTGATGCTGCTGCACGTTCCTGGCGGCGCCCCCATGGCCCCGGGCAATGGCCCAGGCGCTGCTTGCCGCCATGTAGTTGCTCGCCATGACGGAGGGCGCCACCGGGTTGCCTTGGAAGGCGCTGGTCGTCGACATTGCCGGGGACCGGTTGTGGCTGGCACTGTGGGTACTATCCCATGGCTGAGTTGACAGAAGAGAGAGAGCACAGCTGGAGTCGGTGGCGACTCCTGCTATACATTCGCCCGAGGGGAGCTCAAAAGACGGGAGCGTTGGTGCCCCTGCCGCCGAGCCGCCCTGGCCGTTGTACGTATGGTCGCCGTATCCCGCAACTGTACTGCGGTGAGGATGAAGTTCATGGTTCCCTTGCCACTGGGTAGTACCGGGCATGCGGTGGTCGCCGGGCTGAATAGTTGGCCACGCATCCCTCACGCTGCTTGGAACCCTCGGGTACGAGAAATCCAGCAGAAAGCTTCTGAACCTGCTTGGATCTTCTGGACAAGAATTTGCAAGGACAGCACGTTTAGCACGATTAATTCGAACTGCAACTTCGCAAGTGCGTGGATTCGTGATAAACAGGAGGCACTTGTTACCATGGAACGATGCCGCAAGCCGGCCATAGCGTGAAGACAGAGGTCCGGGTGGCGGCTTCCTACGGCGCTCATTGTGACCTGCGAGGCGTCTGCGGCAACTGCGTTTTCCTTGGTCAAATTCAGGTAACTGGTGGAACCTGTGATTTAGGTGGATAAAGGAATTACATATGGTACGAACTCTACCGAGTGATTTTACCGGTGAAAAGTCATAAGAGAAGTTTCGTCAATTAATAAAGGCTGCAAAGTCACTCATAACAATACAAACAGTAAACTAAAGACCAATAATAATCAATTTCACACAACAAAAGTAGAGTGAATAATTTGCATACATCAATTGCATATCATTACTGTTTCTGGTTATAAAAAACTGCATGCACATGAAAAGAGGGGAAATGTAAGTACTCGATAATCAAGAACAGATACTAGCTTATTTTAATACCAAGAATGCATCAAATAAATAAATAAACAGAGCAAATCACATGCCATGTGAAAAGCAGCATCGATGCACGCAGACCATTTGTTTTTACCCTAAACTAATACATCAACCAAAGAAACGCCTTTCATGATTAGATCCACACATCACGAGCAGGAAAAAAAGGTTACCATGTGGATAGAGCACCTGTAATAATTCCTAGATAGTGGACACGCGCACAAACTTACAGTACAACAATAGTCGTAAGTGATGTTTTATCTTTCAAACAACAGCGAGAACCGTATCTTTTCTGATGCATCATAAGGCCACAAAGCCACAGGAAAAAAAATGTGAAATGGCGGCACAAAATTTCGTTCTTAAAAAAGTTCATCAATGTGCATCTACATCAGATGATTTTTACTTCAGTTTAGCATTTATGATTGTGATGTACCCCTATCAAATAAATCTAGAAACAAGAACTAGACGTGACCAGAGATGAACTTTGTTGTAATAGTAACTTGAGCATGCTTATTCTATGAAATTAGGCAAAGCTTTTGCCTTTGTTTAAAGAAAATAGTAAATTGATAGTGCATCCTTCGTTTGATGTAATAGTAACTTGAGCATGCTTATTCAATGAAATTAGGCAGAACTTTTACCTTTGTTTAAATAAAACAGAAATTTGAGCATCAGCACTACTGCTAATTATTTCATTTGATATTCCATTATTTGTTCCAGCTCAATTTCACTCCTATCAAACTGACATATCAGTAGGGCATTAAATAGTAGTACTAGTACTACCAGTGTACCCCCCATGCATCCTACCATACAGTAGAATAAGAAGAAGAAGAAAAAGAAATCTAGGCTTACTATATATGCAACTCAGACAAGAAATTCTGGATGTACAGTTTCATGTCCCTTACTATTCCTGTCAGATTCCTTGTCCTGCGTTTCAAAAGATTCTACCTGCAAATTTTACATTAATTGCTACACCCCAGGAGCCTTACAAAAAAGATTCTACTTGCAAATTTTAAATTAAAATTGTTATCCACCAAATACAGAACACCAATGCGTCACCATATTAACCTTACAAAGAACACTGAATTTCTGAATGTGGCAAGGCTAAGTAGTAGTTAGCTGAACAGGATGATACTACAGTACAACAAGATGCATATGAATGGCTGGCCAATTGCAAGGCTCGTAGGAGCCAATTGCAGAGCTTGAACACCCTATTTTGCTGATAGCCACATGCTGCGACTCACTCACCTAATTAACTCGGACAGATATTTGAAGGAAAAAACAACTCAAACAACCAATCAATGTACGCAGTTCTGAATTTTTTTAACAGCATCCATCCACAGCTACGCTAGCTTCGAGGAGTAGGAGTGTCACAAGTGTAACAGTACACCAAAGCAAGAGCAGCAGCAGCAACCACAGAAGAAAACAAAAATGGAGTAATTGGAGCCAATTGTTGGAGCTCAAATTGTGAGCCCACAGCATCTAACGCGGCAACAAACACTCAATCGAGCAAGCCAACAGACCAGCAGCGCGCTTGCTTGGGATTTGCAGCTGGAGTAGTGGCGAGTGACCGAGTGTTTTACCTGCTGCACTGCTGGCAGAAGCGCTGCTCGAGGCCGGCGACGACGACGAGCGGCGCCTTGGAGTGCATGGAGCACACCTTGTGCCGGCAGTAGTACGCCTTGGCGCCGCTCAGATCCACGCCGCACCCCTCCACCTGGCACCTCGGCTGCGGCGCGGGGTTGTTGTTGGCGGCGGCGGCGGCGGCAGCGGCTCCACCTACCCCCGCGCTGCCGCTCGCCGCGCCCTTGCCCTTCCTGCCACCCGCCGCGCTCCCGCTCCCGCCAGCCGCGTCCTGCTCGAAGTAAATCTTCTTACCGAACTTGAGCCCGTGCACGTCGTCGCCAGCTCCCCCACCACCACCGCCGCCGCTGCTGCCGGTCTCCATTTCCTCTCGTCGTTCCCTCCTCGTTCCCTGCCTTGGCGAGAGCGCGCGGAGCTAGGGAACTAAATAGTGGCGGCTTTCTTCTTGCCCCCCCTCTCCCCCCTCCCCTCTGGGCTAGAGAGGAAAGAGAGGGAGTAAGAGAGAGAGAGAGTGAAAAGATCGAAAGCCCAGCAGAGGGAGGCGACAGCAATGGTGGCAGCGCCCTTAAAATAAAGCCTTTTCGCGTGTGGTGCAGTGTGTGCGTTTGTGCCCGCTTGTGTAGCTCTGTTTCTTTTCTCCAGTTCACGCACTCCCACTATTCCACACGCGCGCGCACACTTCACTCTCCCAGACCCAGGCTTCCCAGCTAGTACTGCCGCTGCTGCTGCCACCCTCTTTTATAGCTCTGCTACTCTGCTTTTTCCTCCTAGCGAGCATCCTAGTATTTCGAAACGCCATGCGCTATGTGGTGAAAATGAAACGGCTGTGGCTGCCCGGCTCCACTTTGCGTACGCGGGCGAGCGGCCGCGGGCGTGTGGGGTTTCGCACCTCGCGGGGTTGCAGGGAGGTATGCTCTGTGTCGGTCGCTTTTGTTTTCTCTCTCGCAATATCATTCTGATAAAAAGATTTTTTTTAGTTTTTATAGGTTATTTTTAGGACTACCAGCTTTCTCCATATTTGATCTGCAGCACGTGGAGCAGCAGAATACTTTGGCTGTAGCTGTTCGAAAATAGTAGTGTGGGAGTTCTTTATCCGATTTTAGTGACAAACTGGGAATAAGCTAAACTGATATTTGATGGAGCTTGTGTCAACTGATTTGGGGCTTCTTTAATTTGCAGGATTCTAAAAACGCAGAAATAAGAAAACACAGAAATAGAATAGAAATGCAGGCATAAAACAGAGGATTGTAAAATGCAGGATTTTGTGCTCGTTTGATTCGCAGGATTCTAAAAATGAGGTTGGAGTGGATGTGTAGAATCCTTCAAAATTCCTATGATTTTATAGGATTCAAGAAAGTTTCCTCTATTTTTTCTTTTCTCCATTCCTTTGAATCAAAGAGATGAATAGTGCCACCAAAGAAAATTTTCCTATTCCTAGGTTTTTCCTTCGTTTTTCTTATGAATCAAAGAAGCTCTTAATGGCTTTTAGCAAATTCTTTGTACTATGACTTTTTTTAATAAATTAAAAATTATATGCAACAATTGATATATAGGCCACCCAGCGATCAAATCACGGGCATAGGGGGTGTGGAGGGAACGGGCCGGAGGAGAGGAGCAGGAGGCCACGAGGGGAGGTGACATGAACAGCAGGCGCGTCACTGCACTGCAATTGCTGGACACGCTGGCCACAGTAGTTGACTGATCGATGTGCTAACTGCCCACTAGCGTCTACGTCCGCGCCTGCGTTCTGAACATCGTGCCACCTCGCTACGTCCACACAGACATCACACCATGCCAAGGTTCCGGCACTGCACCGCAGATGGCTAAGCTATAGCTAACCGGCCGCTAGCTATGCTAGGCGTGCAGCCATGCAGGCTCGTGCGTGCATGCATGCATGGCCAATGGTTGTCACTGCGTGCCACGGTCCCTTGTTGCCGCTGACATGCCGGGGCCGGCGGGGGAAAGCGGACGAGAAATAGGGCCCATGGAGAGGGTGGTGCACCAATGATGGTGGGTGGTGTTGGTGCGGTCTCGGGCCATGAACTGTGGTTGGTTAGTAGTTCCTATCATTCAGGAGAGTTGCTCCGGACTCGAGGGGCTAATGATGGGAGTGTCAAACATTGGGATACGTATTAGCCCTTTTATTTTATCGAAGGCTTCCAAGTCATGTTCTAAAAGTGATGCTATGTCTTACTATTTAGCTAGAGTGGACCTCTTTTGGTGATGTAGCATATTTAGTTATTTTAAGTACACAAAATAATTTAATTTAGTATATAGCAGGAACTAGACATCATCTTACTAAGTATATTCTTTGTTTTATATTTCTGTATCAAGTTATATTCTTGAAATAGGTGTTGTTTCATTGTTGATTCTATATTTTTATACAAATGATTTGTGATATATGTACTGATTTTCCCTTCATTCTAAATATGTTAGCTACGTCTTGTGTCTCAAATTATATAGGATACTTATATTTTCGTTATTGATGAAAATATCTTAAACCCTTTTCTAAGCATAGCATCTGCTATTCTTCTTCTTTTGTTATTTTAACATGGTAAAAGTTGTGAGGTGAACTTATATAACCTACTGGTTTTTAGCCAAATTTTTGGTGCTAAGGATTCTTCCTGAGTTTATCATGTGGGCATAGCGTTATGTAGAAAGTAGGCTACCAGGAATATTTTTTTTCCTACACGGTCTTTGGTAGACAAAAGATAATAATTGAATAAAACAAAACGGAGCGTTACATGGAGCCATGGACGTGCTTGGGCTTTGCATTCTACTTTTGAGCTGGACAAGACATCTTTTGAATTATCTGAACGGTTGGTCTACCCTGGGGCTGAGTTATGCCTTGGCGTGTTCGGATTGGTGGAGAATCTTTTTTTTTCTCTTGAGCTAGCTTTTTAAACACCGAGTGAGCTTTGGATTTGCCATAAAATATTCCAATTGATTGGTTCGAGGTTATGAGCTTCCTGTTATTTTTTTTACTTGCCACTTGCCTCCTTATACACCTGTCCATGGTAAGCTGATGTCTGGTTGAATCTGTCATGGGGTATACTCCAAAAACAACGAGACGTGCTCGATCAACAAATTAAGCAAGAGTAGCAAGTCGATGCAGACTACTCCAAATTAAGGCAAGAACAAGAAAGGAGAAACTGACATGAGAAACGTAGGCACAAATCGATAAATAAAGATAACTTAGTGTGTTAAAGTACCAGAGCTACCAACATGCTAGCTCAGAGAAGCCCCCTTCCCCTCTTGTCTGCTCTCTCCTCCCTCTTCTCCATTTTTGGTGGCTTCGCCGGTCGGCGGTGGGCAGGAAGGGGCCGCGACCTCTTCCCTAACCTAGATATATGTATATTAACTGTTTTTCGTATTAGAGTTTTCTTTGATGGTGTCTTCCTAAGCTTCAACTCGGTGGATCTGAGCTGCCACCGGCTGGCTGCCCTGGCCCTTGACTTCCTCGTCGTTCTCATAGGTATCGCTGTTGTGGCTTCGGAGGCTTCTTGGTCCGAAGTTAGCAACTCATCTAATAAAAGCTCTCCCGGTTCCAGATTTGGTGGTCACCATGTCCTTCCTTAGGTTGCTTCTTCTTCCTCTGTCCATGGTGGCCAGTGCGATGGGGAGCAGCTAGGTAGGAATTCTAGCCAGATCGGACCCCTTCTTCCTCAGCAGTGCTTTGGCTCATTATGTGCCGCTTCTTCCTCCATCCCTTGCCTTCTCAATAAATTCCCTATTTTTGGTTAGTTGTTGGTCATCTCACAATGCAATCCTTAGATCCGACCGCTTAGGGCCCAGTTTGATGTTGATGCTTCAATCGGGTGATCTACTTCTTCCTGCCAAGCTACGCCTCCTACCAAATCCCCTAACCTCCCGGCTGGGAGGCCTAGTCTCGGTTTCGGTAGGCACATGGCGGTCTTGTTGGTGGAGCTTTAGATGACATCACATATGGCCGAGGAGCGGCCTTCTTTCAACCGGTGCATGAACAACCGCAAGATCCATGGCACCAATGGTGGCTCAGTTCACCGTTGGAGAGGTGTCTTCAACAACTTAGGCCACAGTGACCTCCCTAGATTCCTCCTGCCTGGTGGGCTCTCATGGAGGTAGATAGGATGTTGCTAGCCTTTCTCCTTCATTTCCGGCAGCAATTATGTGCTTAGGCTGGCCATAGTGGGAGTAACTTAGCTAGTAACATAACGCACCCCAAGACAAGTTTGCTTATGTGGCATGTAGTTAATGAGGAGAGAAGTGTTTAGGATAACATAATATGATACCATAACATAACGTATCTCAAGGCAAAATGAGTCTACATCTAAATAAATGAAAACTTGCATGGTACCACACATATGTTACTATCCACTATGAAGGTAGTAACATAGACTAATAACATATGCATGTTACTAGTCTAAGTTACTTCCCACTATGACCAGCCTTAGGACGATGGCGAGACCTCCCGGTGGTTCTGTGCGGCGGTGCCTTCAACGACAGCGTAGTCGGTGCTTAGGGGTAGGAGCAGTTTTTATTTTCCCCACGACATGCACGGAAACACGTGGCTCTTGCCGAGGCTGCCTCAAGGCCACTTGTCCTTAGGGGTAGGAGCAGTTTTTATTTTCCACCTTTATGTATATCTTGTAAGTTCAGGATGTCCTTCAGGGTCATTCGGCCCCATCTCCTGCTAATCTAATAAAAAGGGGTTGTTTTCAAAAATAAAAACAACTTGCCAGAGTCTCTTTTGGCAAAACAGATAAGCCATTGTTTCGGTTGAAGCCAATTGACCAACGAAATTTGGCTTTGCCGATGATAAGCATTGTTGTAGGAACTAGTAGGGTGTCCCATGTAATTGTGGGGAAAAATTAATTTTAATTTTTTAAATTCATATAGATATATATCATTATCCTATTGTAAGAACATCAAATTGCTGTCAGTTATGCCGATTGTATATAATATTATATTAATACGCATAATCGTTTGAATCGCGTGCTAGTCGGTCAGTAGTTTGTACGTGTATTGGCAAGTTGGTTGTACATGATATCAACACGCGCAAATAAAGTTTGGATCACTAACCGGTTAGTTGTTTATATGTGATATTAGTCATTACGGGGAATTAATCGAGCTCACTATATCTAGAAGTACAAAAGTATATCAAGATGGATGCTTGGTCGTTTATACTGAGCCTATGGGTTGTTTGTACATAACATTAGATCACTTGCGATTAAAGCTAGCACAACAATTAATCGATTGTTTGTATGTTATATCAGATCAATATGCAGAGTTAAGGTCTAAATTGCGAGTCATTGATACTAGATCAGTATGCAGACTTAAAGCCTACGTGAATGGTAACTTAATTATGAGGTATAAAATTTTGAATTGTGAGGCAAAGAGAGAGATTTATTGATCATGAACTGAGTCACAGTCATTACATAGAAGTTCCTTCATGCACTTTGGGGCAGAAAACACAGCCCCAAGATCTAGTTAACTTTGCTAATTCATGCTCGGCTCTATTTTGATCTCTTTCCATGACAGCAAACTTCAAATCAGGGAAATTCGCAACAAGCACCTTGATCTCCCTGACGATATTTGATATGAGGGATCTGTCGAGACCCAAAGATCACCGGCTTGTACGTTCAGCCCATGTAAGCCAAGTTTAGCAGCTTCTCAGGCTACGAGGGCGTTGGCTTCTTCTACACCTCTGCAGTTTCTCAAGATACGTGATGCAGTGAACACCACATTACCATGCTCATCTCTAACCATGATACCAGCTGATGCTTCTCCTGAATGGCCTCCAGCCAACCTACTCTTGGCTTAGACCACACTGAATTTGTACGTTTAGCATGGCTGGGACGTTTGGCACAGAAGAAGACCATATCACTCCTTTACCCTTGCATGTGGTATGTGCATCTTGTCGTATGTGCAATAGCTCCTCACCATACTTGAGTAGGAATTCAACCGAGGCATTAACAGATACTTATATGCTTTCCAGCAAAAATCACTTTGTTACGAACATACTAGCATCTCCAGAGCACGAGGAGCATCCAAGTACATACCTCAATAGGGTGTTGATATAATATTAACAAGAGCCAGTCTAGACCCGAATATCACAGCTCCGCCTCTAGTGGTAGCTCCTAATGACAACGCGTAGCTTGCCTTGAAACAATGGCATGTGGGCACCTGATGACCGCATGAAAAGAATCTTCACTGGAACAACCACATAAATCACACGTGGAAATTTGCCCTGGTGTTGTCTTTAATCTATTGTGCTTTGTAGCAAGGCTATTACGGGAAAGTTTCTAACCAAAGATTTTTACCTTGTCTGGAACACAAGCACGCCAGATCTTTTTCCATAAGGCTCTCTCACCTGATGGGTTTGAGCTTGAGGACGGACACCCGCTCTTTCCTCCTCCAGTTGCAATGCCAACTTTTACACACTATGAACCGTAAAAATTCCGGTCTTCTCATAGTGCCATGCTGGGCAGTCCTCTACCCCTGGGGAAGGGATCACAATCTTCTTTATTTCCTCAATATCTGCACTATAGAAGAAACGTTGGAGCTTTGAGTCATCCAACATGGCTGCTTGGGTCAAATAACTGATGCACCCATTTAAGTCTGTAGTGACGCTTTTGACCTAGAAATGAAAGAGAACTCGGTTGAGGAATCCACTTATCCCGCCGAATGCAGACCTTCTTACCATTCCTAATCCTCCAAATAGTACCCTTTTTAAGATGCTCAAGACCGAACTCAATTGCTTGCCATGTCACAGACCCACCAGATGGAAAAGTTGTGCCAAGAAGATTACCATGAGGAAAGTATTTGTCTCCGAGTACTCTAGCACAAAAGCTATCTGGGAATTCAATTAAGTGCCATGCCCGATGAGCAAGAAGGCCTTGGTTGAACAACCGCATGTCTCTAAAACCCAAGCCACCATGGGATTTAGACTTGATCATCTTTTCCCAAGCAATCCAATGTACTTTTTGTTCTCCATTTTTTGCACCCCACCAGAAGTTACAAATTTGGAGTGTAATATCATCACACAATGTGACGGCAACTTCAATACACGCATACAATACGTACGCACGGCCTGGGAAATAGGTTTAATAAGCACTAATCGATTTATTAATGAACAAGGAAAAGTATTATCGAGACGAATAAATAGATTAACCTTGAAACAACAACAATTCCTTCCCGCTGTTGACAAAAATTTCTCTTTCCACGACATGGTCGATCCTCTTATTTATTCTCTCCACCAGGGATTGGAACACATCCCATTTGAGTCGGCCACTAGGAGTCGGCAGACCCAAATACCTTGATTCAAAAACTTCTTGCTGAATGCCAAGGATGCTCTTCACCTCCTCCTAGTTGCGGGATCACCATAGTCAGGAAGCATGAGGGAACACTTTGATGGATTAATAGACTGCCCCGTGCCCAGCTCAAATTTATGCAGAATACCTTTAACATTAGTAGCTTGCTGCCTAATTGCCTTAACGAATAGAAGGGCTGAAGGTATGTCGGAATGTGCCATCAGTGTCAAATCTTTTATTTGCAGACGATAGCCATACTTACTCTTATTTGATAGATTTGTAATATAATAGAACAAACACTGTACAATTCTATCAAATATTACTTATTTTTTCTCCTGAGTGTGTGCACTCAACTCAGACATTTCCAAAGGGGGAGAGTCATCACTTCATGCAAGGCACTCTGATAGGTACTTTCGGATAGTACTATTATTTATTTCGGTGGTACTCATGCATGCCATAACACAGGCGAAGTAATTATAGATGTCGTGATGTTTAAAAAGTACAGGACCACACATCAGAGAAAAGGAATTAATCTAGGATGGAAGGTAGCTGCAGGTACAAATGAAGAGCCGCTTGGCGCATTAGAGCTTTAGAAGAGGAAGATACTAAAAGCATAGAAGAGGAAGATACTAAAAGCATGCATAACGGTGGTTGTCCTTGTTTAGCTGGGGCAATCTGGACTCTTTGAGCCATGCCCTTTAGCCCTGTACTAGGTCCCGGAAGGAATATGCCCAGACGCATGTATCGTCAGTTCCTAAGGTAGCGAAATTCTTTGTCGGGTAAGTTCCACAGACAAAAAGAGTACGGGAAGAAATATAAATATATACAAAGCGATCATGTTCAAATTGGTTACCATAATTTTCAGGTGGCCATGTGCATCTTACGATGATCGAGTAAATCCAAATTAATCAGGCCACAAAATCGTGACGGCTTCTCAAAAGTACTATGGCAATAACACAAAAGTAGTAGTCTCTATTATGTTTTAGCAGAGGAAAATATATTGTATATATTGAAATGTCCAAATTTCCCTTTCAGGTTTTCTTTCCTTATTTCTTCTTCTGAAACGACCAAAACACAGGCTTTCATTCTTGACAGTTTGTCATTTCCCTTTCAGTAGTTTTTGTTTCCGACACGGGCCAGTTTGCCTCACACATTTCACAGACGTGCTCTAATCTGTAACTCGCGTGCGATTGCCTAAATCTAATGTTGACACTACACATGCAAGGATGCAGTGCGACCACGTAGAGCAGCAATTCCGTCCATACATGCATGCGCGCGTCCGTCGACGTATCGCCGTCGTTCGACGGCCATGCGACACGTACATGTGCCGCTGCTTCAGTTCATCTGTTCCATAACTCCATGGCCGTCGTCACGCGCGCGCAACTTGCACTGCATCTGCAAGACGCTCCTTAATGCTGCGAGCGTCGTACTCGGCAAAATTCCCGGCCTACCTTTACCATCGCGGGCGACGTCGTCTACACCGCCGGGACAGCGGCACGCACCGAACACCGAATCTTGGCCGGATCGCGGGCGACATCGTCTACACCGCCGGGACCGCGACGATGGACAGCGAGGGCGAAGGGCTGCGGGGGAGCAGGGTAGCGGGCACTGCAGCACCGTGTCACGCGGGACAGACAGGAGACTACACAAGACGAGAGAGGCCGGGGAGCTGCATGCAGCCGCGCGCTGGACGCTGGCGCCCGAAACTGTTGCTGATGCTACCGGTGACTGTGCACGTAGGCCTCTCCGCCGTGCCGGGCCCGCGCGGCGAACGAGAGGCCGGGAGGGGCATGCAGGGGCTCCCCCGTGCTCGAGCGTTACTGTGCGACCTGTGACTGTGCGAGCTGGGCCGGGGAAGGCTGGGCCTCAATGATCGGAGCAACTCATGTCAGAACCGGTGATTTCGCGAGGTTTTCCCTCACGTGTCCATCACGTCTAGCCCCGTAGGGATACGTGTGTGCTAGCCCGACCGGGCCGGCGCCGCGAGGTGGACACGTTGCGCCCGGAGCGCCGAGCCGCCGACCGATCACCACCGGCGGCGTCACCGCCCCGTCGCGGGGCCCCCGGCGGATGCGACTCGGCAGCCGCAGACGGTCAGGCCCGACGCCGTCGTGCCGCAGCCGCAGGGAAACAGTGCGCGCAAAGGTCGCTTTCTTCGCTGCCGCCCGGCATGGAAAGATGTATTTCCCGGTTGGTCTGGGCTCTCGTCTCTCTCGTCTCTCCCACCTGATGGGCCGCCGTGAGGGGGGGTCCCCCCCGGTCGCCGCGCCGTCTCTCGGAGCGTCGTAGCGGGCACGTACGATATTGCTGATACGTTCTCCTGCAACTGCAAGCGCGAGCGGCGGTACGCGCCGGATTGGACGGCACGGGCGTACGTGACTGAGACGCTGAATTAAAAGGGGAAGGGAAAGGTTGCCGTTCTGGCTTGGTCTGGTCTAGCTGCGTGTGTTTTCTTTTCCGTCAGCAACATCTGGTTCCATGTGTACTTTGCTTGTGCAAGCAACGGAGCAAACAGGTACACACGTGCATGGAGTACCGGAGTACTACTAGTACCAGTGTCGTGATCTGAGAGGGAGGGAGGACAGAGGCACGACTGTGCGACTCGGATGGGAGTTATCATCGCCACGGTTGAGGATCTCGGGCCCTTTTGCGAATGGAGGATGATGGTGGTCGATCCTCTCGTAAGCTTTTGTCGAGTGCAGTTGGTCGGTGCCCAGTGGACCATATTATATGTGCCTCTTTGATTCGTACGGAATTTTTTTTTATTTCCTGTGGGAATTGAACTCCTGTGAAATTCCCGTGAAATCAAAGAAGCCCTATATAACGAGGTTATGTGTGATGCCATGCTTAGCTCGGCGTAACCTACGGATAGTACCTGTGTTAGTACAATTAGCACGATGTCCCGTGCTATTACGTGGGAAACATCTTTAATTATTTTTATTTTTTACATGTATATATGATATTGGATTAGTACGAGAAATAAAATTTCAGATAGTGAGCCGATCTGCTAGTCATTGTATTGAGCCGTCTATTTAGCTACAGTTATGATAATCGATCAGATGTGATCTGTTTATATACAATTATGAATATCTATCGGTTGTGATTTGTTTAGGTACAATTATGAAGATATATTGACTGTGATTTGTTTAGGTATAATTACGAAGATTTATCGGTTGTGGTCACTAATAATAAAATGATCAATCAAATTAACAGTCCGATGTTTTACTTTTTATGTGAATTTTTAGCCTATCTATTTTTCTATTGCATTGTACTTTTTGTGATCTTTTTAGTTACAGTTATGAAGATCTATTGTTTTTGATCTGTTTATATTAGTTATGAAGATTTATCGGCTATGATTTGTTTAGGTATTATTATAAAGATCTATTGATTATCGTCCACTAATAATAAAATGGTCTACCAGATTAGTGGTCGGATGTTTTATTTTTAAAAAAATTTATTGTCTCTCTGTATTTTTATTGTATTATACTTTTAGTCTATAAATAGATGGTCCTGCAGCAAAAGAATTTGAAGAAACACGAGATACTACTGATTATTGGTTTATGCGTATCTTTACGTGCAAAGACAGGCAAGAAGAAATACAGTCTTTCACCGTCTAAAAGATCACGTTTCGGAAAAGGACATCCACACACAGCGTGAAAAATGTAAAAATGGACGCACGGAAATGCAGGTTAATGGGTGTCTTGAGTTCCGGGCTTCAGGCCTTCAGCTCAGAACAGATCAACATGCACGCAGCTGCTTGGCCCATAAAGGAGTCGGACACCAGTTAAGAATAAGACTAGATTGCGCAAATGTAATCCTACTTCCTTCTCTCATTTCACTCGCTTTCTGTGTTGAACTTACTGACCCGTGTCTATATCTATTCTGAACTTCTGATAGTTACATACTTACATGATAGAAAACTAAATTGCAGAAGGAGAACATATAATTTTGCACTATGATCCTACCAACTAGCGATACAACATTTCCTACTTTCTACTAGCTCCAAACTATTGTTGGTGGTGAAGAGGTCTGATAGGCTGATACCCATACAGGTATACAACCGGGGGAAAGAAAAGCATACCAGAGATGGTTTCGTTTGCTTGAAACTGACTGAATTATCATCGTCTGCACAGATTTGCTTACAAAGAAGTAAAAGCCAGACATTCTGATTACAATCATATGGAACAAAAAAAACATATTTGGATAATAGGCCATACTGTGCCAACCACTTCTATGGCACACTTTAATAAATTTACAAAGTGAGATACAGTCAGAAAAGTGCAAAAATTGAACAGTGACGATTTCTTCTTAAATTTGTCAAACGAATCGATGCTGCATGCAAGTGATGAAGTCTCCCAAGACTTCTAGAATCAGCAGCAGAGACTAAAAATACTTAGGACAGTTAACTGCACAACCGAACAAGGGAACTTGTAAACATCCTGGAAAGAAAAAATTATATGAAGAAGGAAAATAACTTATTAATTATTCATTTGCAAAATTGCAATCACCCTCTCTTCTGGGTAACTGAGCACACAAGGTTGCTAAGGGATGGTTTATCAGTTTCTGTTATCTAACGCACTCTGTAGCGTACTACGTTGGGGTTCAATATACGAATCCAGGGGTCTTTATCCTGCCTGTCTCTAAAAGGAAAACCTCTTGGGCTGCTGAACCTTCGGTTAAGGTAAGGAAGGCGAAAAATTTTCTTCAATAGTTGATGATTTTCTTACGTATATTCATGCCAACCTTGTTCAACTTCTTTCGCATGCAAAAGTTAAACTAATCTTAGCAGATCAGGATCAAGCATTCAAGGTATTGACATAAGAAATGAGGTTCAGAGACATGAATCCCAGAATGATTAGTGATAAGAAAATTCAACATTTTTTAGACCAAGAAGAAAATCCAACATATGCTAAATTATGTGCGTGTAGACCGGCATAATGCACAAGTTCAACATAATCGATGTGATTGACATAAGGGAAAAGCAAATGTACATACACATGTGGGTACATAAGTTAATGATTTAGGTCAATTCTCATATTTGTGCATCTCAAAAAATTCTCTAAAAATTCATAGATGTTCATTATGTTATAATGTACACACCCATAAAATTTCATGCAAAAATATGATCAAGAGTGCCCTACACAAAAAAGATAAAAAATTTAACTTATTTTTAAAACAATGCAGCAACAATTTTTTGTCTTCTTTGTGTAGGGCACTCTTGATTATATTTTTACATGGAATTTTGTGGGCATGTTATAACATGATGAATATTTATGAATTTTTTGAGATCCACAAGTATTAGAAATTGACATAAATCTTTAACTCATGTACCCACATGTGTATGTACAAAATCCACTCTCATGACATAAATCTATTTCATCAGTTCGAAAACAGGTGAAAGATGGTATATCTGTCAAGTAAAACAATAATTTCTTGATGCTGTAGACATGCACATTCAGATAGGGATTCAGATACATGTGACTGAAAGTTAAGTGGTGGACAAAGAAATGGAGAAACCAGAGATGAAAAGGATGTAGAAGATGTGACCAACACAATCTGATTCCTTATCGGCTATTGCTGAATAGACAATGTGGTGCCTTAATAGAATGTTCATAAGGCATTCTAAAAAAAAGAATGTTCGTAATAAGAAATCACATCCACATCAATGGGAAAATCACATCCACATCAATAGGCATAAAGTTTATATGTTCCACATGTAAGGGAAACCTGATATGGTTGGAGTGTAGGAGGAATGAAATGGATGCATGTCTTGCTAACTCCTTCCCAGCTTGTGGTAGCGATTTAACAACAAAAAAGAAAGGTGGCTGTCGTCGACTATGCCGTCAGATTGTAAACTTCTGGCACCAACAGTTTAGTGCGGGGGGAAAGGGGGTGGGTGTGGGAAAAGATTACACACGGAGTATCAACAACGCTTAGTGAGATTTCAGGTGGACGAGAGATGCGATGCACCCTGTATTCTGTACCCCTCATAGGGGGGTGCTCTCCTATTTATAGGCTAGAGAGAGTACGATGTGAAGTTACAACTCTGCTTGTAGGCAGTTTATGATGTTACTCTCGGTCTTTTGTACGACCAAGGGCTCGGGAGTCATTCCCACACTATCCGTAAAACATATGCCCCACTATCTACATGACATCTTGTACGGTAGGCCGTATGGGATGTCAAACCTGTGGTGGCTGTCTTCCGGACGTCTTTGTCCTAGACCCCCCGTCATATGGGGTGCTCCGCCATAGGTAGTTGTCTTTACGATATCTTTGTCCCGGACCTTTGTCATACAAGGTGTTCCACCAGAGACAGTTGTCTTTATGATGTCTTTATCCCGAACCCCTGTCAAATGGGATGCTCCGCTAGATGTAGTTGTCTTTGTATAATCTAGAGTCGGATAGAAAGAAAACGAACATAAGTACCGTGGTGAAGGGCGTATAGGTCTTACTAGTGACTGCGTCAATACGGGTAGTGCGGAAGGGAAAGTCAGGGGTGCACACGGGGGCATGTGCACCCCTTATTTTAAAATTTTGAAATTCACACATTTAAGTTTCAAAAAAATCTAAAAAAATTCATACATGTATATTATGGAGTGAAGTATGCATGGTTAGATTTTTATAAAATAATATATCCATTTGTGATCTGTGCAAAAAAAAAGAGAACACCCTGGGGGGTTGTGTACAGTAGTGAACAGTACGAAGCCGTGAACAGTATGCATATTTGTTTTTTTCACACATGTCAAAAACGGGCATATATTTTACGAGAATTTACCTGTGTGTACTTTATTCCATCATAAACAGGTATGAATTTTTCTAGATTTTTTTGAAACTTATACGTGATTTAAAAAATCGAGAAAACTCTAATGGGTGTAGGTGCCGCCGTGCACTGAAAATCCTCACCTAGCGCGGAAGCCCCCACAACAGTGGCATCAAGCAAGGAAAGTACTACGGTGTTTAAAGGTCGTCTAGCTCCAAGATGTTACTATGTACTGTGGTGCTATATCAGAGCAGCTCTTTTTATCTGCCGTGCTGTGCTATGTAGTTCTAACATATAGTACTTACCTAGTTCCATAAAAGATTCTAGCTCAAAGCATTTTTTTTCACAAAAAAAGGTACTATGGCAAAGATGAAACGTTTAGGAAAAAAAAACTTAAAACTGTAATTTTGATTTTCATCATGCATGACGATGAACAGGGAAGCAAATAACATTCTCTAAGTGGAGTTACTCTCAGAAAAATTAATTGATATGCTAGTGACTACTGACTTGAAAATTAACTGACATAAACTCTTAAAAATCCACACAGTAAAAGATCTAATACTACTACTAGTAGTGCAATTTAAGCTACAAAACAAACAGCTACATAACTACTTGCTGCAATTAGGCAGTTTATCATTAGCATGCTCAGAGTCATAGCATGTTCATGCTAATGGAGAGAAGTCGCCACACTGGATGCTTTCATCTATCTAACACAGAGTAAGATCAGAAAGAAAAACATAACCAATCATAGGCTCACATAATTCTTCGGTCCTCAGAGCCTCACTTGCTCTCCACCCCTGCCTCAGCAGCTCTCCGGGGGGTGCTCTTCCGCCGGCTTCCATTTTGTCGGAAGCCGTTCGGCCTCACAAGCTCATCCTTCTCCTCCATCACCGGTTTAGAGCTGCGCTTCGATTGCCTCCTCCTCTTTCCTCCATTCTCAACTGAGCCCTTCGAGTTCTTGCTTGGCACAACCTCTTTTGTGCCATCATCGTCCTCCTCAACCTCGGCAGTGTCTCTTCCTCATCAATGTCATCTTTGAGAAGCTTTTGTGCTCTTCCCCTCCTCTTGTAGGCTGGGATCACCTCCTCGCCCCCGCTGCCGGCGTCCTCATTTTGCGCAGATTCGATGGATTTCTTGACCTTTCCTCCTCTAGGCCTACCCATCCAGGAATGACCAGGAAGCCTAACCAACAAGGGGTGGCGGTGATAGTGCGCTGCTGCACTAGGCAAATCACAGAACTGCAAATAGCCGAAATAAATCGAGTTAGACCTTTATATTCCAGAAAAGCTACTGACGATCCTAGGGATTTTGAAAACGCCTAACATTCAGAAATATTCTGGAAAAACTATGGACCTATGGAATTCCTTTACAATATTTGAAGGACTAAAAATAGACATGATTCTAACATCTGAAATCTGCAACTGCAAAAATGGGTAGTAAAAGGTACAGATTAAGCAGCTGCTGTTTACCTAGGTTATTTGATGTATCCTTGTAGATGACATCAGATATTGGGGATAAAGGATATAAATCGTACAGTTCTTCTCATGATCTGACCACAAATCGCTGGTAGCAACAAGAACGTCACAGCCTCACAGGACATATATTGGTCTCCCTAAATATTCCAGTTGGGAAAGGAAGTTTGCTTGGTGAGTACCAAAGCAGAACCAACTACAAAGCAAACTACACTATACCATCTAATGGACCAACCTAAAACAGAGACAAGAAGCTTGTGAACAGCCTCGTATCTATTATCTAGAACTCCAAGTCGTTAACCCCATATCCCAAACAAGGGATTAAAAAACAGAAACACGGTGAAGAACAAGAACAAGGGACTAACCTGGTAAGCCACAAATTTCTTTTGAGTAAAACTCTTTTCTCCTGGATTTATGCAGCAGGAAATCTTCAAAGGCTAGTTTGGTCTGGACTGGTCTATGGTTGCTCTGAGGCTAGAACAAGGTAAAGAACAGAGGAGGTACAGGGGATGCAGTGGCAATGGACTTTGGGTAGCAGAACAAGGTAAAGAACAGAGGAGGTACAGGGGATGCAGTGGCAATGGACTTTGGGTAGCAGATACGGGAGGTGGCGAGCGTTTGAGGCTCTGTGCAAGAGTTTGCGCACACAGAAAAGAGAAGAAACCAAGAAGCAGAGAAGAACTGGTTACACTATTTTGAAGAGAGAGAGAGGGATTGCCTGGCTTGCCTGCGAGATATACCCATGAACCGCAGTAACAACATGGAGGAATGTACCAGGGCCTCGGACAGCGTCACAGTAAAAGCATTTCCTTCCACATCTTTTACTTTCAAACACATATACTGCTGGTTTTACACTTGGCCACAGAGGTACCGGGTGCTATGGCAAAATTTACCGCAGCGTACACAGCGGGGACATCTAACACGAGAGATGAGACAGAGCAACGTGAAATGTCCCCCGATGCAGTACATGCAGGCACTGCTGATTCTTGTTTGGAGAAAATAGGCCGAGATAAAATGTTGTAGAAGAAACAAGAAATTTACCATCTTGGTAGAGAACACAAACGCCTGTGCCGTAATGTGCCCGGTCACCTCCTCTGCACGGAGGACGAACCAACGAGTAGGACTCCAGTGACTGTTTCATCCGTCCCGTTGTAATGGCCATGTCGTGTAGCCACACAGGAAGTAGTACTATCTAGGCTCGATCATGCTGTGCCATTACGGGATTATGAGGAGTTTCAGACCACGGAGACAGCCTCGATGACAAAAAGGAAAAAGGAAAAAATTTCGCCTCCCTCTGAGAAACCTGGTAACCATAATCTCAGAATTTTTTAGGATAAATGACTCGAAGTTTTTGAACTTCCATTTCAATTTCAGAGAACAAATTAAGTACGAAACAGAACTGATCATCAAAAGACAACAAGATCAAAACCCACAACATACCCAGGCGGCTCATCGGATGCCTGAGGCGTTGGAAGGTTCATCCGATGATGCCAGCGGCAACATTTTGCAGCTAGGGTTACATGGAGGATATTTAATATCGAGAGAGGATCCAAACTGCCTCATTCCTAATCCTACCGTAGGTATATAACGCTCACACAACAACTTGTTTCTGTTTCGCCCTTGCATCCTGAAAAACTATTAACTCGGAGCTAATTGGGTTCATATGTTAGTTCCAAACTAGCAATGTGCAGTGGTGGCGTTAGACCTAAAACCTTGTAGGATCGTTCATTCAAACTCTTTACAATTGCATGGAATTTTGTATAATATCAATAGCTTTAGAGGCTTTTTTGGAAAAATTTGTAGGGTCAATTGACCACACAGCTCGAATCATGTGGTAATGTGGGACTAAAACCCAACCCTAAATTACATATGTACTAATCTGACACAATTGAGTCTAATCTTGGGTGGGCCTGGATGTCATAGAGGGATTAATGATTGAAAAAACAAGGAAGGAAGATCTAAAAGAAATCATAGGTGTTCACAATTTATTTTTATTTTAGAAAAATGAGACCAACGTATTTTAAATATATGACTATAATTTTTTTATAGATTTTTTCAAATCAACTGAGGATTACGAACCGGGTGCATATGCACTATGGTTGGTTTCAACATATTCGTTCCTTCCCATACTTCTTTTACCTGACTACCTCGCCATTGCTCATGCAAACCGGGGGAATATCAAGGTCCGGGTCTGAACCAGGTTCACCATCGCCCCTAATTATTAATGAATATAATGATCGTCTCATGGAAGGCACACCTTGAAGAAGAAATCCCAACAAAACTAACCATTTTTATCCAACTCGACCAACTGCTCCTTCTCGCCTGTAAAAAAACTTCTATTCAGTATCTATTAAAAAAAATCTTCTACTAGTGAAAAGGCGGCAATGATCGAGCAACTGTCACGCTATTAGTGTGAGTCGAGGCGTGGTGGAAACGTGGACCGGGGGGTCACACCAACGCATTGTGCATTGAGGATGGCGATAGCTTCCGGCACAAGGAAGCATAGCCCTCTTGACTTCCTCCTCACTCCACAGACTCCACTTTGCTTGCCTCACTGCTCCTCCTTCCATCCCCAGATGTATGCACGAACGAAAAAAAATAAATCTATGTATCTATCCGCCACACAGTCAAAGATGGTAGTTTTACCTATGAGTTCCGATATCCATTGGAATCTGACTCAACATGAGCAGGTATGAATCTATTTTCTCGCCCATGGACGAACCTATGGACACTTCATTAAGTTGTGGGTCGGGTGTCTCATTTTTTGCCCATGGGTTACCCAATTGGTACTCAAATAAGATTAAAAATTAATTTTTATATTTGTGACATGTGTGCGGTTGTAATCTTTACAGCATATGTGTCCTGCGTTGAAGTCTAAAAGATTGAGTGAGGCGTACTAAGTGTGATTGTGTCAGTGATAGTGTCCGTGACTATTTTTTTCTATCTTTCGGAAGCTATTGCCCTATATATCAATGATTTAATGAATCATGCTGAGATGATCCGATGGGTATTGACTGGACATGGATACCCATCGGATATAGCGATTGAGGACCCACGAATATTACCGTATACGGTTGATGAGCACGCTCATAAGTTTGGATGTGAGTTCGTGAGGTCGACCCAAACGACCGATCCGACTGCGAACTCTACACGCAGCAAAACCAGGTGCTGCAGTTGTACAGGGCAGGGCTTCTAGCACGGCTGTGACATGTTGTTGCGAGTATGGAACGACGCAGCTCGTTTGTATGGCGCCTGCCTGGGCGAGTCCGCGAGTGCGTGCGTTTCTCGTTTCTTGCTTGCGGGGAGAGCGAGTCGTGAAGGAGACACGAGCGTAGTACAGCGAGTGCGCAGGCAGGATTGATCGGTGGTGGTGTCTGCCGCTGGTGCATGCCGGCCGACAGCCTCGTGCCAACGCCGCCTGCACACGCGCTCGTGCCGCCTGGCTTGCTCCCCACGCCCACACACACCACCCGTTTCGCTTTCCCGGTTTCAAATCACCATCAATCCGCCCATCCGGCCGCATGCCGCGTGCAGTGCTCGTGGTCGCAGGTAGCAGCGAACGCGGTTGGCTTGCCTGCCCAACAGTCGGGGGGAAAACCGGAGCGCAGCGCATGCAGGGTCAAGCCTCCAATGAATGCTCCATCAGTTCGGTCGCCACGACGGTGGTGGCGCGAGGGGAAGCCAGGATCCCACCCCCACCCCACACCCACCCACCCGCGCCGCGCCGAAAGGGAATCGAGCAGAAGTGTAAAGGCCTCGAGTTGGAGGGCGTCGTCAAAGGCCTTCCTGCCTGTTGGTGTTTTTCTGCCCAAGGGTTTGGCCGCAGGCTAGAAGCCTAGAACGAACGCTTGGGTTTCGGCTCTCGACACATTGTAGGCTAAGTCCCAAGTTTTTAAAATCGAAGGCTCGGCCCAGTTGGTAGGCGCTAGGACTGCATACCCTGCGCGTCCTGTTGCTGTTGCTGTCATGCTGTGATTTATGACTATAAAATTACACTTGTTTTAGATAATCAAACAGCATTCTCTCACGATCTATGCACCTGGAAATGCACACAGCCTATATTAATACAAAGTTATTATAATATCTACTCCAACAAGCTATAAAACAAAATCAAATAATACATAGGTTGTTATTAAAAGTAACTAGCACGGAAATTGCGCGGGGAAACCTTTTTTAATTATCTTTATATTTTACCTGTATGCATGATATTAGATTAGTATGGGAAATAAAATTTTGAATCGCGAGCCGGCCTGCTAGTCGTTGTACTGAGCCATCTATTTAGGTACAGTTACGATGATCTATTGGGTGTGATTTGTTTAATTATCTTTATTGTTTTACCTGTACGTGTGATATTAGATCAATACTAATTGCACGAGAAACATTTTTAATTATCTTTTTTTACTTGTACGCGTGATATTAGACTAGTACTAATTGCGCGAAAAATATTTTTAATTATCTTTTTTTACCTATACGCGTGATATTAGATCAGTACAGGAAACAAAAGTTCAAAACGTGAGCCAACTTGCTAGTCGTTGTACCGAACCGTCTATTTAGGTACAGTTATGATGATCTATCGGATGTGATATATTTATGTACAGTTATGAAGATCTATTGGCTGTAATCTGTTTAGGTGCAATTATGAAGATCTATCGGCTGTGATCTGTTTAGGTATAGTTATGAAGATCTATCGGCTGTGATCTGTTTAGATGTATGAAGATCTATTGGCTGCGATCTATTTAGCTGCAGTTATGAAGATCTATCGGCTATAATATTTTTAGGTGCAGTTATGAAGATCTATCGGTTGTGATCTGTTTAGGTGCAATTATAAAGATCTATTGACTATGATCTATTTAGATACAGTTATGAAAATCTATCGGTTGTAGTCTACTAATAATAAAAGGGCCCATCAGATTAACGGTCGAATGTTTTGCTTTTTTGTGAGAATTTCTAGCATTTCTCTATTTTTTCTATTGTATTCTACTTTTAGTATATAGTAGATATTCATACTGGGATATAAATGCCCTGCCTTGGTAACCCGCTCTAGCCTTCTGGCATAAAAGACCATCAGCTTTTATTTGGACTGCCTTTGCAGTAAGGATCACGACCGCATCCAGTTGATACATAAGAAAATAGCCTGTAAAAGATTGGTTACTTTCTTTTTCTAAAAAGATAATATCATTTCTACATAGCTAAATCGATCAACATAGGTGACTTATCCTTCTAAAATTTATGAGCATAATGGCCTTGCTACTCTCCGCACCCAAGACCTAAAGACATGGGTAACACTACTGGGCGGTGAAATACCAAAAGTTATAAAGATCACTTACCATGCATGATGAGCGATGTGACCCCTAAAGAAGAGGAGATGTATGGGTTCCTCGTGGCAACGAAAGGCAGAAAGTTTACTGGCATGCATGGCAATCACGTGTTCTCATTTCTCAATCGCAGATCTCCCGAATACTCGGTCTACTAAACCAGATAATGGATTCATGAACCTAGGCGCAAACTGAGCAAACATGCCTAAGTACATGCGGACGTACATGCACACATGCACGGACATGCAACGAGACCGACTGGTGCTTAACTGTTGTCAGCGCGTAGCAGCACCGACCCTCTTCCACGATGTGATCCTGGGCCTCCATGTGCACCACCTCCGGCGGTGGGACCACCCACTCGAACGGCCGCAATGAACCCGATCCCGGGGCACATCCCTCCTCCGGCGCCGAACGGTATGAGCTGGGGATGCCTCCAGGGAAGTCCACCGCGCTGCCGAGGAATCGCTCCGGCCGGAACTCGTCGGCGCAGTCCCAGATCGCCGGGTCCCTCCCGACGGCCCACGCGTTGACGACGACCGTGTCCCGCGCGGGACGCTGGTAGCGGTGGAACCAGCTGGGGGGTGGGGAAGAGGTGGAGGGATGAGGATAAGAAGGGGGCAGAGGGGGGGGGGGGGGGGGAGGATGAGTTATCGTAGGCTCTTGGGGGTCGGAGAGGGCCTATCTTAGAAGATGTAGGAGGAGTGGAATGTGGCTTG
>JAGXJF010001559.1:0-181794 GCA_019208055.1 Stipa capillata | reverse complement strand
TCCTTGAAGATGCAAACCTTCTCTTCTTCTCCCCAAGCTTCACTTCTTACGTTGTGTTTTTATGTGTGAATAAACTAGAGAGGAGCAGAGTTTTGACGTTGAAAAATGAACCAGCCGGATGCATTCTTCTTACCCCTATTTATAGAGTGAAGATGGCGCTGGTTTTCGTAAAGGGCTGTTACCAGCAACTTCCCTCAATTAATTCAATTTTCCTTTAGTTTTATTTCTCCTCTAATGGCTGATCGTGTGCACTAACAAGCAGTTTATTCGGCCCACTTCGCGTGTACACGAACGACGTGCATTTGGAAGCTATAACCGTGCTTTAGCTGGGGACTTTCAAAACATTTGCTTTGGCTGCCGCGTGGGGACATGGTCAAGTAGTTAAATTAGATTATCCCTACATGCATAATTAACTCTCATTTTCTTTAACTTACATAATTATATAAGCGGTAGTTAAATTCATGCATGCATGCAACCATGCATGAATTCTTTACTTTGACGTGGGAAAGATTGCATCAGGTGCTTTGTTCCAGCTCTAATCGTATTGAGCACTCGCTGCGTGCATGCATATATATGTCCATGTACCCTTTTTGCTGGGATCGTGTGATATGTTTGTTGCATGAATTTAGCACATCGCTGACTAATTGTTAATTAACTAAAATACCACTCCCTGGCTGCATGTACGTAATCAATGGGGTTCGTGCTAATTCATTTGTGACTTCAACAAAGGCAGACAATATGCATCGGCCATTTTCTTCATGATTGCACGTACACATCTCAAGAGGGGTTACCATGCATGCAAAATAATCTTTGGCTCTCATTTTTTTAGTGGCTAATATCCAACCTATACATATATATTTGATTATTTTATTTTATATCCAAATTTTATCTCTTCATTTAGTTTATTATTATCGTATCATATTTAGTCCTGGTCAAAATCTGTGCCAACGGATGACTTAGGAGCGAGCATATTTGAGCTATTACGAGGTCCATGCGCTTCTCTTCTAAATGTGTGAAGATATACCCTCCATGTGACTATGCGTCTCTGATATTCAGTTGACGATCCGAGTCTATATTTTACTGGCGCCGATCTTTTATTATTAGTGCAACGTTTGATCAAGAGTTATTGGCTAATATTTTAATGATAATTTCATAATATCTGCATAGTAACGGAGTTTAGCCGTTTAAAATCAATTTATTATTATATTTCTGTACAATTGTCGGTTTACGTCAAAATCGATGTCAACAGGCACCTACCCGAGAGCAGTACATCCGGGATTTGGACACCCAGACATTCCGGGCTAGGCCGGATACTCCGGGAACCTACCCGAGAGCATACTACTTAGCACCAAAACACTCGGACATTCCCGCCTGGGGCCAGACACTCCGGATACTCAAAGAAAGTTAGGTTTTGGCTAAGTGCACGTGATAAATTTGTGTCTCCAACATAGAATATTGTTGAGCAATTTAGCACCGAGCTTTCTCACCAGCATGTCGACACACCCCTCTTTATAGTACGGCGTTCCTATACTCAAAAGAAATAGGTCGAAACCTCATAGAGAGTAAAATCCATAAAGATCTTCAACAAACATACGCCGTCTTCTTTTCTTCACTTTTTGGGGGGGTCGTCAGTGCCGATTGTTCTTCACAAGGGGACTAAAACTTGAATGTGTACTCATTGAAAATGTTAGTCCCTTAATCATTCGTCATTTAACACCAAAACAAAATTAGAGGCCTAGATGCACTTTCAAGGCAGCTCGCTACCTTGACCCTATCTAGACTCAAACCACGCTTCCGAGCGGTACCCTTAGTGGCCTCCATCTCTGACTCAGTCGGGTCAACCTTGACCGTATCGATCAGAGGGCAATGCCCCAGGGAGGAAGCATGAGGCGCCATCAGGGACAAGGTAGGAGGATCCAATGTCAACAGAGTTTGCGGGGGCGACCCTGCGGAGACCGAGCTACTCTCGCCGACAAGCTCCAACCGCGGGACCAAGTCACCAAGGATCATGATGTCATCCCCCTCCACGATCGGCGCCCCCACGGTCTCGGCCTCTTGGTTGGGCATGTCTTGACCCACACGTTGCAATATCCCCTAGTACTACGTTGTCACTTGGGAGGGGAAAGAAGAATATATAATAGACACTTTTAGAGAACAGGCAAGACTTCTCTCCGATCCTTCGTGCTCATCTCCGAGATCGACAAAGGCATGTCAGTACACCCTTGAGGTGGAGCCGATGTGAAAAGGAAGTTCATTCGGTATTGGACTTCTGTATTCGTGAGAGCTACACGTAGAAAGTAGTGTGGAGGTGAGAAAGATTGACACTGGGTATGAATATCAAAACAAGTCAGGGGTTGTCTTTCTCACTATGCCGGCATGGGTCCGCATCAGCCAAATACTCCCAGGCACCTGATATCCTCGAGCGCAAGGGGCTGAGACGCTGCCTGATGAAGTCCTCAGATACGTCCTAGGCCGTCAGACCACGTGCCATGAGGATGGCGATCTCATAAATGAAGGTCTGGAGCCACGTGGTCAGAGATGGCATCTCCGACCAGGTTGAATCTCATACGGCATGGGCCCCCTATAGCTGATCCTCCCGGGCGGAGGCAGCTAGCAGTAAAACCAACTCTTCTTCCACCCCGCCCATGAGTTCTTCTTGGTGAAGTCAAGGTACTCCTTCCCTTTGTTGTCCCGAAGTCGGAAGACCACGCCTCTGACAACTTTGTTCGGTCGCCTCTTCAAAAGGTAGAAGTACCTAAAGAGGTCGAGGTGGGGATGCATACTAAAATACGCTTCACACAGATGCACCCAGATGCTCAGCATCAAGATTGAATTAGGATTGAGATGGATGAGCTCAATCCCGTAGAACTGGAGCACAGTGAGGACGAAGCTTAACAGGGGGATGCGGAAGCCGCATCGGAAGAAGTCCACGAACACCACCGTCCAGTCGGTGTCCGGGCTGGGGATGTCCTAGCCTTCGGCCGACATTTAAGCAACCATGGCGTGGGGAGGGATCAACTCCAAGTCCTCCATCTTGTCCAGGAACCCACTACGCACCTCCGATACCCTCCCCTTCAGCATTACTTGCTGGTAGCTACCTTCGGAGTCGGTGGTGCATTTCTCATCAATCTCTTTGTTCTCACCTATGGCTTGACCAGTGACGAAGTTGGCTAGAGAGTCGTAAAGGGCGCAGGTGTTGTGAAAACAGGGGAACAGGAGGGCGTAACATTTGTCGAGTACTCCAGAGCACTTTATATGACAAAGCTTGACAAATCTCGACTAGCCTCATGATAGTTCTGAGTGCTACTCAAGCCCACGATCTCTGCCGCCACGTCCTGTCACATTTAATGCACACAGTAGCTTTTGGCGTGTGCGGGAACGGTTAGCACGAGGATCTAGGAATCACAGGCGCATGACTCTGGCAAACACACTATGACTTCTCTAAATCAGCACGACAGTTACCAAAGTTGAGATTCTCTCACCACTACGCGTAATTTCCGCCGCGAGAGTTCAAAATTTTGGAAAACCCCACCCGATAAAAAGATATGTATCCACAATCTACAAATTAAAGGTAACATCTATTAGAACTGCTTGAAACTTCTGCTCTTGGACGAACTTGGCATCCCGACTAGAAGTTCTCGGAGGTAACCCTTATCCCGAATAGTCAAACATCCTACTCTGAAGCTTGAGAAACTACTTGGAAATACACCCGGTCGCGACGTTTTTCCCTCGAAAAGGTTATTCCCTTGACCCGTCACAACCTCATTACACGTACTGATGGGGGGCTTGACAATGAGTAATATAACTCTACTATATACGATGACAGTATCCGTATACAAATACACAAAGGCCTAGGAATACCCTAGATTCTTGGAGTAGAATCCACTTCGAAGAGGGACTCTAGACGAATAAGGAAACCATCCACAGGTGTCCACGACTCATTAAACAACGAAGTTAATCCCGACTTTTAAGGATAATTGAGTCCTACTCGAGAACGAGTCCATACTCGGTACGGCACACCCTCTTTATAAGGAACCCAAGACCCATTCCCGGCGAGGTCGCCGTTTCTCCTTGCTTCCGGTCGCCTACGGGCACCGCGAGGCGAGGGGAAACGCGGCCTCCGCCAGTCTTGTAGTTAGGACCCTGGTTGGTCCATTTTTGTGCCTCCGCGCCACCGTCGGTTCGTCGGGTTTCTCGGCGGTGGTAGGAGTTTTGGTAGCCCGGCTCCAACCTCAGCTCACTATTGCCTTCGCCGGTGACGGTGAGGAGCCAGTGGTTTCTTCGTTATTTTCTTCGTGTTGCTCGGTCGGGCGTCTAGAGAGGCGGCTTCTGCTGATCTCGGTCTCAGCGGCTCCGGCTCCGGCTCCGGCGGTGTTGCGTCCATGCCTGTTGGCTGCCGCTTCTCCTCTTCGTGTTGTGGTCTTCGATTCGCGGCGTCGCTCGTTCGCCTACTCAGTTTGGGGTGTTGCCCCAGCCGATGTGCCTTCACCGGAAGTCAAGTTCCGCTCTTCGCGGCGGACGTCCTTTGCGGCGGTTCTTCGAGGCGTTGTCCTCTTTTGATCTTTTGCAGGTGTTGCTCGTGATGCCGTCTTTGTTGTTCCTCTGTGCGGTCGGCGGCTCGCCAGCGAGAAGGAGGCTGGCGGCGGTCCGGATGTTGACGTCTGCTCCGGGGGCTTGTTTGTAATTTTCCTTTCTGTGGGGGCTTTTCTACAATATCAGGGGATAGCTGTCCCTCTCCAGATGTATTTGTTTTCCTTAATACAATCTAATGCAGATATTTTAATCAAAAAAATTAGAAAAAATAAGTAAATCCAGAAGACACAACTTTGGATAGCTAGAAGCCTAGAATAAAGACCTCCGAGCAAGTAGAAAAGAAGACCAGCCTCGACATCCACTGTCGACTAGTAGTAGATCCAATATAGATTAGTCACAGCCTCTTGTACTTTGCCTTGAGATTAACAATAAGACTCACAAGACGCAAGTTTATTATCCTGAGAGATGTCCAAACCTGTATAATATCATCTGTCACTGGCAGATAAGATTTGGTACCAGAAGTCCCTACCCCTACTCTTTTTTCTCACCACGTATGACATAAGATCGACGGTTTACCGATCATCGACAATTGCCAAACAAAAAAAAAGAAGAAATAAAAAAATTAATTCTATACCCATAAAAAAAACTTATACAAGAATAGATCTCAAAGCATGATTCGACTAGTTTCAGTCTACTCAAATTGCACATTATTAAACCTGAAATTACAAATTTTTAGACTTGAAGGTCAGCAACTGAGTCGGCAAAACTTAACTAATTCTCGATCGACCATGATTTAATTAATTCTTAGTTGGCTGAGAATTAGTAAAACAGATTTAAAATTTAGAATTACTATTGCTCAGTCAACTGAGATTTTATTAGGTCTCAGTCGATCTAGCCCTGGGATTCGGCTATTTGTTGTTTTTTTCTGGTATAAACTTCTTTTTTTTGCCGTACGATGGAGATCCAAGGGCTCACGCGTCGACTGAGTCGGATCCTTTAAAATTCTATAGAAAACACAACACTTCTTTATAAAAAAAATCCCCTGTGTTGTGGTGTTACCGAGGCTCCTAGTTGTTTGCTAGAGATGGATCTGGTATGTGGGTTAGGGATGTTAGCTAGAGGAGTGAGAGAAATGAGATTCCGGCTAGGATCTTTCTCTTTTCTAGTGTGCCAAGCGGCTCAAGGGAACTAAATCAGGATTGATTTAGATTAAAAAGTTGAGGGTTCTGATCTCGCTGACAAAGTTCATCTTGATCTGAGCACTAAAGTTTAAGATCTAAAATAGGCATTAGCGTTCGAGTTTGAACCATCATAGTAAACTTCACGGGGAAACACACGTGAAGTTAAATCTCTCAGAAAAAAATGAGAGGCGATATTCTCTAGGGGATCCGGGATCATGCTCCCGTAGCTAGCAAGCAGGTAGGGAGGAGTGGCGCATGACCTGAACTCGGCATCTAGAGACCGTCGCGTTCTACCTTCCTCACCGCGACTCTAACGAACTGACCCAGCTGAGATGGAACTGCATGTGTTGCCTGGACCTTTTCTGACGCAACTGTAGCACTGGTCGCGTGGCGACTGGCAATGCTGTACATGGACTCTGACACGACACGCATGAGGTGATCGAGAGCCTGTTGCAGCTGCTACCTAGCTTAGCTAGCCATCCTGAGCCTGACGAGATCAGATGAAGAACTCGACGGGGCATGGACAAAACAAAAGCCATCATGGATCATGCTCCTCTGCTTTGTTTGTCCGAGAGAGCAAAGAAAAAGGAAAGGGGAAGGGCAGGGCAGTTGTAGTTGTACACTGCATGCAGCTGCAACGGGGTGATGGTAGGGGGATAACTGGACAGGGCCCTCCATATGCTCTTTGTCATGCTGCCTTGTCCTATAAAATCTGAGCCATGCAATATGTAGTATACTCTATCTATATGCATCACACTATGCCCTGTGAGAAACATGCATATATGGTCCAAATTCTATAAGTCCCTGTCATCCATGTACATTTTGTCCCTTTGCGCCGCACACATCTGTCTAGGCGCCGATTGTTTCAGTTCGACCATCTCGATCGCACATGCAACTAAAGCTTAAAACCACCATGGTCCAAATGATTAAAGGAAAATATACTATAGACAGATAATCCAAGCCAAGCTACCCATTAGCTAGCTAGGGTGTTACTTTTGGTACGTACTGCATGAATTGAGGCGGCAAACACAAACAAACTTGCATGTGAGCACCAGCAACAACGTGATCAAACAGATGGCAAAGAAAATTACACAAAGATAACGAGCTATATAGACTAGATTGATGGATTGATGAGACAGGTGCATGGTGCGATCTCTGATCGATCTGGCCTTCGCACAGCCCGGACCTCACGGCCCCTATGTATGTGAGTCCATGTGTATGCTCATGTAGCCCATCAGCTGCTGCTGCATCCCGATCGATCGGCGAAGAGAAGAAAGCAAAGATGCGTACTCCTGCAGCTAGCTACCCAGTAGCGTAGCGGCCATGCATGCAGCTAGCGGCAAAGCTACATACATGCATGGCGAACAGTCTCCATGGACATGGCCTCTGCACCCCTACCACTGTTCTCGCCACACTGTTTGGGCGTGTCAAGTCTTGTCACGGCACGGTAGGGAGGCCCCCACCGGGTTAGTTATTGGCATGCCCCTGTACGCCTATGCCTTTCGAGCGTAGACAGTCGTTCAGTTCCGCGTGCAGCCGTATGGAACGTGGATTCTGAGTACGTATATAGGAGTAGTACTGGCACTGCACTGCTGTATAGTGATGGATGGAGTATGTGTAGTAGAACGTGCGGCGTCATGCGGCGGCCGTTCTTTTAACGATGGCTATGATTTGTCACTTCAGAGGTAGGTGCATCTAGCTAGGTAGGGTGAAGGGCAGGGGAGAACTCGGATCCCCTGGATCTAGTCAATCTTTTCATACCACGTGATTGCCACTCCTGTTGATTCAATTGCGGGAGCAAGGGAATTGCTAGACATACAGATGAGAGTTTGTGCGGTGATAAAGATGAGAAATCACTAAATCAGTTAACGTTGCGAACGAACCGTCTTACTGCAAGCTTTGCAAGGCATCTACAATTAAAATGTTATGTATACAGTTGCTATCAAGTCGTTGTTCGATCAGCCGACGTGACGACGCACGTCAACAGTAGGGCTCGTCAAACAACTGTTGCATAATCAGTCTAGCCACGAACCAGCTGCATGCAGTTCCGTCCCGAGGCCGTGCCGATCGGTCCGCGAACAGTGCCGGCAACAGGAGTACAGTTCACGATCGTACCCGACACCGTCCGTCCGCGTCCAATTATCAACTACGCCTACGTACGCCGCTTAATCATCTCTGTGCTGTGTCGAGCAAGCGCCCTTCACACGTTGCAGAACCACAACAGCGAACGTACTAGCCGCGAACAGATCGAGAGAGGCCGGATCACGTTGTTGGCATGGTGATTAGTGGTACGTAGTAACTGGCGGTTGCCGCGGCACGGGGAGTGGCCGCGGCCACGAGCAACCCTTCGTCACCCGTGCGGTGCGCTCCGTGGCGAGCAGCAAGCGCGCGTGCGCCGGGGGTAAAGGAGCTGGAGTTTGACCGTGGTCGCTCCAATGGCGACCTAGCTATCGCTAGCCAGCCAGCGCGAGGCGATCCCCAGATGATCCTGCACCGATTTATCTCTGGGACACATGCACGCAGGGGGTGGGGTGGACCACGAGCCATGACTACGAGGAACCCAGCGCGCTGCCGGGGATACATGGTCCAGAACACGCATGTCGTCGACTCAATCACCCCATTCCGGCAACGGCGACCACACACAAAGAATCACACTGCTGCTGGTGATCACCACATATTCACATAAACGTACGTAGCCGTGGGAGTAACTAACCATCTGGATGTGAAAGGTTCGGTGAAGGCTGATATGAGTTTTGCACTGTAACTACTGGCCTGGTCCTGCACAGTGGACACCAATCTTTCCCTCTGAGAAAGGCGATACCGTTGTGGCCCAACAACATCCGCGAGGCTGCTCATGCATACGAGTGATCGAGCCCACAGTCGCCTATGCTCAGCACTGCACCACGTTTTATTCTCTAAAACACCGGCCCTATAGGGATAAAATTTCTTCGCGTTGTAGTAGTACAGTACAGTCGGCCAGCACAGTTGTTCCATGGCCGTGCGCCCGTTTCATTGTTGCACTCGTTCACCATCACACGTGTGGGATTCACGACGTCAGGAACGTGGCTGTCAGATTACAGGGACGGCGCACCAACATATATTATGGCCCAGCGAGCAATGTACAAGTATAGTATCGATGTCGTCTTGGTTAACAAGCCACACATACTCTTGTAGCCAAATCTATGTTCTTTCGTATGCAAAAAGAAAAAAAAGGTATCAACGCGTTGATCGATAAAACTCTACGGACGTGCAAATATAAAAGGTGCCTGCTTTGGATTCCCTTGAGGTAGTTGCCAATCTTGGGACGGGCAGCTGTAACGAGAGCCTGCAAATAACAAGGAGTGGCAAGCCAAGCTGCAGAGCACCGTTTTCCTTTCTCCAATGATTGATGTGTTGCGAAGTTGCAAAGCCCGGCCTGCTAGCTTGCTCCTGTCCTGAAACCTGCGGAATCTATCACAAACACCACCTTCTGACCGTCCTGCGCCTCTGCGACGGTCTCGACTCGTCCGACCCTGCTTTTACCTACAGCCCGTGTCAGCTTTACCACATGCGACCTAACCTAAACCAACCAATCGACGGCACCAACACCCCCAACACATACGCTCTCTCCTCTCCTCTGTTCAACTTTCCCTCCCTGCGATTCCTATCGATCAACAATGGTTCCTGACAAGACTTCAAACATCTTTTTTAAAAAAACTGTAAAAAGGCTGCTAAATTTTGCCTTGTAACTTGCCAAATTGTGGGCACGGCAAAATTAGTTTGGCGGCGAACTAAGCACACACAGGCTGTTCTACACCGGAACTTTGCCTGACGCTGGTGGTTCTGTATTCTTGCTGCAACTTGACCTGAAAAACCAACAGCTTCAGCGTTCGCAGAAGAGGAGCAAAGACACCAGCTAGTACGGCCACAAGAACTGTTAAGTTTGTGTTTCTTCCGCGATTTCTCCCTCTTGAGGATAGAGCTGCTCTTCTTGTTGTTTTGTTGCACCGATCTCAGCGATAAATAGTAAGCACAAGTTGTGCGCGCGGGGCAGATCAGGCTCCGTCGCAGGCTTTGCCGAACCACGACGACCAGAGGACCATGGCGAGCCATAGTGGGATCGAGAGACTGACTGATTGATTAATCCCCGACCCGGCCGGGTCTGCGACCATTTGTGGTGGTGGTTTCTGGAGCGCGGCCGTGTCTCCCCCTGCCACATGCACCCACGCCACGCCCCTCCGGCCTCCGAGCTGTGTTTGGAATTCTGCCGCACCAATCGATCGTGCGCTTGACCGTGCATGATTACCTCGCCAGGAAGACAAGTGACCACTCTGTCTCTTCTGTTCATGCTTTTGTGCAAGAAACGAGCATGTCCTAAGCAGATATATATGCTTGTAGCACCTCTTCCTGCCAGTGAGTCTTGGTCGTAAATCAAATGCTTGGATCAAGAATGGAAATTCATCTGTTCTATTTCCGTTCTTGAGGGGCAGGCATATCAGCAGGGTGTATAGATTCAAGTCATGGAGAGGGGAGACGACGACGTTAATTAGTTGGGAGAGAGGCCCAATAATAATGCAGAAGTGGAGAGGGGCATGTCAGCAGAACGTGGTCCAATGCGCTCGCGTCGCAATTGCTGCGCCCCCACAGGTTGCTGCCTCTCCTGGTCTTTCTTGCAGGGGAAAGGGAGACAGCGTCCCAGCTGTGCACTCAGATTAGCCCCGTCCCAGCACTGTCCATCCGTTTGACCATTGGTCCCTCCCCTCCTCCGGCCTCATTCACCATTTGCACACACGAACAAAACACATCTCTCATAAGTTGATACGCACACGTATGAGCCAGGGAGCGTGTCTGCAGCTGTACGCAGGCGCACAAATGGTGTCCGTGAGTCTTGAGCTTCATTTGCACGTGTACCGTAACGTCTTCTTGGCCGAGTGTCTCTGCCTCTCTGGCATGTGAAAATTTGTCCGTGCATTTTGGAGAACTGTATGTAGACCGGTCAGCGAGGTGTTGTTCTACGTCATTATGGCTGCACTTCTTCAAGACAAGTGGCCTCTCTCTCTCTCTCTCCATTGGAAAGCGATTTGGACCAATACTAGATCACGTTCACCTGTAACTCGGTCCAGCATTCATATGTTTAGACCGGGACCTGGCCTACTGAAAATCCTTATCATCGCAGGAAGAGTTCCCCAGGCCCAACTAAAGCTTCCATCGCAACCGATCGCAAGGCCACACCATCTGACTACCTAAGCACAAGTGGCCCAGGCCATCTTTCGTATCTTGAAGCCACGAATCAGGCCGGCCTGGCACGGCCCACCATCTCGTCATTCCCAGCCTTCCACAACCCAGCGAGCAGTCCGCAGCACGTACCCCGCGCTCGCGCGCCCGCCCTTACCTCGCCGACCGCCGATCGACACCGTCGTCCGTCGCCCGACGCCGGCGCCGAAATTCTCGCGACCGCAGCATCGGCTCCGGCTCCGGCACCACCGGCGTGAGCCACGTGTCCACGCGTCGCTTCCGGTTCGCGACAACCGTGATAGCACGATCTCAACCGACAGGGCGGTGGCGGCACGGCACTTGGGCAGATCCGGGCGTCTAGGCATTTCTAGGTTTGTTCCATTTCGTAGGCACGGGGCAGCCGGCAGGCAGCTACGCACGTGTTCGATCGGTGCCGTGCCGTGTATGGAGTTGCTGCTGCTGGGGCTGCATGCGGCCGGATGCTGTACTGGAGACAGGACAACAGAGGAACAGCTCAGTTAGATCGGTGCAGGTAAAACAGGAAAGTGAATGTGAGATGAGATGGTCCAGTACACTTGCGCCTTTGACGGGCTCAAGAACGGGTCGTGCTTCCTGTATCAGTCAGCGATAGATGCATACGAGAATCGGAAGTGTGTCGCCAGATCTATACTATAGCAGGTTGTACGAATAGTCCGAGAAGTCAAAACCATTACTAGCTTTATCGATGAGCTTTGAGCAAGGAGTCAGAGTGCAATGGTCTCTGCTCCGCGGCAAAGCTAACTGTCCTGTCGTCTCATTGTTAAACACCCCTCCCTTCCGGACGACCTGTGTATATAGACTTCTTTCGTCTTTAATGTATTAACAGCGCTCCTGCCTTTTTCCCTAAAAAATATTTTGTTCTACTAGGTGGAATCATGCATCCGAAAATATGGTTGCCATTTCCATAAACGCGGGGAAGTATACTCGATGATAGTCGTTTGTAGCTGCCAAGAAAGAGAGCTCAAGCTTTGTTGGTCACTGTTTACCAGTTAATATGTCACAGTAATTCACTTGCAAAAGCAATTTATGTCACGATTGTCACTATCAATACCATCTGAACGAACGACTGCATAGGAAATGGAGTTAATTGCGCATCATGGACTACTGATGTTGTCATGGCGACCCACACTTGCCTGCTCCCTAGTGGTTAGTAGTTAGGCAGCTTGACCTTTTTTTTAAACAGCAGCTTGATCAATTCGCTGCTTCCTTCCCAACTCACAAGGTTAAATCAATCCCTGGTAGGTCCCCCCCCCCGGGTCTATTCCAGTTATCTGACCGAGGTTTATCCTTAACCTGTACCCCGTTACTCCTACTACATACCATGAATGAAGTCATCAACTATAGCATGGCAAAACAAGGGGAGAAGAGAATAGCAGAGACCACCAGTCAATGGCTTGACAGCACCATGGCGTAGCGTCATCACACACGTCACGGTTCCCCTGCTTGACTACATCTAGACGTGGCCTGGTCCCACATGGTTGCCATTTCATTTACCTAAAAGAAAACGAACGAATCAGTGAAGTGCACCAGCTTCGCAAGAAACACCGTGTGTCAAATACAGGGAATCGCAGGTATTACCATGACTCTTTCCCCTGTAAGATTTTGTGCTTCCGAAAGATCCAGGGCTAAAGCCAAGCGTCTCCTTGAGAGCAATAAGAATACCAAATATTTTTACCTCGTTGCTAGTGAGAAATATCACAAGCAACGGATCTTTCGGTTAGAACAAAATGATGGTATTATTTAAGAGGAGCACAATATCCATACATATATCACACAGTATTATAAGGGTCTCCTAGTCACTTTTATTTGATTGAGCCCACAATGGAGGACATTTTCTAGGTTTCAGTAGAGGAGAATGCTCTATTCAGCGAACCTTTCACGGAGAAAGGAGGTCTACGATGTAGTGTTCTCTATGGAACACAACAAAGCCTTTGGCCTCGATGGTTTCACAGTAAATTTTTATCAAGTCTTCTGGGATGTCACTAAAGGAGATCTCATGGCACTCTTTGTCGATTTCTATAGTGAAGCATTGCCATTGTTCAGCCTTAATTTTAGCATAATTACTCTACTGCCGAAGAAATCAGATGTCGGCCAGATTAAATAATATATACCAATTTGTCTGTTGAATGTTAGCTTTAAAATTTTCACCAAAGTTGACACAAAAAATTGCTGGATAAATTATTCGAACTACTCAAACGGCCTTTATGCCGGGTCGATACATTATGGAGGGGGTGGCAGTGTTGCATGAGACGTTTACAAATTCCACACCAAGAAGCTTGACGGAGTCATCTTTAAAATAGACTTTGAAAAATCTAACGATAAAGTTAATTGGTCCTTTCTCTAGCAAACGCTACACTTGAAAGGTTTTTTAATTAATTGGCGGACTTGGGTTCAAAAATTCACAAAAAATGGAGGCATGGCAATAAAGGTCAATGATAATATCGGACCATACTTCCAAACATATAAGAGACTAAGACAGGGCGATCTTATGTCTCCTTAGGCAAGCCATTGTTGGACCAAAGTTAGTGACATGGAATGCGCTGGTGCAAACGTTGTCTTTCTCAACCTTGCACCAGATAGAGATATGTTTCATTGGGACCTCCATGTTAATGGTCAATTCTTGGTCCAATTGATATACACCGCTCTCGGTGACTTTCACTTCTAGTTCCGGTCTAAACACCTCTAGAAATTAAAAATACCCCTCGAGATCAATAACTTTATTTGTTACCTTCTGCGGGGGTGCTTCTGACAAAAGATAACTTAGCTAAATGGAATTGGCAAGGTGGCAAAAGTCTGTGCCTTCGGTGACAATGAGGAGACAATCCAACACATTTTTGTTGAGTGTCATTTTGCCTATTTCATATGGTAAGTGATCTTCATAACCTTGGTATATCGCCACCTCATGATGTCCCTCATATTTTTAGGACTTGGTTGTGGTGGGCACATCGATCTCTTTACCCACAACTTTTAGTGAGCGTCGCTGCGTTATGTTGGTCATTTGGTTATGCAGAAACGACATTATATTTGACAAAAAGAAGCTAATTAATATTTATATATAGACTCTATTCCTATGTATCAACTAGCTGTAGTCGTGGTCATTATTACAATGACAATCATCAGCGTAGGAGCAGATGGATATTAGTGTCAGGAGGTTGGCGTCGGTTATTAGGGGATTTATATTCTAGTTTGGATGACGGTTTAATTACAGCATATGTAATTTTTGATTTCATGATTATTATGTAACTTGTTGCATCCGTGTTTACTTGTGGGCGTGTATTCATTGATAAATCTGTAATAGTTAGATGCGTGTATTTTTAGGTGGAGAGATTAGAAGAGATTTCTTTTCATCATTAAAGAAAGATCGAGGGCTTCGATCGGGCGTTGCTTATCCATAGTACTTGTTCCTTTTGAAAAGGTAAAAGATTTATGAACTGTTTTGCCAGCTTTCGCACTAGCCAACATAAGACTCGAAGGCTGTACGTACACTGGGGTGGACTCTTCGATTGAGTGAGAGGCCATCAGCATGAGCTCTTTTACGGTACCCCGGAATAAATATGGACCATTCATTTATTTAAATCCGATGGTTCATTTTGTCTGGTACTCCAATACCAGACTTAAGGAGTACCACCTCTAAAGATTTTAAAAAACTAAGGAGTACCCTAAGATTAGGGATAAAACTGGAAATATAAAAATAGCTTTCTTTTTTAAAATTAAATTTCGCATTTTTTAAGCTTGCCCGTCGGCACCCTGCCCGCCGGCGCCCCGCCCGCACGCTCCTCGGCCGGCCGCTCGCGTCCGCCTCGCCCTCCCGCCCCTCGCCTGCGGGCGCCTCCGCCGGCCGCCCGCCCGCGCACGCCTCCTCCGGCCGCCCGCGCCTGCCTCATCCCCCCCGCGCCCCGCTCCCGAGCGCCTCGGCCGGCCCGCGCACGCCTCCTCCGCCGCCGTCGCGCCGTTCCTCGGCCACCGGCGCCGCTCCGGGCGCCACCTCCGTCGCTCCCTTCCTCGGCCGCCGCCGTCGCTCCCTTCCTTAGCCGCCACCGTCGCGCCGTTCCTCGGCCACCGGCGCCGCTCCGGGCGCTGCCTCCATCGGCCGCCGCCACCGCCGCGCGCGTCGCCGGCCTGAGCTCGGCCACACCCGAGCTCCACCGGCCCAAGCTCCACCAGCCCCGAGCACCGCCGGCCCCGAGCACGGCCGCCACTCTGAGCACGCGCCCGCAGGGAGAGGAGAGCCGGTGGCGTTGGTTGCTCCGACGGCCGGGTGCGCCGGCGAGGAGAGGCGGCGGCACGGGGGAGAGGAGAGGCGGCGGCGCGCGCCCGCAGGGAGAGGAGAGCCGGCGACGTTGGCTGCTCCGGCGGCCCGGTGCGCTGGCGAGGAGAGGCGGGGCGGTGGAGCAACCAACGGGACTACAGTAGGTCTTTTTTACCCTTATAAATGGACGGTTAGATTAGATTGGTACTCCTATCTCAGTTTAGGGAGTACCAGGGTACAGTAAAATCTCCCCATCAGCATAGCATAGATTTGTTAATGTTTGGTTAATCGGTCGTACATTTTGGGCTAACGTTATTGGTATATCCAATCTGTTTCCTGTAGATGACATGAAAGTCCTGAATTGTAGTGCATGCATTATACATGTCAAATGTTGTTAATTCACTCTACATTAATTTCATTCTTTTTTCCAGAGAAATATTCGAGCTACACTTAAATAAGTCGAGTTAGACATCACGTTCAGGGCACCACAAGTATATATATGCAGGTCCATTCCTATTTGACTTGTAGTTGGGTCAAGCTAGAAACGTGCTTGTTCAAGCAAACAAAGCTAGGTGGAACATGATGTAACCTCTCCTAGACTAGGGTCTCCATCTCACCACCAATTCGACGTCTCCATCCGAAAATATTTGAAAACCAGTGATTTCGTGTTGTGTGCATCGTATAGTGCAGAGATAGAACAAAAATCTCTTTTATTATCTAAGAAAAACATTAACAGCCGATAAGTATTTACATAATTCAATAGGAACACAGGCCTATTTCTTTTGGCGATTTGGGAAGTAATTTGGAGAAGTGCAATTTCTACTTCATGAGGCTATAGGTGTATTTGATTTATGTCTAAATTTGTCCTATTAAAACATTGACAGCCTACGATATTTTAGCTCTTATTTGATTCGTTGTCAAAACTTTAGCTGCCATAAGAATTGTCTATCCTCTTTATATTTTTTTCATAATTTTTAATAAAATTTTGGTTAACCAAGAGTCAAGAAATTTTTAACTAATTTTTTAGCTAACCAATGATCGATAAGAATTGACAGAAGATGTTATGACGTGAACTAAACATACCTTACAATTTTTTGGGCAGGAGATGCGACGAGGCTGAAGCTGGAGTGTAAACACGATCTCCGGAGCGGATACTGACACTGATCTCCCTTCAGGGTTCAGATAGCGCATGTGCCGAAATTTGCGTGGGTTCCATCCACACAAACGGATTCCATCCCATCTGCGCTTGCCAGGTGCTCTGCTCTTTTGCAGTTTCGACCGAACCTTCCTTCTTCCCGGCGAGCTACTATCATTCGCCGCCTTCACATGCTGCGTGAGAGCGAGAGGGGATCATCAGTGTGGCATGCATGCACACGGAAGGAAAACGGACAGGAAGTGCAGTATCAATCGATCACCGTGCGACGCGCCGGCCGACCGACCGACGCGACCGGCGGCGTACGGACCGTCGTCGAACTCCGGCGAGGTGGTCCTGGACCTCAGTCGAGTGGGCGGCGCGCACGTGGCACGTGCGGACCCACTGGCTGGTGCGGCCGTCGCCTCCGCGAGCGGACGGATCAACGACGCTTCTTGGAAGGTGCAACGCATCACGGGGGCAGGTCAGCCAACTTCGAGACAGCGACGCCTGAACAAACGTCGACTGTCCATCTTGCCATCTCGTCAATCCGACGGTTGATGCCATCCACGGTCCTCCGATTGACCGATCTCTGGGACACTACAAATAGGTCTCGAACTCTCCCTCCATTACTGCAAAACACTCTCCTCCATGCCCATGGCGACGAGTGACACTGGCTCAAGCTTGGCCCTATGGTCCACCGAGCTCTACCACTACGAAGCCAGCCCGGGCCTGTCCCTCAGCCACGTTGCCGACGGTGGCGCGACGACGGACTCTACCACCGCCGTCGCCTCTTCAGCTGCTGCCGTGACGAGCCCGACGTCCGCGGGGTCCGGCGGCGGGAGCCCGACACGGACCCGGGTGGGCAAGCCGGCATCGGCGAGGAAGCGGTCCCGGGCGTCGCGCCGCGCGCCCGTGACGCTCCTCAACACGGACACCGCAAACTTCCGCGCCATGGTGCAGCAGTTCACCGGCATCCCCGCACCCAGCCCGTTCGCCGGGACCGGCGCCGGCGGCGTGCCGGTCATCAACTTCGCCGCCGACTACGGCTTCCCGCCGCCTGCGGGGGTCATGTCCTTCGACCACCTCCACCAGCAGCAGAAGCAGACGTTCCAGGACCAGCTCCTCCGACCACAGCAGCAGCAGCAGCAGTACACCGGCGCAGCATTCGGTTACAACAACTTGCAAGCCTTCGCTGGGGGCAGCCACGGCGTATTCGCGCATGGGCTCGGCTCGGCGGAGGACAGGATGCTCCTGCAGAGCATGCAGGCGGCGCAGATGCCTGCGTCCGCTGCTAACAACGTGGCTAATGGTTTCTTTGCTTAATTAATCGTATATACAATTAATTAAGGTGCGTGCTTGGAATTAAGAGAGTGCAAGGAGCGAAAGATTAGAAGCAGAAAGACCACTTTAGTGTTAATTAAGCTTCTCTGTGGCATGTATTTGCTGTTTAATTTTCTTCACTTGTTGCTCAAGGCAATTTAGTTAATTATCAGCTGCAGCTAGCGATGTAAATACTAAATTTTTGACTGTAATTTTGTCAACCTCATGGCTCATGTGGCTTGTGAATTCACTGAGTTGTGAAACTCATAATCGGGGAAATCGATTACTTGTCTCTAGTGTCTATCGTTTGGTTTGCATGGGTTGGATTGTTTCAGAAGCAAGGTTCGGTCGGAGGCGACCGTGCCAGGTGTGGGCCGGCTAATTAATCACATGTTGTCTTCGCGGGTTTCTGCAGAGTGCGTGCTGCGTGGCCCGTCGTGTGGTGGTCGACGGATTCGACGGGTTGGCGCGCGGCGGAAAATGTGGGCCCCGGAAACAGAAATGCATGCATGCTTCCGAAAAAGAGCATGCATGCAAGCGTGACGAGTCGATGACGATGGAGAGGTCAAAGTCAGAGTTGTCATGCTGTTGTATATGCATGTTTATATTGGGCCTTGAAGACTCCTAGGCGAGATGGGTTCGATCTTTTCTTAAGAGAAGGCAAAAACTTTGCCTTAATTTATTAATAAAATAAAATTTATTATAAAAGAGAAAAATTAACAAAAACTAGAACTATAAAATACCTACAAACTAAGCAAGACTAGACCTAAGGGATTATCAAACCAAACTCATATTCAACACGTGCTACTGCGAAGCCCCATGCTACTCATAAATATTATAGTCACCATCCATCACATTTACGATCCAATGACTCTAATTTCACAACAGAAAACCACCGATACATTGAACATCATAAACAGCCGCACAAGCCCATGCCAACCAAGACTGCCTCCACTGGCTCACAATACTCCAAACAACTCTCATTGCAAGAAACCATTAAAATTGAAGCCATCCACTTGGCAACTTTAACTTCGCCGTTGTATGCCTCACTGGTAGGAAGAGCGTCACATAAGCATGGACACTAAGTCTGCCGCACACATCCCGCGTGCACCATCTACCGAGTTTAAATTTTCTTTATCTTTACTCTTATTAAGATGTCAATTGGTGGCTGTAGTTGTCTATCATCGGCTAAACCACTATTTGGACCCGACAGAAATGGTTGAGATGAGAGCGAATATGAATAATCTAATATAGCATAAATAATAGTATAATATTTTTAAATATATAATATTTTTTAATTAGTAATAACGCACATGCATTTTACTAGTTCATAGGTGCCCACGGCCGTCGACACGAGTTCACGAGAACCTCTAAGTCGAACAACCCAGATACATAGAGATCCCTGCGTGCATCTAGATACCTCCTCTAACTTGTGATCTTTAGTGTGCAGTCGAGATTGACCGATGTAGACATGGACTGCGGATCGCTTCGAGTACATTCAACCCACCATCTGGACATGGTTCACTGCTGTAAAAGCATTGAACTAACGCTCGAAGCAGATCTTCCCGATGGTGCCGTATATTCTCTTAGAGAAAAAGGCACATCACAGGTTTCATGGCGAGCTTATAAGTAGTTCACAGACTTTATAATAAGCTGAAAATCATAGAAAAGGGAAAAGCGGGCGAGCAGTGGCGGATCCAGAACGAGAATGATCCAGTGTCAATTTAAGACTATTACATGTATAATTATCAAGCAGGTTGTACAAAATTTGCATTAAGATGTGCTTGCAACAATGAAAATACAAAATCTTACTGGTGTCATTTGCACCATTTGTTACAACATAGGTCTGCCCCTACGGGCAGATGGAGTGTTAAGAGTTATAGCAAAGGAAAAACGTTTTCATCAAAGATGACATCCCACGAGATATAGACACGTCCTACGGAAATATCCAAACACTTAAACCCTTTGTGAAGATTGCTACATCCAAGAAAAGCTCACTGTTTAGATTAGAATTTGAAGCTTATGAGAATTGTAAGGGCGAATGTTTGACCAACATGTGCACCCAAAAACTCGAAGAGATGAGTAATCAGATTTTTTCCTCAAAAAGAAGCTCTAAAGGAGTGGTGTTTTGAGTAGCCTTGCTAGGAAGATGATTAATCAAATATATGGTAGCGATAAATGCTTCATCTCAAAATTTTAGGGGCATGCTTACATGCGCAAGGAGTGCTAGGCCAACCTCAACATTGTGCCGATATTTTCTTTCAGCGAAACCATTTTGTTAGTGTGCATAGGGACATAAAATATGATGGGAAATTCCTATATTCTGGAGAAACGAGTTTAGTTTCTAATATTTACCACCCCAGTCGGTTTGCGTGGCAAGAATTTTTCGATCAAGCCGTCTTTCAACGAGGTTTCGAAACTTATGGAATTTCTGGAAAACTTCAGACTTGTGTTTAAGCATGAATTTGCTGTAATCATCAATAAAACTAACATAATAATTCTTTCTTCCAACAGAATTACATGCGGGATCCTAAACATCAGAAAACACAAGTTCTAAAGGCAGATGTAAAACACTAAGAGACTTTGGATAAGGTAGTTGATGAATTTTGGCCTTTTGGCACGCATCACATATCGACTCTTTATTTGACTCACTGGAACATGGGAGATTATTTTTGCTAATAATTTGATGCACCATAGATGGCGCCGAATGTCCTAGACGACTGTGCCATCTTGCCAAGGAGGGCTTGATCGCACCACATACTTGTTTCCTTGGAGCGGATGAAGGAACATATGACAAAGGATAGAGGCCCCTTTTACATCTACCGCGAAGTAGAGTTTTCTTTGTTGCTTGATCCTTGATCAAAAAGAAGTCGGGATGAAATTCTAGAAAAGCTTGACTATCAGTAACTAGACGATGAACGGAAACAAGATTTTTATTTGCACTAGGAACATGAAGAACATTATTCAAGTGAAGATCACGACTAGGGGTGCGAACAATAGTATGACCAATATGGTTAATATTCATACCTACGCCACTAGCAGTGTGGACATGATCGTTGCCGTTGTACTTGTCGCGGACGGTCAACTTGTCAAGTTCGCTTGTAATGTGGTCGGTGGCGCCCGTGTCGGTATACCAGTTGGTATAAACACCATAGAAGTTCGTCGCTGCCACGTTGCCACTCCTTTCTTGTGGCACAAAGTTGGCGTCGAACCGGTTCCTGTAGTTGATGACAGTGTGTCCAGGCTTGGTGTAGAGTTGGCATATCGGGCGTGGGCGATTGTTGTTATTGTTGTTGTTGCTACGGCCACAACCATTGTTGGAGTAGTTGCCGCAGCCACAACCGTTGTTGCTATTTCCGCGCCAATGTCCTCCGCGTCCTCGCGGATTGTAGCCATCACGTCCACGCGTGAGGCCACGTTCATGGATGACTGAGATGGTCCTCCTTGAAGGAGTTCCATCCTCATCTTGAAACTCAGGAGTTGGGCGTAAAGCTCGCCCACGGTGATCTGTTCCACTCGTGCCGTAACGGTCGACACGAGAGGGTTGTAGTCGATGTCGAGACCGGCAAGGATGTAGGAGACCATCTCCTCGTCGTCGAGAGGCTTGTCGGCTGATGCCATCTCATAACCGAGCTCCTTCATCTTGCCAAGGTATTCAGCAACTGTCATGTTACCTTTTGGTGTCATTGCCAAAGCTATACAGATATTGACAACCCGGGAACGAGGCCGCGAGGAAAACATGTCCTTAATGGCCTTCCACAGATCCACCGCGCTCGTCATGGAGACGACTTGAGAAAGAACCTCCCGAGAGGGGGAGGACATGAGGTAGCTGAGGAGTTGTTGCTCCTGGGCAACCCAATGCGCATGAGCGGGGTTCGGCGCCTAGGCCGTCTTGTCATTCTTGGTGACGTCCACCATCTTAGGAGGGGCTTTAGTAGTGCCATCGAGAAAGCCTCCCATCTATGCACCTCTCACGGCAGGGAGGACTTGAGCTCTCCACATAGGCCAGGTAATTGTTCCTCGAGAGTTTTTCCGTGACCGGATGACCAAGAGAACTAGTCATTGCCGATCCAGAGGTGGAAGGTGATTCCATAGATGCGCTTTAGGAAGGAGAAGGCTCTGATATCATATAGAAAGAGAGATCAATGTACTATTGATCCATGGAAGCATTGTCACATCTGAGAGGCCATGTCATTCTATTAATAGACCCGATCAAGCCGTCGGGAGGCAGTTACAGGGATTGGTTACAATCTGTAACAAGACACACACGTTCACAGCTCATACACAACAAGGATTGATTTTATCTACAACCAGATTCTTGCCTTGACGTGGTACAACTCTTAACACGGAGGACATGGTTTTGTATTCTTGATGAATGTCGAGCCGAATTCTATTCTTAAAGAAAAGAAGATTCTATTGATCTTTTGGCTTCTGCGTTACCGTGATACAAAACGTGTAGTGCGCACGTTATTCCTCCGGTTTCTCGAAAAACCTACACTCCATAACTGACTCCTAAATTGATCGGTTTGTGAACAAAATCTTTTGAAAAACGTTCACCAAATGATCAAAACGCGGAAAAGAAGAAGAAAAACGGTCTCGTAACTCAAGGAACCGTTCTGTGTGCTAAATGATACTAGATAAACGGGCTAGTAAAGATGACTGAAGGTTTGAAGCTAACAGCAGCCAACAGTGGCAAAAACGCCATGTCCACCAGCCATGCTCGCGACTGGCAGCAACTCCCCGACGCTGCTCGCCGGAGAACTAGGAAGCGGAAGTGCGGGCATATGAGCGTGTCCGGAATTAATGGAGTTACAGGGGCATAGCCGCATATCACAGTCAGTCACTTATTTTTAGCTTTTCGGTAGAGCTGATATGCGACGAGCACACTCAGTGATCCCTATATATACGCATCTACGATCCATCAGAGAAGTGTAATTAAAGAGCGAACCTAACAGCAATTGTGGAATATAAGCCACTGGGATGCTGGACAATCCTCCGTTTATACACATGTATTATGCAGATCAATAGTGCTTCACAAACGACTCATCGACGTGTCATGGCATGGTTTGCTCTTCACATCTTCCGTTTTCTCCGCTTCCCTCCTTTAACACCAAGCAGCAGGGCTCAACAGCACAACGGTCCACACTGCACGCCGCCGTCCTCTCCAATCCCACCCCGCTACCTCGCTCTACCCCGCCATCGGCCCCCCAAGCTCACTGAGAACCTGAATGCAGATACTAGGTAGAAAACACTTGTAACATGCGCTGAATTACTGTCAATCATGAACTTTTATTGCCATTCGGTGTCCTATCACTGCACTTCGTTTTTACTTGTGTGAATTTTATTTTGGACCACGAGTCCGTCGCAAACTGTCCGGTTAAAGAAGCTAAAATAACTCATGATACTGAGTCTGATTTTCCTACAAAAATCGTCGTTTTAACCAGATTTAAACTCCGGTCCTCGTCTTGACAGATTTGGCCCACCTCCAACCTCACCGCGGACTTCTTCTAGGCAGTGCCCTCGACGCCCACGTCCCATGCTCTGCCGCCACGCTGCCAAGTTTGTTGCAAATTTTGGTTGAAAGTGTCGTGAAAAATTAAATCTGGTGTAACCGACAAACTTCTAGACCAAAAAAAAATTACTTCCTGTCTCAACTCGGTTAGGATAAGTTCATAAATAAATTATCCTAAATCTAGTTCTAAATCCAATGCACGATGCATTAGTCTCATTGCGCGACTGGTCACGCGCCATCAGATCGGGAGAACGAGAGGAGGAAAAAGGGAGAAAAAAAAAGGAGAGAGAGAAGGAAGAATGGGGAGGCGGAATGTCAGGGCTCAGAATTGTACTTGAGTTAGGGAATGATACTTCGTCAAAGATCGAGAAACCACCTAACGAGGGCACACATTTACCTCATATGCATCTATCTTAGGTAGTCCGACACCGAACCAGCACAGTATACGAACTTCACATGACTATCTGGTCGTATATCTCACTGCTGGTCCAGCCGGCTAGAAACGAGTATTATTTGACAAGTCAAATATAATTCCAAACTCCCATGTAGAGGTTTGATATTCATCTCCCACGACGAGCATCACAATCAATTAGAAGAGTCTGACTTCTGCGTCCACATGCTAACCTAATTGGCCGAAGCACAATTAGTGGGTCACCCAGAGGCCCAATACAGAATCCACACCCTGCCTAGCCGACAATTGCATATCAGCTCGCAAGTCACTCAACTAATATGATCACAAGACTCGCACAAAAGATAAAGATCAAATCCCTATCGTCACCCTCATACACTTCAAACATACACGCACGGTGTATGGAGCAACATGGTAAACAACTTGTATATCATCACACAAACTCTAAAAGAATATTTACCTAATAGGAGTACTTAGTTCACATCCCTTAGGTTTTGGCAGGTACATACATTACAAGTAGGAGAACCGAAGGTCATAAGTAGCAAATGAATAAACAACAGAAACATAAATGTTCAACTCTGGTTACAAGATAGTATCACTTAGACCCAACATGACCCACAAACAACCAAGAGTTCGATAAAGTTGGTAGAGGTAACAGTCTAGACGTCATCCTGGAAATACTCACCGATGGAGGGTTCACCTGTTCCTATGTATGCAATAACAACTATCAATAAGTACAAACGTACTCGTAAGTCTTAGTAGTGCTTTGACATGAAAAGTAGCATGACAGAACATAAATAAGAGCAATCTACCATAAATATGCTAGTAAACATCTGAATAATAACACAATGATTTCATCAACAAACCGACAACGACTCACAAGAACCAATTATAGCCTAAGCAGCATTTAACATTATCTTTATCCATGAGGAACATCAACTGATCATTCGAACCAAGTTGAGATCAGATTTCATCATCAATTTCAAACAAAGAGACATTGGTCACTCGACACCCCACCTGATGCTCCGGGGTTCCTCACATGGGGGTTGCAAAGCCCCATGTGAGCGAGATCCGCCTGGCCGCTCCTATTGTCTTCTCACGACAAATTCTCAGCGGCTAACAGGGAGCACAATGAAAGGATCGTTGATCAGACCGGGATAGCAGTCAGACCCGCTAGCTTGGGTCAGAGCTCGCCTGCGGCTTTGCAGCCCGTGCATGCTGTCGGGGAGGTTCGGGAAGGGCTCTAGGGTACCGAGGATGGAAAAGGAAGGAGAGGGAGAGGTGATGAGCTCACCTTGGGGTTGGCGGGGTAGAGGAAGGAGGGGAGTAGTGGGGGATGGCTGGCAGTTGGAGGAGATGGCATCGGAGCCGGGGAAGATGGTAGGGAAGCGGCGTGGAGGGAGTCGTGGAGGTAATGGTGACCGTCGGTGGAGCTCCCCAGGGCGCTGGTGAGTTCCTCGGCGTCCTCGGGTGGCTTCGCGGGGTCCCGTGCTCGCTTCCAACAGCGAGGGAGGCGGCGGTGACAACCTGCTCACCGACAGGGCAATGCTGCGCGCAGGAGGAGAAGAAGAAAGGTCAGCTGGAGCATGGGAAAGAAAACGAAGCTCAATAGGATGGAGAAGAGGCGGATGCTCACTGGAGAAGAAGAAGAAGAAGACTCGCCGGCAGGGAGCTCCGGTGTGGCTTCCCGGCAGCGACGAGGATGCAGGGCTGCTAGGGTTTTCGTTGGTTTCCAAAAAAGGGAGAAGAAGGGATGAGCAAAAGGGGAAGGGAGGCTGGTCGGGGCGAGCCATCAAGGGCGTTGGCGTCTGGTCGGGGCGGAGCGCGTGGCGCATCGTGGCCACGCTATCCCAGCTAGCAGCGGCGACATGGATGAAAGGAGCTGACGGATGGGGCTCGCCGATCAGCTACAGAGAGAAAGAGAGAGAACTAGCGGGCTAGGTGGGTGGGCTGGCGTGGCGACCTTGGCCCCAAGCGTTAGTGGGCCGAGGCCGGCCCGCTTGGCCGAAAAGGCCCATTTCCTCTTATTGGATTTATTTTTTACTTTATTTTTCTTTTCTTTTACTGCTATGATTGTTTTCCAATTGAATAGAGGCTGTAAAATTTATTTAAAAAATTCATAAAATTCACCGGGGCTCTAGAACATGTATGCAACCCACTGTAAAATTTTAGATCAAATAAAAATAATTTTGGTGAAAATTCATCTTAATGTTCAAATTTACCCTAGTTTGGATTTGAACAATAGCTAGGTGTTCTAGGTTTCCAAAAATTATGAAATTTCTACTAGAGGTGTATATTATTTTATAATGCCCAGGTATGAAAGTTCATAGGATTATATGGAAGGAATCACCATAAAATAATATATCTATAGTTTTGCCATTTTAATAATTCGGATGATTGTCACATAGTTAATGTAGTTCTTTGGTCATTTGTTTTTGGTTTCACCACAATTGCAACCCAAGGGAGACCATAGACCTATGAGGGTGCTAATTAGGGTTTCGGCAAACTTTTGTTGAGAAATCATAGTTATAATAGTTCTAGGTTTTGTTTAATTTGAGAAGAAGTTGGAGGATGATATAAACTAGGGTTTATGAAATGCATAAATGTAAGAGGGGAACATTATTTCATGCTTAGATGCTTACAAGGTCTATATTACACATTGGGATGTTACACGGAAGGCTCACCGGTGACCGGCGATGGGTGACGATAGGCATCCCGGGGCCTAGCCAACGGCCAGACGGGTGTTATCCCCCCTCCCCCTCCCCCCGGGTTTAGAGGGAGTGCCTAATCAGGGCGCTAGATCGGCCTAGGGGACGTGGTGAGGTGGCGGTTTGGTGGTGGAGCGGGAGGAGAAAGAAGATAAGGGAGTGGCGGTGAGGCGGCCATAGGGGAGAGGAGAGGGCGATGAGGCGGCGGTTGTATGCAAGGAAGAAGAAGGGGACACACAATAAGCATAGTGCTGTCCCTTTTCATTTCCTGTACAAGAGCATTTTGCATCTGAGGACGTTAGGTTGCTTTCCTCCTTTCCATCCTCGAGTGATATTTTGCATCCAGATATGGGTCAATTTCGCATATGTCCTTTAACGATTCAACTTGAAGGAACTATTCTGATAGTTGCGTCGATCATTTCTTGATCCTGGGCAAGTGAGTGCCGGCGTGATTTCATCATCAGTCAGTTTCCCTCTTTTTACAAGAAAAGAAAGAACAGATACCTGTCTTGCAAGCTGATGAGTTGCTTTGGTTCCTTTCTTGGAATAACTATTACCAGTAGTCAATACTTTTTCCGTTTCAGTGCTCCAAGAGGATGCTTACCAACCTCCCTTCTGCTTCCCCTTTTTCGTATCCTTTGTCACCTTCTGCTTCCCCTCTCTCTTATTCTGCTCAGGTGCATACTTGCCCGATGGATTTGGTGGTGCCAAAAGATGCTTAAAATTGAGTATAACATTCCTAAAGCGCCCTTTCAGTCCCCTGAGTACTCGGTCCTCTGAGCTTTGTTGTTCTCGGTATTTGTTTATTTATTTATTTTGATGCAAACCACGGAGGCACAAGGCCTACCTGAACAGCTTTTTTAACAGATAATGGCATGACATTACAGCAGCAGAAGAAGCAAAATTATAGGGGATGAGAAGAGGGCAACGACAGAAAGTGGAAAAGATCTAACCCAGTCGCCTTCCCTCACCAAATGAATGTATAAATTATTCATTACACAAAGACAAAGCTCAAAGTTGAGCAATGGAACAAACTGATATAGTGAAAAAGCAACAAATCAATCCACATTCCACGGGCTGTAATCACTGAACTAAATGTCTAAATATCCACATCTCATATTCTAAATTCACGCCTCGGTGAATCTCAGAACTCAGAACAAGGTCTCATGATCTCACATCTCGGTGCAACAGTTGAACAAGTCGACTTCAGTTTGACGATTCAGGGATGTACCTCAATACTACTGCCGACGCCTTGGAAGTGGAAGTGTTGAACTGAAGCCTCGCTGGCTAGTTCTTGCCCATTGTGTTGATGGAGGACGCGACGTGCGGCTCACTGCGGCCTTGCCGCGCCGGGGTGCCCACGCTGTGAAGCCTCACCGAGCCTCCTGCGTATGAAGCACCAGAGCCTCGTTGCTCGTGGGGAATAGAGCCTCGCCGGTCGGCGTGCACAGAGAAGTTCAGATCAAGAGGGGTGGCATCGACAGATAAAAAATGAAGCCTCGATGTGTAGTCGCTGCGCTGTTGAGAGGGCCATAGGGGGCGATGGCAGGAGAGGAACGCCCGCACTGGTCCAGGATTTGAAGCCTGGCCGGTTGAGCTCGTACAGTCGCTGCGTCGTCGTATTGCTGCGATGGAGGGCACCGTTACTCCTCCCTCAGAGTATTCGACAACGGCGGCGACGGTAGTCGAAGTGGCGCGAAGGGATGGGCAGGGGCAGGGGAGAGGCGGTGGCGACGAGATTGGCGAGGAGACCACAGGGGAGAGGCGCCTGTACGAATAAAGTCGTTATTTTTTGCGTGGACGAAGGGCGAACGTGCGGAGGAGAACAGAGATGAATGGGATTTGAAACAGTCGAGAGAAATTAGGAGGGGTTGATCACGGGAGCAATGTATAATTAAAGTTGAACTCGTAGGAGTTTAAATTAAATTGTGAGTCGTCGGATGCGAATTGACGTACGCCTCAGATTGTTTGGATTCTATTGTCTGTTACCTTTGCTATTTCTCAAGCGAAGGAGAATTTATTAATTCTCAGTCACCTAAGTTACACATTTTTTGTACCTCAATTACACAAAAAAAAGTACAACTTAGGTATAAAAAATGTGTAACTGTTCAATTCTGTCCAGTTACACATCTCTAAACCGTAAGTTACACATGATTTCTAAAATGTGTAACTACCTATTAACCATTGGATCAAGAATCAATATTTAGGATCATTGATTTAGAAATAGTTATTTCTAAGTCGACTTAGAAATAGACACTGTAGGTATAAACTACTTATCATCCTAATAATGCTCCGTTTAGAGTAACGTTGGCTTTTAAGAAACAAATACAATTTCAACTTCATGATATGATAACTACCTCAAAACTTCTATTCTAGAGCCATCAGTAGCGAAGTATCACCGTGACATGTAAAGATTCTCGTACTGGCTTGATTCCACGGCTTAGGCCCTGTTTGGTTGGGCTGTGGCTGTTGGAAAAGCGGATGTTGGCTGGCTGTATGGAATAGGCGGCTGTGGCTGTTGGCACGTGAGGATTCGGCTGTCCGTGTTTGGTTCGGCTGTGGCTGTTGGCTGTTGGATGAGGAAATGTCTGAAATGCCCCTACAATGTATATTTTGTGAAAAAAAATTTAGAATAATCTAAAAAATTCAAAAAATCCAGAAAAAATCATAAAAATCAGAAAAATTCAAAAAAATCAGGAAAAATAAAAAAATCATTAAAAATTCGAAAAAATCAGAATTTTTTTAAAAAAATCAGAAAATCATGAAAAATTCAAAAAATTCAGAAAAATTAGGAAAAAAATCATAAAAATCAGAAGAATTAAAAAAATCAGAAAAATCATGAAAAATTCTAAAAAATCAGAAAAAATTCAAAAAAATAAAGAAAAATCCAGAAAATTTAAGAAAAATTTAGGAAATTAAAAAAATAATTAAAAATTCATAAAATTTTCCATATACTAGAGTCTCTACACTATTAGTACAAGTTACTCATCTCATTGCTAGGGCAAAGAAAATTTCGATCGACAATCAATTCACTCATAATAACAGGGAAGAGTACACTAATTGCAGAATCTTCACATGATGGTATACTGGAGTAGTGAACTATCCACAACATAGCATGCCCTCATTCAGAGTAGAAGCAAAAGCAATATGCGGTACCATTCCCATCCCCCAATTACAAATTACAATGCAACATCAAATTGCTCCTCATAGTATAATCACTGAGAAAGAGCTGATCAAATGATCCTACCTCTCCTTTCCTTTATGTTCATTTTGTTTTGGGTAAATCAAGACCAGCTATGTCGATCCTCCACAGGCTATGTACACAATTCGCTCCTCCACACAAAGCTTTAATGGCAAGTGGGACTCTATGATTTTGAATGGTGGGATGCCCGAGATTTCCAACAGCTTGCGGGCCTATTCGCGTCAGCAGTTCAGCATGTTGGAGAGGCCGTTTGTGAGAACCCTAATTCTAGCGTAGTCGAGATAGGCGTGAGGTGGAAGTCGTGGAGCAACTCGCGCTGCTGAGTTGATCCAAACCTAACGAGTTATGTCGAGAGTTAGTCGAGAGGGGAGGACTTGTTGTGCATTCATATCATACATGGCATACATTATAAGCATTCATACGAATTCATGTATAAGAAAAGAGAAACTTTATTAATTGAAATATGAAGTACAAATATCATAATACAATATTGCTACAAAAAGAATAAAGAAGAAGAAAATGAAAATTACATAATGAAATCTTTCTACCTATACATCATCTAACCTAACTCTTGAACCTTCGGGTCTTCAAAGTCTTCAAATCGGAGAAGGATGCCGAGAGCCGGAGGGGGAAGCCTTCGGGAATGTAGGCGGTCATCCGAGGTCGTCGAGCATGAGTACTCGAGACCGTTGGGAATCGTGCCGTTGCTGTAGGAGGCAAAAGTTCCTAAACCTATATTTTTAAATATGTGTGGTCTTATCGGCACAGTTCCGCCGACGTCCGCAGGGTTAGCTGCGGGGGCAAAATAGTGCCGATGACCTAGAATAGATTTTAGTTTTCGAAAATAATTTTGTAAAACATTTTGTTTTCAAAATGTCCGAGGGCCACGTGGCTAAGACCCTCATCGGACAAAACCTAATATTTTATATTAAGGATAAAAGAGGTGAGAAGAATATTTAAAAATAGTTTTGTTTAACTTATGCTAAATTGCCTCCATAGCCTTGCTTTTGAGAAGAAATCATTTTTGCTAAAACCAAAAAAAAGGAAAAGGGCAGCCACCCATATCCATCCAATTAGCCCACATGAATTGACCAAGGTCAATACTTTTGGAAATAGGAGGCAACAGTCCATCGAGCAATATACCCAGCAATCATTTCATGTAAACTGAACCAAGGCAACAAGTGTGAACAAGGCAGCAGCCATCGAGTGAACTTCCAGGCAGCCAACAAAAATTAAGCAAGCATGAGGTGGCAGTACTAGTATCAAGGAGAGCATAGGTAGAAAGAGCTCAAGGACAGCTGAATAGTACAACCTCCATTTCTAAACCGAATGCACCAGACCAACACGCACACAGCAGCATACCTGTAGGAGCCAAGCTCCAGGAGAACCAAGAGAACAAGGGAGAAGGGAGAAGGAGCTTAGAGAGAGAAGCTGTAGCCATTCCATAGGAGCTCAAGAGGAGGACCAGCCGAAGAGAAGAGAGAGCAGACCACCAGCTAGCTCAGGAGCAAGATCAAAGGAGCCAAGTCCTTGCTCAGCTTAGGAACAAGGTAAACAAGCTCTAGATTATCACAGCTTTGCAAATGCATACAGCTGGGAGTTAAATGGCACAATAGAACCCTCAGAACCATCTTTGCATCACAGAAATTGTAGAAGACATTTGTAGAATCTGTTCTTATTCTTTGGCATTAAAGAAATGTCCCAAACAAATCCTCAGCTAAGAGTTCATCATTAGGTTTTTATCTAGGCAACTAGTGAAGTATCTGTCCTTATCTCAGGTTTTACATTCTCCTTAGAGAATCACCACTCATACATATGTCAAGGCAGCAGTGTAGTACCTATTCTTTCAGTTAACCAACTGATTTTAGGTATATGCAAAATGGAAGCAACAGATAAGCAATATAAATCATGTGCAGTAGATGTCCTTATCAGATTTCATGCACCTTCTCAAATCCTTTCCTATTTTAGTCATCATAAAATTGAATATCAAATAAGGATCTGTATTGCAGCATCTGTTCTTCAATTTAACAGCTAACAGATACACATATATGTGTATTGAGGCATTGAAAGAAACAACATAGTAGTAATCTGCTCTTATCAGCCTTGCTAATAAACAACGGGATGCTAAGCAGCAATACATCGAGTGAAAGAATCATAGCATCTGTCCTTATCAAGCCAAGCTAGTGCAGCCACATGTAGGAATAATAAGGATCAAAAATCAAGTGCAATATCTGTCCATATCAATTCGTACAGAAAACACCCACACCAGCACAATAACCGGATGATCTAGTGCCCAATTAGATTTTGAATCAAGTCAAAATTCACTAACCGTAAGAAAGCAAGCAATTAAGTAGGTTAGGCATAAGAAATCACCATGGCCAAGCTACATAGCAAAAACCCTAGAAATTGGGGAATTTTGGAATTGAGGAATTGGGGGAAATAGCAAGCAAAGAAGAGGGAAAAGAGGCTTACCTGAGGCGGCACGTCACCACGGTTGCGGTGCGGTGAACTCACCGCCGTCCGGCGGTGACGACCGGGAGTGGAGCAGCCAGGCGAGGTGGCCTGAAGGGGCGCCGAGGAGAGGTACCGGGGCGGCGCAAGGGCGGACCGTAGCGGGCGGCGGAGTGGGGCGGGGAGGGGGCGACCTCTGGCGTCGGGGGCGGAGCGGGATGGGGACGAGCCCGGGATGGGCGGCGAAGAGCTCGGGCGGGGCGGGGAAGAGCTCGGGTAGGGAGGGGCCGAGCTCGGGCACAGCTGGGTGGCAGCGGCGGCCGCTGGATCGCCATGGAGCCGCGGTTGGTGGAGGTGATGACGGCGGCCTTGGCGCTGGAGGAGGAGAGGTCGGAGCGGGGGATGGAGGTGGAGACGGAGGATCCGGACGGGGCCAGCGCAGATCCGGACGAGGACGGCGGGGAACGGCGGGGTTGGCGGGGATCCGGAGGGGGATAGCGGAGATTTGGATGGGGCGGCGACGGTGTGGCCACGGCAGGGGAGATTTTTGGACGGATCCGGAGCTGGGGGCGGTGGAGGACCGGCGGCGAGCTGCGAAGGGAGTCGGGGAGGGCTGGCCGCGGCGGGACGGGGGTAGCGCGTGGAAAAGGGTAGCGACCACTGCGGGAAGCTGCTCCCGGCTGGCTTCCCGCAATGGCCCCTTTCTCCACTTCAACGCCGAAGCGGCTGTTGCGGGTAGCCGGGGAGAAGCTGCCCCTTTGGTTTAGCTTCGGCTGTTGCGGGGGCAAATGCACCGCTGAAGCTAAACCAAACAGGGCCTTAGTACAGCAACACAACAATCACTGACTGATTAACAGTCTATATTATACAGCACATTAAGTCATAGCAACTATAACGGTACATATATATTGTCTCCTGTGTAGCATACAAGTATACATAATTCTAAAATCTTTTTTTGGCAAAGACACAAACCATTCCACATCTACACTTAGATTATTGTTCTTGGGTTTTCCTTTAAAGAAAACTTAAAAGTGCGTTTTCGAATTTCTTAAAACTCTGAGGTGCATACAAAGTCTGCTCTACTACAAGTCCTCTTTAATTCACTGGAATTTTACAGAAAACAAGAAAAATTCCCGCAAATCAAAGAGGCCTTGTTCATGTAGCTGAAGGTACTACCGCTACAAATATGCCAGTTTATTGGACAGGGTTAGGACACACTAGTACACTACTGCATGCTTTCATCTCTTTGGCTAGTGCTGATCCTCTCCAATCTTCTGTCACCTTTTTTCCTAGCCTTCTCCTCTCCATGTTGTGGCTGCTCCACTTCTCTTGCTCTCTTCTCCTTTTCTCCTCGCTGGTCTGATCGTCTCGGCCAGCTTCGTCGTCCTCCTATCCATTCCACATGGAGGTTTCGTCACACATGTCCAACTGTAGCAACGCCTCGGCCACGCCCTCCCCCGAGCCGCCGCCGTCGTGGCCGCTCGACTACGACGTGGTGGTGATCCTGGCGGCGATGCTATGCGCGCTGGTGTGCGCGCTGGGGCTCAACTCCATGCTCCAGTGCGTCGTGCGGTGCACCCGCCGCGCCGTGTCCGACCCAGTCGACTGGGTGGCGCACCGCCGCGCCAACGTGGGCCTCAAGCGCGAGATCCTTGTCGCGCTCCCCGTGGCCACCTACGTCGCCTCGCCGGCGCAGAAGCAGCAGCAGCAGCAGACGTCGTCCGCCGGGTGCGCCATCTGCCTGTCGGACTTCGCCGACGGGGAGAGGATCCGGGTGCTCCCCGTGTGCGGGCACCGGTTCCACGTCGTGTGCGTCGACAGGTGGCTCGCGTCGCGCTGCTCGTGCCCGACGTGCCGTCGCCGCCTCTCCCCCGATCAGGGCGTCGGAGAAGAAGGCCACCACGACCTGCAAGTTTTGACTGCCGTATGATCAGTTCAACGTTTTCTCTTGCTTCAGATCGTTGTTTCGGCTCATCATGTGTGTCAGGTGCTGCGTGTGGCTGATGCTCATCCCGTAGGCTTACTTTGCCATCTCGAGAGCTTTTCATTTCTCTTAATAAACGATCATCATGCGTTTAATGGGCGCTTAACATGTTATATGGCTGTGTATTAATTTCTCGGCAAGATTGTCCATTTCAACTTAAACTTTTGGTTCCTAGCCATGCATCCGTTGTATGTATGAGTGCACGGCGAATGCGACATCAGCAAGTAGCCGTGGAGACATGAAAGGGATAGGTAAGTCGCACTCGTGAGAGATGACACGGTAAAGTAGGGAAATTTGGACTTGATTCGCAGGGTTATCGTCGGGGGCGTACGCGATGCCCCCTCCACCGGAGAAGCCACTTGATGGCAGGGCGGGAATGGGATGTGATGAGGAGGGCGACTCCGCCGGTTGCTGTCAGGGACGGAGCCAGGAATTTTATTAAAGGAGAGCCAATAGAACATATATAGACATGTAAAACATTGAAGGGGGCTATATATATGAATTTAGATATTAACTCCACATACTATTAGGGAGGTCTGAGAAATTTTTTCAGCATGGGGAGAGCCATGGCCCTAGCTCGCCCCCTGCTGGCTCCGTCACTGGTTGTTGCGGTGAGCTATTGGCCTTGCTCTGCGAATTTCTCAATCAGAATCCAGTTTGCCGTGGATTGAGAAGGGGAATATCTTCATGAGGATTGGAGTACCTTTCCGGAGATATCGATTCCCAGTTTTGGACTGCGCCGAAATGCGGCGTAGGATGCGGAGATGACGACACCAAGAAGAAGCGATTACAAAATATGTGGAAAAAAGGCTTTCTTTCTCTCTAATTTTGAAGCTTGATTTGAGCGAATGACAGACATGACCTTTTGCGCTTTTTTGAGTAAAGCCTCTAATGACTGTACGGGACAAGGACAGCAATGTTTTGGGGTACGGTTCATCGTTGGTCTGTACGTTCATCGTGGGACCGAATTAACTCTCAGGCCGTTGTGTAGGGCGGCAGCGCAGACCGGCGTCGTCCCGCGACGGGCCAAGAGGCTGGCTCAAGGCAGCCGGTGTTAACCGCGCGCTACGGTGCCCAATCTTTTGTCGGAGATCATGGCATGGCGTCAGTGGTCGGTCGGCACCTGGCAACGGCATCCCTCCCGTGCCGGTTAGCGCCTAGAGATGGCAATTGGCATCCTTCATGTTAGGCCGGGGCTAACGAGAAACCGATCGAAGAAGCCTCCGACTTGGTGGAACACCACGTCTACCTCCCCCGCGACGCCGGTGCCCCGTTGCTGCTGCCCAAAATCGTTCGATGCCAAGAGCTACAAAGCCTGCCCCCATGCGGCCGCCACAAGGCGCGCCGCGCACGCTAGCGCGAGCACGGGCCACAAGCCACTGTGGGAGTCTAGTTTCGACTACTAGACCCCCCTGTATACATCCTCGTCAGTCCAAGATCACGCTGACGGTACACAGGCGAAATGAATAACATTGCATGCATTCAAAGTTAAAAACTTAATTTGAGTACGATATGCCACATGGCTTACAAAGTTCCATGTCTTAATGATATTATTACATCAGAGGAAACAGCGGAAATAAAAGCGAAGCGGCTCCATTCATGCCACAGGCAATTGACGGAAGCCACGCGACCTATTCTTCGGGATCATCATAGAAGAAGTCTTCATCGGCATACTCCTCTGCACACCACCACAACAAAACATGCACGATGAGTACTTTGTGTACTCAGCAAGCCACCTGGCGGCAGATGGTCCTACCATACTACATGCAAGGCTTCAAAGGAAAACTTTATGGCTTAGTTACGTAAAGCAAACTTTTAATTGAAATACTGTAGTAGATTTGAAGGCAGCATTTTGATATAAAACCATTTTTAATATCAGGGGTATTTTCCAGCGTGTGGTCCTCGACCAACACATTCGAGCAAGGAACTCCTGCCTTAGCTCGACCACATGTTTCATCAGCAAAGGGGTAGAGGGAAGTAGCAAGGGGGAGAGGGACATGTCCTTTTCATCAAGAATGAGTCATGTGCTGTCCATAACCTTGGACATGGCTAATCGATTAGTTTATTACTCTGCAGAGTTTGTACACTTTACCCACATGACACGATCATCCCCTTATGCCAAGCTGATCGAGCTTGTACACACACCCATCGGTGTGTTGGCAGGGTGTCCGTGACGAGGTCTTTTAGCTAGATCCCCCTAAGGTGTGACATGCCCACCGGGTCTGGCTTGGAGTCGAGAGTATGTCCCCACACTCCGGTCCCCCCATTTGTGCCGAGGGTCCTCATAGCTACATCCACCCCTTCTGCGGTACGGCAACATCGGCACCAAAGGCTGACTAACCTACTTGACCAAGCCATTACCCATATAGCATGTGATTGTACTGTTGTCACAATTCTCCAACTTCAAGACTTCGGTCTTATTTGATACGGACGACTAATGGCTTCTTCATCTCACGAAGAACGACCATTGCTCCTTCATCCCATGATCCAGCTGTCACCCGCACCTTTTAGATGGTAAGTTTCACCCAGAGTAGAATAGGAAGAATAGAGAGAGAGGGAATCATCGGGCATCCAGTACTAGCTCAGCGAGCTTAACAAGTTTCAGCAAGGATCATCGATCCGAAATTCATTCCTCCGTAGAGGAAAATCAAAACAAGCTAAGCATTTCTCTACTCTATTCAGAATAAAACCTATTAATCTACTCAGGGTATCAAGTATTCAGGGCGACAAGCGAAAAAGGTAAATGTGTGTCAATCGACACGCTAGCTACTGGATTAAAAACAGCATGCTTGTTTGTAAATGATAAAATATTAATGACTTTCAAAAATATATGACCAAATATGATCAAGAAAAGGGGACATGCCTTCGTGGTAGTACTCTCCTTCTTCAGCTGCTTCGGATGCTGGATCGGTCTCTTCACTCCCTATCGTCGCAACGTAACGAGCAAAGCAAATAAATACCCAATTCCAATAAGAATATCTCGGAAAGCAACACGAGAAGAAGCACGACGAAGGTAAGATGCGGGTAGAATGGAACGATGACGCGATAGCGTCATCGCGTAGAAGATAGAAGCTAGGTCTTCTAAGATTGGTCATAACCATATATATATATATATATATATATATATATATATATATATATATATATATATATATATATATATATTCCCTACCGGGTACTTTATACAAACATACACAACATACACCCTAACATGCTATTTATCATGACAAAGGTATAACCAATTCACAATTAACCACAAATAAATATTTATGTGAATCCTAAATATTTATAATGGTTAACAACAGTAAGAATAAATTTAGAACATATAACCACAATTACACATGTATTTATATTATTTTAAAGACTAGAATTCCATCCATAGAGCTATTTTCTATCATTAGCATAAACTAATTAAGCATGAATCATCCTAAAATGTGTTAACAGTACCTAGAGGACATCCAAATAATTGGAGAAATACCTATGAAGCATTGGGATAAAAATTCTATCATTTGCAAATTAAACATAATAAATCCAGAATACATAATTAAGACATGTCCAATAAAAGCTACTCCAAAGGACATAGAAGAATTTAAAATGCACATTGAAGAGTTATTAAAGTTAGGAGCAATAAGGGAAAGTAGAAGTCCACATAGATCAGCAGCATTTATAGTTACAAATCATTCTGAAATAGTTAGAGGGAAGTCTAGAATTGTGATTAATTACAAAAGACTTAATGATAATACCATAGATGATGCGTACAATATCCCAAATAAGCAGGAATGGATCAATAGAATACAGGGGAGTAGATATTTTTCAAAATTTGATTTAAAGGCCGGGTTCTGACAAGTTAAAATGGCCAAAGAATCCATAGAATGGACAGCCTTCACATGTCCCCAAGGACATTTTGAATGGCTTGTAATGCCCTTTGGGTTAAAAAATGCTCCTGCGCTATTCCAAAGAAAAATGCAAAACATATTCAATGAAAACCAAAGATTCATATTAGTATACATTGATGATGTGCTAATATTTTCCAAATCCTATAAAGAGCATATTGCTCACCTAGAAGTATTTTTTAGAAAAGTAGAACAGAATGGGTTAATATTATCTAAAAAGAAAATGGAAATTTGTAAAGAGAAAATTAATTTTCTTGGTCATGAAATAGGTGAAGGAAAGATTTACTTACAAGAACATATTGCAAAAAAGATCTTACAATTTCCTGATACTATGAATGATAAGAAAATGTTACAACAATTTTTAGGAATTGTAAACTATGCTAGGAACTTCATAGAAAACTTAGCAAAACTTGCTGGACCGTTATATGCAAAATTAAGAAAGAATGGGCAAAAATATTTCAATTCCGAGGATATTAAATTAGTAAGGCTAATAAAAGACAAGGTTAAAGAATTAAAACCACTAGAACTACCTCTAGATGAATTCTATCTAATTATTGAAACCGATGCTTCTAAGTTAGGATGGGGAGCTATACTAAAACAAAGACCAAACAAATACTCAGCTAAAACAGAAGAAAAAATATGCAGATATGCCTCCGGAAGCTATAAATTAAAAACTGTAAATAACACTGACAGGGAAATTTTAGCTATAATCAATGCTATAAATTCTTTCCGTTTATATTTAGGATTTAAAGAATTCACAGTAAGAACAGACTGTGAAGCTATATGCAAATATTACAATCAAATCAATAGCAAGAAAAGTTCTACTAGAAGATGGGTTTTATTTGAAGATATTATCACTGGAAATGGATACAAAGTTATATTCGAGCATATTAAAGGAAAGGAGAACATATTGCCTGACTTATTTTCTCGTTCATCCATTTTGCAGAAATGAAGCGAATGATGGGCTTTAATGGAGTAGAATCATTCAGCTTTGGAGCTGAAAATAAGCTAAGAATATTCCCGCCGAACTCATACAAATTCAAGCCTAAAGACCATATCGTACTAGATGATATTCAAGAATGCATACTAGATAATTTCTGGTATCAATATAACAATAGGCGAGAAGACAAGGGCTATATGCTATCTATACTAAATAGCCTCGCCGAATATTTCAATAAAATGAATAATTCATTGCCTACCACAGCAACTCCAGAAATATTAGAACATATAGAGGAGAAGCCAATATATGTGGTATTTAAAGGGCCATTACCTGGAATATATATATCATTCGAAGAAATAGTATCCCAAAAAATAGATGCAAAATTATCTGGGGGAATATCAAGGAAGAAATACACAAATATTGATGAAGCACTAGCCCAAGCTAGAAAAATATTGGGGATAAACTATCATATGGAACCAGCTGCTAAGGAATATATTCAAAAATATAAAAGGGCAAGAAGCAAGAAAGCACCAGCCACGCCATATCTCGAAGTCTTAAAAAAAGATGATACCTCAAAATTTTCATCATATAAAGAATGTCTAGTAAAAGGAGTTGATCCTTTAGACGGAGAATATATAGATTGGAAAATAGAAGAAAAATTTGAAAAAATAGCCCCACAATGGAAAAGAGATATTAAAGAAGACATTCTAAAAGAATTGAAAAAAGAAATGGATGAAAAATTTGAGAACATGAAGAAGATATATGAGGAAAAATATGATATGTCATTCTCAGACGAAGATATTATGGATATTGCCGGACATGGGCAAAATCCAAAAACAGAAGTAAATTGAAACCCATGAAGAAGAATATGAGCTAAATAATATTGATAAAGTATTATCAATTATTCGGGCATGGCAGACCCGTACAAGAATATATTTGGCAAGAAGAAAGATGTGAAGAATATTCTAAACTGAATAATTTTTGAATCACTCGTGAAGCATAGTGAATAAAGATTTGACAGAAAGCTGAAGCCAGACAATCACTCGTGAAGCATAGTGAATAAAGATTTGACAGAAAGCTGAAGCCAGACATGAAGCATCTGGGTACCAGTTGCTTCCGTGAAGAAGAAAAAGAATCCAGAAGGACAGCCACGCATGAAGTCTACGAAGGCCACTAAGCTTAGGCATCCAGGTGGACGGTCATGCATGAATCGTACAAAAGGCTACCAAGCCTCTAGTTAATAAATAATGGGGAGGAGCTCTTCGCGCGCGGCTATAAAAGGGGGCTGCAGCCAGGCTCGAAGACATTAAGGGGAAAAAATCATCTGCGAAGCCAACCACAACTAGCTAGAGCAAGAGAGAGCACTCCACTCCGCTCCCGCTTTAGTTTTCCATTGTAGCCACTCTTCCACTGTAATATAATCGCCAAGAAGGTTTGTAATATTTTAGAAGGTAATTTCCTTTTCTGTGTGTAAGCTGTTTGGGGGTTCCCAAAAGGGAAAACTATATGTAAACTAGTTTATGGAAATGAAGTAGTTCTGCTTTGAAAATCCCTTGGTGTTTTTAGCTTCAGTTCTATGAGACGGGTTTTTTATACTAAGGATCCTATAGGAGAAACCTCTGCGGTAGTTCTCAGTTGAAGCCCTGCACATGGCATAGGGTATAGAGAACTCGGTTTCCGCTAAGAGAAGTGTTCCCTTCGGGTGGAACTGCCTGGGAAGACGATATAAAACCCATCCCATATGGTTGCAGCTAGAAGTATCCAGGGAAAGCTTAGCTACTTCTGAAGTAAATTAGTGATAAATATGGTGAGTACCGAGTAGGATTTTTACAACTGATAAGCACACACCCGGCTGTCTTGTTGGTCTCGCCAACCTGCAAGATCCTGCAAGAACGCTAGCGCTGAATATTAACCATAATCAGTAGTGAAGAAATTAAATAGTTTTGGATAGTATCGCAGCACCTGAATACTTTCGCGAATAGTGTTTCAAATAGTAAAAGTGAATAGTGAATAGTGTTTCGAATAGTGAATAGTAAAAGTGAATAGTGAATAGCAAATAGTAAAAGTGAATAGTGTTTTCGAATGCTGTCTGAATAAGTCTCATCGTGTCTCTAAGATTAGATCATTGTGACTGAATAAGCATATCTCGAAGACTGAATACTTAGATTTAGAGTTCAAAGCAATCTAAAAATCCTGGTATCAGAGCTTGGTCACCATTGAAAAATTAAAATATCTAAATCTTGAAGTAAGTACTGGTAAAATTATCAATACAAAAGACAATAATAACATAAGGTGCAGATTAAATTCCTCTGAAGAGCATAGTTGGCATACTTCACATAGCCAGTTAAATTTAGTGGTCGACTTATTACATAACTTTTATATAACTTGGGGTAGAAGACAGGACGAAATAGACCTCAAACTAGACAAAATATATAAAGAACATAAAAGGATTGAAGAGCAATACTCTCTTATCAGTAATAATTTAAATCTAGTGTTAAAGGCTCTAGAAGATAGTAAGATAAAACAAAATATAGTCAGCCAAAATAGCGACTATATCAAGGAAGATATAAGATTAATTAGTAAGAAGCTAGAATTAGATAACGCATTTGCTAAGAAAGATAAGCTACCAGAAGGTTTAATTTTTGAGCTAGAAATAATTAAAATTAAAAATTTAGTAGAAGAAGTCAAGACCCTAGTTCTTTCGTAGGTGTATGTCAGAATAAAACAAGCTCTAAAAGAAACAGAAAAATATCTTGCTCATCCTATTGGGTTTTCCAACTACGAGTCGTCAAAGGAAGATTCTAAGGTAATAATAAGACAAAACAATACCATACTGCAGTTATTAGTTCAGATCTTGAATAAACTCAATACTGAAGAAAGTGGTAAAGAGTTAGTACTAGCCTCATCTGGTTTAATTGTATCCACCAGAACAATAAACTCAGAAAAATGGACATATCTAAAAGCTTCTGCAGACGAGATAAATCACTCCAAATAGTAGATAGAGATGCCAAACCTTTAACTATAATAGACAAGTTGAAAGGAAAATATGAAGATGTAGATAATTTAGAAGAAGTCATAAATCTAGAAAGAGATCTTGAGAGATATCAGAGAGATACCCTAAGAAAAATAAGGCATCAACAGATATATCAAATGGGTATGTTTGAAAATAAGTCAGGATTATATAGAATATCCAGAGAAGTAGAATTAAGTGTTTTAACGCAGCCAGTAGAATTAAGGGTTGTAAGTAAGCAATTTGAGAATGGACTAAAATATTCAGGTTACAAATTTATACATCAAGGAATGTATATTATAGGAATTAAAGGTATGACAAGAAAGAAATTAGGAACTAAAGTTTTAATAACCTTATTAGATAAAAGATGGGACACAGTTAATAAAGCAGCACTAGGTTTTCTAGAAGGAGATATGAATGAAAATAAACTAATAACATATATAGCGCCAGACCTAATTATGCCTATAAAAGAATTCATAGAAAAAATGAGTTTCGGATTCCAGACCAAAGGGTATGAAGAGTTTAAAGGAACAAATTTATTAGTAAGCATAGAGTTTGTTGGAAGGCTAACTAATAAAAGTAGAACTAAATACAAGGTAAATGTTAATGACGTAATTGAAAGCATGCAATCAAAAGGTATAAAATTCATGAGTCCTTTAAGAATTGATTCTGAAGAAAGAGCAGGAGAAGAATGGAACATAAGTGAGTTAATAGAAAGCAAGGCTTTAAAACAACCTGAAGATTATGTAAGCTATCAAAATAAAGCAGGGAGCACCAGTATTAGGTTTATAAATTATAAAACAAGAGCTTTAGATGATCTAGATTCAGTTATATCAGAACAAGATATTGAAGACAACAGAAGACATAGTGTTTCGGAATTCATGGAAAAGCCAGACTTAGATAGTGAAATAAATTATTGTGAAGACAAGTTAAAACAAGTATCTAATGAATATAATAATACTATGACGCATGAATGGCCTAAAATAAGAGAAAGGGAACTATATTTCTGTAGAGAATTATCCAGATTAAAGAAGGCAAAGAAAGATAAAAAATCATTTATAGAAGAAAGGAAGGATGAGGAAAGGCATATTAAAACTGAAGAAAGATTAGACAATGAAAACAAAGATATACCTATAGATAGCAATAATTCTATAACCGAAAAAGAGCAATGGGAAAGGAATGAAAAATGGTTATCAGAAAGCTATGAAGAAGAAGAAGCATTAGTAAATGAAATGTATAATGAAGGACAAGCTATAGATGCCTCACAACAATATGATGACTTTTTAGACTCTTTAGATGAAGTAGGAATACATAATCTAGAAAATGCAATGGAAGCAATGGAAGTAGATATAGGAGTAGGGAAGAAAAGAAGTAGGTACGGAGAAGGATCAGTAAAGAATGAAGGAGAATTTGAGAGACCATCTGGAGTTTCAGGAAATTGGCCTCCAGAAAAAGAAGAAGCCTCATATAATTATATCCCTGGCCAATACAAATATATGGGATCTAAAAGAAGAGATTTTGAAAGAACAGTAAAATTTCAAAATCATAAAAGTGATGGTGCAATATTGAATCTAGCTGCACATGACCCAATCGATTGGCCAAATATCATAAGCATATGGAAAGGTTTGATAGTCCAGAAATACATTCAAAACCAGCACAATATAGGAAATAAGGTAGAAGATATGATTACATATTTAGAAACATTTTTGGGAGAATCCGCAAAGGTCCTATGGGAACAATGGGTAGAAGGTAATCCAAATAATTATGCAGAATTAAAGAGAGCAGGTAGCAACCCAAATAATTTTGCAAATATAATATCCAATATTATTATAGCAGAAGATCCAGAGCTAGGATATACCACACTACAAAACGAAAGGTTAAGAGAAATTGAGAAATTGACGCTAACAAGTTGGAAAGGTATAAAGGAATTCTCACAACACTACTTATATAATGCTACTACAGCTAAACAAGGATATAACAAAGGAGTCGTTGAGAGATATTTCAACAAACTACCAGATCCTTTAGGAAGCATAATATTCGAAGAATATAAAAAGGAAACTGAAGGTTCTGTTATAAACATATCACAAGCTATAACATTTGTATTTAAGCAATTAAGGAAAATATGCACGAATATACAAGCCCAAAGGTCTATGAAATATTCAGACTATAATTTCTGCAACAAGATAGTTCAAATACCATTAACATATGGTGAGGAGAGACCTAAGAATAAAAGATATCATAAACCCCAAAGAAGAGATAGTAATAATTTCAGAACAAAGAGAAGATATTTCCTTAGAAGATCAGATAATAAAGCTCCATTTTTACATAAAAAGAATGTAAGACGGTACAATCCAAGAAAGAATTATGATAAGACATGTAGATGTTTTATATGTAATTCACCGGACCACTTAAGTAAGACTTGCCTAAATAAGGATCAGAAAAGATATTCTAGTAAATATGAAGAACAAGAAAGGGTTCTAATAGTAGATAGTGTAAATGAAAATATATTAGTATGTGATGATGAAATAAAAGATGATGAGTCGATATATTCAATTATTGAAACAGATGAACTTGAAAACAATGAAGCCGAATACGAATCAAGTAATGAAGATGTAAACTTAATAGATGAGTTAGCAGGATTAAGAATAGAGATGATGAATCAAGTAAGCTGTGAGCATGATTGGATTAGAGGTAAAGGTGATTACAATATAAAATGCACGTTCTGCATATATTACCCAAGTCAGGATAATAGAGCTACTTGTAGTCTATGCTTAAAACAAGCTTGCTCTGAATGTTTAAAAGCAAACAATCAAAAGTGGAGAAGAGAGATAGAATTACAACCAGAAGGAGAAATATTGTCTAGTAGGGTTAGAATCTTAGAAAATAGGGTAAACAATCTAGAAGTAGAAATAGAATACTTAAGGAAGAAGTTAGAAGACAAAGGGTTACAAGAAGATAGAGTGGTAGATAACACTGAGTTTAAGGAAGAAACTATAACCATAAAAGATAGCAAGGGTGCTAAATTAATCCGGCTAAATGAGGTTATAACTAATTTTGGGAATAAATATATAGTTAAATTGCCATTCAAAGAAATATTAGGAATAAGAATCCCGGTTAAAATAAAACTAAGTACAAACGTTACCTATAAGATATTAGCATTAGTAGACACAGGATGTACAAAAAATATTATTCATGATAAATACTTTTTAAAGTGTCCTGAAATAGTCCACACTATAGATATTGATAAAGCAGAAACTTCCACAGACATGTCAGGAATAAGAAAGGTTCATAACCAGTTAGCCTACAATATAGAATTATACATAACTGGAACGAAATATATCATAGATGAAATCACAATAAGGGACCTATCCATGATAAATGATGAAATGATTATTGGCCTAAGATTTTTACAACAATCAGTGCAAACCACTATTATACATGAACAAGGTATTACATTTATCCCGTATGAAGACAATATTCCATACATTTCAGAAGTGCGAAAGCGTGGTGGAACTACCAAAACGCAAAACTTAAAAATTTCTGCCCTTGAAAGCGTGAGTATGAGTCCTGAAGAAAGTATAGAAGATCTTAGTGCAAATATAGAAGAATATTACATGACGAATTCTTGCATTGAATGTATATATATATATATATATATATATATATATATATATATATATATATATATATTCCCTACCGGGTACTTTATACAAACATACACAACATACACCCTAACATGCTATTTATCATGACAAAGGTATAACCAATTCACAATTAACCACAAATAAATATTTATGTGAATCCTAAATATTTATAATGGTTAACAACAGTAAGAATAAATTTAGAACATATAACCACAATTACACATGCATTTATATTATTTTAAAGACTAGAATTCCATCCATAGAGCTATTTTCTATCATTAGCATAAACTAATTAAGCATGAATCATCCTAAAATGTGTTAACAGTACCAAAAATGATTTAATAATAATATTAAATCTGAATATTATTTAATTAAAGCCATTTCTATCATTTCTAGTGTAACAATTATGTAGAAAATAATAATTAACATCAATAAATCATACCATTGGGTTCTCATAACATAATACCAATTTCAGAGACATTTCATGTTTAAAAGTGTTCTGGAAATATATTTTAAGTAATTAAAACTATTATTCTAAGGATGAAAACGATACTAAAAACATGGTATAATACTAATAAATTATCCAAAAAGGGTTCTCATGACTTGACATCATTCACATAACATAACATGATTTATTAGGTACTGGACATGCATTTTTAATAGCTAAAACAGATTTATAAAGGCACTATTACTAAAAACAGGATTTAAATATCAATTTTAAATGGATCTAGAACACATCTTGATTTTTATAGCTCAAAAAATTGCAAGAAAAATATTTTGATTCACATGGTAAATTAGTTTTAAGGTTCTCTGATCCTAGGCAAAAATTGGATATAAATAAAAGAGAGCATTTCTATTTTAATAATTAAAATAAATCTTATTTTAATTCTAGGAAATTCTACACAAGTATAAAAATTATGAAAATTTACAAAAGTACTCCTTAGCATACTAGTAATCTACAGAAAAAAAATGACTCCAAATTAATCATCCAGCATCAAGTTATCCCAAAATTTGGTCGAATTTCATTCAAATTGGAATATAACTTAACATCTAGCGGTCGGATTAAAAATCCGATCGCACCATTGGACTCGTGGGGTTCTAAACATTCCATTTACTACTGAGATCAAAAATCGAACATGGTTTAGATGTGTGCAAAAATTGGACAAAGAGTATGTGCATAAGGGCTACTGTATATGTGAGGAAGCTAGTTCCCGCCACAGTACAGTGAGGAAAAAGAATCTATCCAAACATGGCTGTACTTAGGAGGATGGATAATGTGCAAAATTGGTTGAGGGGATTTGTTTCATGGGTTGTTAGGAGACTACCATGGAGAGGGATTGGAGAGGGACTCACCGAGTGCGAAGAAATGAGGAGAGAAGGAGTTCGCCGGAGTTGAGGAAGAAGTTGCGGTACGGTTGATGTAGTGGAAGAAGCTCGCGTTTGCTTGCGGTAGAAGATGCGCGTCGGCGTGGGGAAGCTCCTAGTAGCAGCGCCTCGGTGTGGGGTGCGTCGTGGTTGCCGGAATTGCTTGCCGGATTGGTCGCCGGAGTTGGAGAAGAAAAACGGTGGAGAAGAAAATTTGGGAGAAGAAGCAAAGGAGAGAAATATGGGGAAGGGGTCCCTTTTTATAGGGGAAAAAGATGTGAGAGGAGAAAGCACTGATTACTGTGCTAATTGCTGGAGAAAAAGGCAAAACGCCGAATTAAAGGGGAGAAATTACCGGAATTAATGGCCAAAACGGCCGCTGCTGCCGTGCGCGCCCTGGCCGTGGCGTGGCCTGCTGGGCGGCCTGGCAAGGGCCCAAGGTGGAGGAGCAAGGCGACCCAAGGGGCGGCCCAGGCGGAGGGAGGAGCCGGCCTGGCCTGGCTCAGCCCAGGCGGGAGGCGGCACCGGCCGGGTGGGCCGGCCCATGGGGGAAGGCGGGGGGCGACCGAGCGGGCCGAGCGGGGCGACTGGCCCAGTCGGCCCAAGAGGGAGGCGGGTGGGGCGGCCTGCGGCTGAGGAGGGGGACCGGCCGAGATGGGCTGGGCCGCCGGCCCAGGCAGGGCCTAAAAAAGGGGAGGCGACGGGCTTTTGGCCCAGGAAGGCTAAAAAATATATTTTTGAAATAAAAATAAATATAGAAATTTAAAAGAGGCTTTTAAAAATACCAAATGACTTCTAGAAATTCCAGAAAAATTCTAATAAATCAAATTGAGCATGAGGAACTCAATAAAAATATTTTTGGGGCAAAATTTTAAAATATATCCAATTTAAAATTCAAAAACACACTTATTGCTCTCAAATTAATTCCAAATATTGAATTATTTTGAAATAAAATCCAATTAAAATACATATGAATATATTACATAGTTGCACATCCTCTTCTCTTAAAAAAAATTTTAAACCCGAAAAAAAATTGAGGATGCTACAGCCACAAAGCGGCAAGTCCCAACATTGCAGCTCATGCGCTCGAGCGCTTCCACAGTTCGTCTATGGAAAGTGTCCGTGCGGCAGCACACGGATCTCGGTTTGGTCATCAGTCACTGATTTCTGCGACTAGACCCAAGGCTAGATTATCACCATCGTCCAGGCTCTATACTCACCTGAGCTTGATTGCATGAACAATGGCAACATGGAAATCATTGGGGAAACTCTAGTTTCAGATAAGGCGTCATCATTTCATACCTGAAGACACAAACATAACATGGATATCCTCCTCATTAGCAGGCAAAAGTAATAAGACGTGCTTTCACGCGACAACCAACGAATAAGGTCAGGAACAAGGCTAATTGTCCACCCAGAACAATTCAATTATGAGCTACAAAACATGATCATCATGTTGCTTCAAGTTGACGTCGATTCATTGTGTTCATCGTACAGATTATTCCAAAAGATGAAAGGGCCATCAAAATTGCAGCCTTCTCTTCCTACTCTACTCAAGAACCTTCTGCGCTAAATATTATGGAGGCATCAGTGCTTAGCGTTGACAAGAGCCATGTGCCTGATCAGATCCAAGACTCGGTTGCTGGAGCAAAAATGACAGCATATTCAGGTCAACTCAGTATTGATGAAAAAACAAAGCTTGGGCCGGTCAAGTCGATACTTGCCTGTAGCCCCATTCGTTGTCGTACCAAGACACTAGCTTCATGAAAGAAGAGCTTAGACCAATACCAGCCTTGGCATCAAATATGCTTGACCTGAGATGTAGAGAGAAATTTAGCAATCCCAGTTCCCATGCAGGTCATGTCAATATATGTAAACAGATCTGAATCTTACCTTGTGTCACCAACAAAATCGTTTGAAACCACATCCTCATCTGTGTAGCCTAAAATACCTCTCAACGAACCTTCTGATGCTTCCCTAGGGAAGAAAAAATATCACAAAATGGGTAGGCATACTGTTGGACTGACAAAGTTTGCACAGGCTGATGTGCATACAAAGTTTAAGAAATAGCAATGGCATATTTACACTCATCAATTGAAGGAAATAAGATTGGCCTTAATTCATATCAAAATTTTAACAAATTGTTAAATCAACCAAGTAACACTTGCCCTATTTATTTGTTCCCGTAAGTTATGAGACCTACTTCTCCTTCACTGCATGATCAAATGGCACGGACAGAATGTAGATGAATTTATTGGTACCTGGGCAGCGCACACCCTTATATATTTCTTCTCAAGAGCTATTTCAATATTAACCCCTTCAACATCTTGATAACTCTATTGTGCTGTTACTTACTGTCTGTCCTATGTAATTCGTTCCTTTCATCACATTGATTAAATCCTCTAGCTTATGGTTAGAGTATCAAGCTGCAGGAAATCCTTAGAATAATTACAGTCAAAAAATAGCATGCTATAGTACTATTACTAATACGAAAAGTTGGAATAGTAAAGTTGATGTGAGGTTGACTTGATTACAGAGCAAGGTACTGACCAAAAAAAGGAGTGCAATCAGCAATCAAGAGATAACAAAGTGCAACAACAACTATAGATTGATATACATACTTGATAGCTGCTTTCACATCTTCATAGGAAGCGTTTTTCTCAAGCCGGCAGGTCAAGTCAACAACAGAGACGTTAGGTGTTGGAACACGGAAGGCCATACCAGTGAGCTTTCCATTTAATGCTGGAAGGACCTTTCCAACGGCCTAGTATCAAAACAAGAAGTTGAACATAAGAAACCTGCAATAACAAAACATTTTGCTCATTCTCTTTGAGCAGATATAACCTTTGCTGCACCAGTAGAGCTAGGGATGATGTTTTGGCCAGCTCCACGTCCTCCCCTCCAATCTTTCATCGAAGGACCATCAACAGTCTTTTGGGTGGCTGGACACATCAAATCAAGTTATTACATTACAGCTCAATTATAACTCGGTGTGTGAGAACATTTGTGAACGGATGCCTATGACAAGTATTCCCTCTGATCCAAAATGTAAGTAGTTTTGAACATTGACACGATCTCTGAAGTGACACTTTGACCATCAATTTCTTCAAAAATATGTTGTTTCAAATAAAAACCATTATATATTATGGAACTATATTTCATGATGGATCTCATAATATCAATTTGTTGTTGTTGATGTTGGTAATTCCTTCTATATTGATGGTCAAGTTTAAAAATGTTTGACTGTCTGAGATTCTAAAACTACTTACATTTTGGATCAAAGGAAGTATTATAAGAGAGAAACATAACCTGTTGTGGCATGGACAGTTGTCATTAGGCCTTCAAGAATGCCAAACTCCTCGTGGACAACCTGCAAGCCATCATATACACATAAGAATCATCAACAAGGCAAGTGGTGACACTATTTTGCAACAATGAATATATGCACAACATCAGAAACACCTAGAAGATACATATTGTTATCAGTGACAATAAAACAACTTACCAGCACATATAGGTAAACCATATTCTGTTTATAATATTAAAAAAATGAAATGACAAAAGGCGGATAACCTTGGCGATGGGAGCAAGGCAGTTGGTGGTACAGCTTGCATTAGAGACAACATGCATGCTAGGGTTGTAATTCTTCTCATTTACTCCAACCACAAACATAGGAGCATCTGCTGACGGAGCAGATATCACCACTTTCTTTGCACCCCCCTATTAAGTAAGACAACGGAATCTCAACATTTTCATTGTATCTAAATGGAGATTTTGGGAGGATATTAAACATAAATCATCAATGGTTATGAAAACAAGAAAGTGAACCTTCAAATGTGCTGACGCTTTCTCTATTGTTGTAAAAATACCAGATGATTCAGCAACATATTCAGCTCCGAAGTTACCCCAAGGGATATCTGAGGGGTCTCTGATATTAAAAAGTGAAAACCCATAAAATAACATTTGCAAACCAACAAAGCCTTAGGGAAGAAACAAATTACATGGCAAAAACAACATCACCACAAGATAAACATACCAAAAGTATCACATTGTTCAAAAACTATAGGTCAATGAATATCAACTAAAGAAGATATTGCCTTTTAATTTTAAAATGGTTATGATATATGCATGCAATACTACCATACTGGACATGTGCACTCACACATCAGGCGTCAAGCGATAAAGCTTTTGACAACATAAGAAAATATACTGACTAAACTAATGTCGATGTATTCACAGTGCAAAGACACTTGAACATCTAAATCTGACAATAGCCAGGAATTGCTTGTGATTCAAAAGAGGAGAGATACTATAAGGGCCAAAATATCATTTAAGAATTGAGAAGTTTTTTGTGCAAACTTACTAGCCAAACTAAAAGGACAAAAAATCATTTAGGGGACACTTATGTAAAGAACAATTCTTACTATGATATATACTCAGTTAAACCCGAAGCATTCGGTTATTGTTACCTTTTGCTTGTAACTGAGATTTTCTTCCCATTAATCTCCAATGTTGACTCATCCAGAACTGTTATGGTTCCTTTAAATGGACCATGAGTGGAATCATACTTGAACATATAAGCCTGTAAATAGAAGAATATCATGGACGAACCAAATAGAGGCATTCATATGAAATAGGTCGCACCTAATACAGGTAAAGGTTTGGATCTGTTGAATGAAAGGAAATAACAGAAGTAAAACAGGAAAAGTAAACATGCCAATTTTCTTGCTGAGGACTGCACCTAACAGAGCCTAGGACTATGAATAACATAAGCTGCTGAGCTCCCATTTTCCAGCAAATCCAAGTCCAACATATAATACAGCTCACACCAGATGGCTTGTGCAACGCAAGATACCATATAAATATGTAACTAGTGCCTTGAATAACATATGTGATTTCATATTTTTCAAAGATTCAACATATAATGAAGCTCACTAGATGGATGTATGGCACAAGCTTCATACATATGCAGGTCAGATGAGATCAAACAAAGCATGTCGTCATTAAGGTAAGAAGCACTAGAGAAGTACAATGGCACGCTTGGTGTAAGCAACAGCTCTACTGGAAATGTCTACAGTGTTATTTGTGAATAGAAATTGTAAAGCACATTGAAGATCATCACTTTCTCGTCCAACAGCTTTTAAAAAGTTGGTTAAAAAACATATGGAAAATCTGAAAAACATAACTGTTATAAAATCCCTACTTCCCCATGTTAGATATGCATCTCGTGTGATGACAATAGTACAATCATTCATATGTCCAAACACAAGTTGCACAAGGTTGATAATTGACATGTCTAAAACACTCGTGAATATCTAAAAATGAATGATTTTGTGTAAATCTTGTACCATGTATTTAGCATCGATAAATGGATCATTAACAGCGACAACTTCAATATCATCTCTACTGGTTGCAATTCGTAGAACCAACCTCCCGATCCGTCCAAACCCTGCAACACCAGGAACACAAGAGTAGCATTAGAGCCAAAGACTAAATTAATGGCCAACAACATTTAAAGAGCACCTACAACAATGATGAAACTGAACAAGGGTTCAGCTCACTAATCCAAATTGATCACACTTAAAGCATAGCCCAACAGTCCAAAACCTAAATCCATCTGTTAATCATTAAGAGTCTTAATGTATCCCATTTACATTACAATAATCTGGTGAAGTTGTTGTTTTTCCAATTAATGCAAGGGACTCACCATTGATGCCGACCTTTGTCTTCTCCCCACTAGAAGATTCTATGGAAAGAGAATAGGTTTTAAAAAAAAACGCATCAAACACCACTGCAGGCTGCACAAATCTCCTTAGATGTTTCATGAATCTAGCAACTTACGAGGGGTGGCAGGGGGAGCCTGTGTGGCGGTGGCTCTTACCGGCTCAATGCTCCTAGCACTGCAGTTCATGAGCAGTTTAAAAAAAGCAGCGTGTTACACCTAACACGCAACGTGGATCAACTGCATTCACTGAGCGTGCTTAGAGCGGTCACATCGCAAAACCGACAGGCTGAGATCACGAGGAAGCGAGGTCACACTCCTCACAGGAAATTGTCAATGTCTCCAACAATCGTGATCTCAGTCCTCCAATTTTTGCATCCAAGGAACCGCAAGCTCACAGCAATTTGAACAAGCTGAATGAAAGAAGGTAACAAGAAGTGAAAGAAGGTAACAAGAAGACAACTCACGGTGAAGAGGAAACTCCGATGGAAGGGAAATTGCAGGTAATCTTGCTCCTGACGCATGACGCCTGCACCATATCAACCAAAGCGATCAAGAGGAGAAACTTTTAGCGGTAACGAGTTGCAAAACTGAGCCCTCTGTTTGAAAAAAAGAGTTGCAAAATTGTGGCTAAAGGAAGATGAACCAACCAGCATCTGAATTCAGAATAGTATCGACACATTCATACATTCAGGCTACGAGAAAATCTAAAAAAGAGAGAATATCAAGCGATTGAAAAAACGCAGTAGCAGTGGCTCTCATCAAATATCAAGAGGAAAACAAGTTGGCCATTCCATTGCAGTCAACTTTCGCCATATAAACAACAGTTCTAGCTATGTAAAGTTTGTCGGTTCCAGGAAACAGCACAGAATTCCTCAGCGAAATTTAAAGACAAAACAGAAAAGTGGGGAGGGGGGTGGAGATCCGGATGGCGGATGGGACCTTGATGGGGTCGGCGGCGCGGGATCCGGCGGCGGCCGGGGAGGCGGAGGCGCGGAGGGAGGCGGTGAGTGATGCCATGTGGTTGAACCCTTGGCACCGTAGGGAGGAGCAGTGGCGGAGACGGCGGCGCGCGCGATTGGAAGGGCGGCACGAGCAGGAGCGAGCGGCTTCGGGCGAGTTGTGCAGCGTTGCGCTCCCCCCCCTTCTCTGCTGTGTCTCGGTCCCTCGCGGTCGGAGTTGTTTATGAGTTTCACTCGCTCTGTCCAAGAATATAAGCCATATTTTAATTTATTAAAATAATTTTTAATTAATAATTATTTTATTAATATATAGTTTATATGATATAAAATTATAATTATAAGGAAGTACTTTTGAAGAGAAATCTAATGATATCAATTTTATGTCACATAAATCACATATAAATAGAGTAATTATTGATCAAAGATTTGTCTTAACCAATGAAAATACGTCTTACATTCTTGAACAGAGAGAGTATCTATTTATTTCTGTCTTTTTACGGTGTACCAACTTCCATGCACCTTACTTCCAAATTGTGACAATTAAGTTAGCTTAATTTACGCTCTTTGTAGTTAGGTACTGTACCTTCCTGTGCAATTGTGTCTGATTGTAGCACTCCTTTTGTCTCTTGATGTAAGACATATTTTATTAATTAAGATAAAAATTTTAACCAATAATTAATTTATTAGTATATAATTTATATAATATAAAATTGATAACATTAGATTCATATTAAAAAATACTTATGATTGTGATTTTGTATCACATAAACTATATATTAATAGAATAATTGATGATTAAAATATTATATTAATTAATTAAAATATGCTTTATATTTTAGAATGAAGAGAGTACATCTGATTGGTTGATTGATCGATACCATCTAAATTCTACGTGAGCTCTCACTGTTTTTCTTGCTACAAGATACATTAGGGAATTTTGTATGATTAAACCCAAGACTCATTTGATTAGTTAGTAATGACGGCAATAACCCAGCGCAGCCCTTTGAGAAAATCAGCATACGATTGGGGCGAGAAAACGTCAAACGTGAGGTACGTACGTATCTGTGGTTTGTTTGGTTTCGGGCAGGTGACGGTCGAGTTATTAGGTCCAGCCGGCCCGAAAGTCTCGGAGATGGCGCACTCCGTCTGCCATGCGCGCGTCCGCATTATTACGTCTCTTTCGTGCGGTTCGTAAAGCTCCCCAAGACGAATATGCCAACTCGCTTGCGAATAACTCCATCCAGGAATCTATTCTGTTGTAAATGGCCAACGTTGATTGGCTGGTCGAAACAAGAAAAATAGATTGGCTGCTCTGCCAGCGTTATTAAACTTGTTGCAGAATCTACGATCTTCTCCTTACAAACAGTTCCCTTCGGCGAGATAGATCAAGCAGGATCGTTTTATTGAAGGGGAGATCAAGCAGGATGGTTAATCACCTTAAGGCCGTGGCTGATTCGAGATTAAACGGTTGGTTAGAGATCTAACCTTTAAATATTTTAGGTTAGACGGAAATAAGTTAATCCGATCAAATGTATTTATTTTTTTAATCTAGGAGTAAACGTATCCACTAAAAAACGAAATAACTTAACCGAACATAATTATCTCTTCTAAATTCGTTTTTTCTACTATTAACCTAGCTAATCCACTTAATCTAGTTAAATAATAATTTAAATTAATCATATTAGATCTACACGTAATATTAGAATTAAACTAACTTAGTTAGGTTAAGGTTAACTAACACGTGCTCACACCAACCTCCGCTTGGGTCGGAGACGGAGTAGGTGCGTCAGGATTCAGGAGATGGCCGCGGGAATCCGGGAGCCGGACGCCGCTCGCGCACAAGCCGTGCAGTGTTTTAAAAATTGCATGGTGGATTCGATTCTCTTTCTGCTTTGCAAAAAAGAACCATTATCATTCTAGTATTAGTCAACGCGTGCAATATGAAACGGGAGCCAGCGCGCGAACATTTCTGTATGCAGAACTATATGGCTTTTTGCCGTTTCGTGTCGATTGAGAGCCACATTTTGCTTCGCTCGTTCACATGACCTGTCGATGCATGAAAGAGTACTAGCATTTAGCATCGCGTTGGCATGTCGTATAGTGTAAGCAATAAGCTGAGTAAAAGAAAAGTTATTTTCCTATATTGAAATAGAGGCTACAAAACTTTATCTATTTTACCCGAAAAAAATATATTATCTATTTTTATACAAAATATTATCTATTTTCATGTAAGAAAAAAGAAGGCACGAAAATATGTAGGGGCTCTGAGTCTGCCCATGTAAAAGTCAGCACTGTCATCGAACATGCGGAATTTTTTTCGAAGCCAACATGTTTGGCAATCATGTTCAAATTTTTGGTCACAAATCAAGTCAGACTCCATCTTCCGTCACAACCATTCTAGAGTCGAACTAATTGGTCCATGAAAAATGAATAAGAACAACCTGTCGAATAGGTGGCTACAAGTATTTGAAAGGAGCGCATGGATGCAAACAAGCAATAGTGTTCTTTTTTTAATCTAAACCCCACTTTTATTACACCAAAAGACTACAAGCCAAAAAGAACAAAGGCAATCAACCAACCGAAATTACATAAAAGCCCTAAGGAACACGTGCGCTTGCACCATGCAGGGAAGGGAGCACATGGCAAACTATGTGTCACGTCGTGAACGAGCTAGAAATGATAAAGCTCACCCGCATCTGCACCGCCATGGTTGCACTGTTGTAGGCCATCGGAGAGGGCCGGCAGCATCCTCACATGCCTCTTCAAATGCTCTCGGAAGAGCAGGAGGAAAGGAAACTAACCGCAGAGGCATTTCATCTAGAAGAAAATTATCCATTGACGGGGAAGAAGACATGTTGGCCACCACGAACGCTGTCCATAAGACCGCGATACGCCTGTGGGAGTCTGGAATAGCAAATGGGCCTCCCTATAGGGAGGTTATGGCCCTCCATAGGAGGCGTAGCTTGCGAGACAAAGTAGCAGCAACCACAATCAGCTCAACTGGTTGCTGGTGGCCATGGATTAGAAGGAGTCTCACCACTGGGCACCAAAACAAAAACCCCAGACTAGACAGATGAGAAAAGTTGAAGCACTAAGCAAACAAGCAGAGGAACATAATATACATAAAGGTGGAGGTCAGCCCCCCTCTCCCACCTCTCCAGTCGGCAAGGCCATCGGAGAAGAGGAGGAGAGAGAGCGGCGGTGAGAGCAAAAGCATATGAAGAGTTAGCAATTTTTTCACAGATCATCTCCAAAAGAAGGCCAATGTCAGCATATTAAAGATGCTCTAAATAGACAACAGATTGGCATTTATGAAGAAGTAAGCAATGATTCCAATGGACCTGGAGGAGGAAGTGGAAGAAGAATCACTAGAGGAGAAGTATTCTTCACTAGAGGAGAAGTATGGGGTTCTTAAATATGAGTCCTCGGTCAGCCTTTAAGTTCTTAGTAGTCAACTATAGCTATTGTGGTTGAAAGCTCAAGCATATTGTATTCATGCTTTCCTAACTGATCCACTCAGCGAGTTCATACATCGTCTTGATATGTGTGATAAAGTGCTTGATAGAAACTCATTAGCAGACTTCATTGAAGATATGGATGATGATGTGCAGGAAGCAAGGCAACTTCTCATCTTTGCTCTATACGCCAGGGGTACTCTGGGTGAGTAATCCAAGAGTATATTTTATCTCTTGACAACAAATAACACAATTAATATTTCTTTTTATACTGGCCATATATCCTCATTTGCACGATGAAGTTTAACTTCACTGTCACCATTGTGAGCCACGGCTGCATGTTATTGATGAGGACTCACCTGCTACAACACAGAGGCTAACCGCAACCATTAACCATCTTGGGTATGAAGACTGTCAACGATTGGTAGATCGCCGATCTTATGGTTGTCGTGAGCAGAAGATTTGTATGAGGGTAGAGACCCCTAGGGCCGTTGTCTAGCAACACCACGAAACACGGACAATGATTTTTATACAGATTCGGGCCTCCCTCAGGATAATAACCCTACGTCATGTTGGTATATATTGAATCATGAATAGCTTACAAGAATGTGTTAGTGGCTATTCTAGATGGGATCTAGACCTAGTCAGGACCCTCTCCGAGTAGTTCTGGACGTTCTGACGAATCTTCTCGAGGAGGCTGGATGGAGGATTGAAGCTCTGGCACGACTATGGCTTAACCTCTGAAGGCTCCTGTAGGCTTGTGTATTATTCTGACTTCTGTTTCCAATGATCCTCCCTAGGGAGTCTTCGTGTCCTTATATAGGGGTTGATTCGAGTCATGGAGATCATAGATTTATCTCTAACCTTGACTCTGCCTTCCTTAAATGTAGGGATTGACTTCCTAGTTTAAGGGTGTCTTTCCTCATTATGTGAGGACTCCTTATCCTCTAGATTCCTTGGCCACTACATCAACTGCTCTAGATATCCAGGGTATTCGTATACGGATACTACCCCATATATGGTATTAATGTATTACTCATTATCAAGCCCCCATCAATACGTGAAATGAGGCCCCAATGGTTTAGGAAAAATTCACCTTATCGGGAAAAGACTCCGAGTAAGTGATTTCCAAATACCTAGTGGTGAAATTCTTTGAGTAGGTTGTGCTCTCGTCCGAGATAATGATGTCACCTGGAGATTCTTCTCGAGTTATTTAAGATGTCCAAGTAGGTCACACAACTTCCCAAATTGACTTATCCGAAAAGAACTCCTAGTTTTATTCTTTGCTTTCATCTGGTTCACAGATCATGGACACGCGTCTTGCTAGTGGATTTTTCGAGACTTGAACCGTCGCAACATAAATTCATGTGATGATAAAGAATCTTTCATTTTCCTCCGCAACTATGCTGCTGATGTTAGCAAGACACATCGTACTTGTGGGGGTCGTGCGCTTGTCAGTTCCCTATTTTCCCGCGCACGTCGTCTCGCATGCAGGAAAAGCAACTGACCGCATTAAATGTGATGGAACAAAATCGTGCAAAAAGTGGTGTACAATCCGAATAACGCTCAGACCTTTTAAGAGTCCGAAGCCCGTTGGGGTTTAGCATGCCTTTGCCATTATCTTCAATCTTGCGCACTCCGTTCTTTGAGCTCTTCGCCTTCTCTTCTCCAAAAACCCTTCACCTTTGCTTCGCCGCTTATGGCGAGAGCTTCTTCCTCATCCGATGATGGTTCCTGGACGCGGTCGAAGCTGACCTTTGATCAGCTCGCAACGTCGAAAGAGCTCACCCTCATCCAGTCACTGCACGGAACCGAGTTTCGACCCGTCAGGGAAGAGAGATCTCCTGCGCCCGAGCCGAGGTGGCTGGTGGTCTTCTCGGACTTCTTTCGCTATGGCTAGTTCATTCCTCCCTCGTCATTTCTTCTCGCCAAACTCCTTCGTGATGCTGAGTGTCTTTGCACACTTGTGCGAGGCATTTCTAGGAGTTCGACATCCCCTCAACCTTTTCAGGTATTACTACAACCTGAGGAGGATCGGATCCTTGTAAGCTACAACACAAAGGCTAACTGCAACCATTAACCGTCTTGGATATGAAGACTATGATGTCAATCTGACTGTTGAAGAAGCTCAATAGAATCTGATGATGGCAGAAGGGATGGTTGAACATTAACACTACTGTTCAGAATGGTTCGAGTGGCCCTACTACCCACACTATGTGAGGACCTACACACATTACACCAACTAGGAGACCAGTGGCGGAGCTAGGAATAATTAGCAGCCTGGGCGGACCGCAAGGTAAGTAAAAAGACCAACAATTGTAATTGGATATTTGGATAAATATTATGCAACTATAAGCACTAATTTTGAGAACTGTAAATTCACAATAGTTTGAAAGTCAAACAACCGATAGTTCCGATACGATACCATTTCTACACATAATTTTGATAACAGAAATAAATACGACAACTAATAGCTTACTTAACAATTGGAGTCATGAACAAAAGTCTAGACATTCAAATGCTCACTCGAAACACTCAAAAGAGACCCTGCAAGAATAAAAACAATACGAATTAGTAATACATAGAGTTGTAAAAACTTATTCGCATCGGAAAGCATGGAACATACCAATAAATTTCTAATGACGCCTCGGCAAAATCCCTTTTCGAGTTTTCATGGCTTGAAACCGTCGAGTAACAACAACATCATCAAGTGATTTAAATATTTCCCGCTCAGTGTAGCATATCATCAAGTGATTGAACCAATCATCATTGATCTTGTTACGCAATTTAGACTTGATAATCTTCATCGCCGAAAAAGCTCTCTCAACAGAAGCCGTTGACACCGACATTAACAAAGCCAACTCAATGAGCTTGTAAACTAATGGAAATACCAAATGTTTCTCGGTTTCAACCATTTTTGTGGCCAAACTTTCAACATCTTTGCAATCAGAAAAGGCAACATGATTTCTCAAATGAAGAACATAAGTCTCAAGTTGGTCCCTCAATATTGCACGATCAACATCAGAGAAATCCACACTATAAATTTCAGCAAGACGAGAAAGCTTCTCTACATCAAACTTGGAGAAAGAATTCTTGGGGTCAAGACATGAGAAACATGTAAGTACCTCTTGATTTGAGTCACCAAAGCGATGATTCATCTCAACACATATTTTGTCAATAGCAACATAGAAAATCTCGGCCCGATAAAAATGAAGATTGGTGATAGTCCTTCCCTCTAGCCGCGAGCGGCCCCGAATCGGTATTTCATCATTCATATTTGGCACCAGAATACCTTTGGAACTGCAAAATTGTTGGACCTCGTCAAAAAGACTCTCCCAACCACCATCTCTCGTGGTGGCCAACCGGAATTTGACATCATTAACTAATTCCATGGCATGCACAATATTTATATCCTTTCTTTGCAAGAGTTGTGAAAGCTCATTTGTTATACCAAACAACTTTAGCATAAGCTTCAAAACAAGAACAAACCTGAAGCACTCCATCTTTTCTATGCAACCTGCCGCGTGACTCGGATTACGTCCATTTGCATCAACCGTGCTAAGAACTTTTATCATAGAGGCCCACATTTGGTCCAAACGAAGCAAAGTTCTATGATGTGAACCCCATCTAGTATCTCCAGGTCTAGCAAGACTAGTTTGTTGATGCAAGCCTCTTCCTGTGGATATTTCACCTCTCTCAAGCTTTTCTAAAATATCTTTGTGAGTTTCTTCCACTAATACTTCCATCTTCTTACAAGATGAACTTGTTGTGGTAACAATTAACGAGACATACTCAAAAAAATCATGAATATATGAGCAAGAAGAACTAGCAACAGCCACAACAACCAACTGCAAATGATGGGCAAAACAGTGGACATAGAAAGCATAAGGGCTTTCGTCTAGAATCTTTCTTTGCAAGCCATTAAATTCACCTCTCATATTTGAAGCTCCGTCATATCCTTGCCCTCGTATCCTTGAAATTGGTAATTTGTAATGATCAAGAAGCTGAATAAGAGCTAACTTTAATGCCTCCGATGTAGTATCTTTGATGTGGTATAGACAGAGAAATCGTTCCACAACCTTCCCTTTGCTCACATATCTACAAAAAAATATAGACAGTGACTAAATAAAGGGCAGCTGCACCAAGAATGGAAAATAAATAAATGGAACTAAAAGACAATTACTCACCTCAACATTACCGCCATTTGCTCTTTCACGGATATATCGCGTGACTCATCAATAAGCACCGAGAATTGTCTATCACCAAGCTCTCCCATAATCACTTCGGTGACTTCTTCCGCACAACACCTTGCAAGATCCTTTTGAATCTCACCAGAAGTCATCATGCAATTTTTTCCACCACGATCAAAAGCATCTCTTACTTGTTCATTGCTATCTTTCAACCAATCTATCATCTCTAGAAAGTTGCCCTTGTTCAAAGAAGTAGATGATTCATCGTGGCCACGAAAAGATAAGCCTTGTGCCATGAGATATCTACAACATTCTAGAGAAGAAGTCAAACAGATTTTATATAATTCTTTTGATTTATCCGTAGCTCTAGCCAAGTTGGTTGCCACACTTTGATTTTGATTTTTAAAATCATCACAATGCCGAACACAATTGTTGTGACCACTACCCACACCACCAATATGATCGGGGTAAGCTTTATATGCATGCTTCCAATCGTTAAAACCAGTTTTGGTGAAGACTTCATAACCAAAGCGTTCGGCTCTTCCTGGATGCTTAAAAAGGAAGCAATAGAAACAAAAAGCTGCATCCTTGGACACACTATATTCTATCCAATTATACTTTTGGTACCATGATTGACAAAATGCTAGTGGACCTGTACGAGGAAATTTTATTATTGGTTGGTTCGGTCCCTTCAATATGTATGCTCTCCTCACTTGATCTTGAATTTCCGGAGCATATGACGCAATTTGTCTTCTGAGAGCAGGATCACACACAATTTCATCTGGATTAAACTCATTTACGATGTCAACATTAAAAGAGGATTCTTGCTCCGTTTGTACATCATTCTCAGTGCCAGGACTTGCCCTATTAATTAAATACCTCCGCATTTTCTGAAATTAAAGATTCAAAACTACGATTCAAGAAAGAACAAAACCTAAATTGATTATCCTTGCTCTGTTGCTCAGATTTTAGGTGGGAACTGAGAAGCAGATAAATAAACCTTTTGGCAAATGGCAACGTCTTTACCTGCAGGCTGCAGCGGAGAGTCGGAGACGCGGAGTCGTCGTTCGTGTCGCCGTGTCGCCTATCGGCTATCGCCTATCGCCGTATCGCCTTCTAGTTCTATCCATAATCCATTGATTCCAGACTTCCAGTACTAATTGATTCGATGGATTCCTCGTAATAGCATGGTGCGAGTGCGACACAGGGGCGCAGCCGCGCGGCCGCGGGCCAATCGCTTAAGCCCAAGAGAGCAGCAGCTGAGCTGCCTGGGCAGTGGGCTGGTTGGCCTGCTGGTTGGTTAGTGGGCTACTGGAGTACTGGGCTGGCGTATAAGAAGTAGAGAAAATGGAGCCCGGGCAGCTGCCCAGGCTTGCCGGGCTGAAGCTCCGCCGTTGTAGGAGACCACACTTACACAAGAGAAATGCTCAACTCTTTATTCAATAATACAACTATGATATAACACTCTTCTTAGTGGCTACCTTACCACTCCACTATGTCCTTCTTATGACCATCACTAAGACTCTTATACTTGGTAAGCTCTTCCCTTAGTTAGTTTCATGGGAGGGGAGGCCATCCCTATTTATACATATACAATAATACCATTGGATTGGTTCCAAGTGGTAACCATCCAAATCCTACAACACAAAATATCTTTATTCTATAAAACTCTCTACAAATATTTAGCTCTAGATATTTCTTACTTTGCCATGAAAAGTTTACCTTGGTTCTTTCCATAGCAAATATCTATCTATGCATGCAACCTCTCAAATCTTCTAGATCATTCCAATTTTACTATGATAAAAATACTTCTCATCTTCTAGGAGTGTCCTTGCAAATATCTTCATAATGTAATTTCTCTACTTTTTTAGAATATTCCGACAAGTATGCATTGTTTTCCTCGACGAGTACAATGTCGATGCTCTCCAAGCATTTGCAGATACCAAAAAAGAATTTAGAAACATGATAGATCCAATTCTCAGGACGCTTGTGTTGGGTAGCCAGCACTCGACGCTTATAGGAGGTTCGTTCATGTCACTTTGTATGCCTTCCCTACACCTTTTATCTTCACACGGTCTCTGTTTAATTCCAGTTGTGCTCGCTGAACTTTTGGTTAGCTCAATGCTTGCATTAGTTTACTGTTGTACATATGGTTATGGAAACACTTAACTTTTTTAGTCATCTCTTAAACAATGGGTACATGGAATCATCCATAATATAATAGGAAAATCAATGCCTATCATTCCCATTTCATATGTGCATATAAGCAGAGGTTTGTTTCTTCAGTTCTTTTGGTCATGCTAGTGTTATGCCATGCATTTTCAAGTCTGGGGCAATTAGTCAATCCATGTCCTTTAATATAAAAAGGTCATTTAATCGGCAATCGTGGAGTGTATTGGCACCGAGAATGTGTTTAGTTCAAGAGATCAAGTTGGATAGATGCTGGATATTCAGTTTTTAGAGTATATCGTGTTTGGTTTGAAGGGTGGTAGAGATATGTTTGACCCAATAGAGAAATATTCTCTACATATGCTGGACAAGGTGACCCGGGAAAGAGTACCGGATGGCTTCGCCCACCCTCACAAGCGCACCCTCATGTGACTCATGCGCTCACCGCTTCACAACTCATCCCCAACTCCTGAACTCATGTGCTCTCTGTTTGTTTCTCGCATTCGCCTCTCCTCTCTATCTTGCTCACTGTGGTGACGATTGGTAGCGGCAACAAATTCCCATCGATTAGGGGCGGTGCTGCTAGGGGCGGTGCACCCTAGTCTTGTTGCTAACTGGTGCTCCAAGGGGCGATACAACCCCTGCTGTACTCAGCTAGGGCAAGGATGGCGGCGGACCTGAGCTACGACTGGCGACATAAATTCAGAGTACATATTGAAATGGAACTGATAATCAAATACCAATATAAATTCAGAGTACATATTGAAACAGATCTGATAATTAAGTGTCAATATAAATTCAGATTTCAATTTTGAATAATTCTCGGTTTTCTGGCTGCAAAATAAAACCCCGCGCTGTGCTAGCTGAAAATTCTTTACGTCGCATCCATGTTGCTTTCCTGTTTATATGAGGTTCTCATTTTCCCTATCTATTGTGATACCCTGGATATCGAACAAGGCACAAGATCCATTGATCTCTGAAAATGCACGTCATGCTTCTGGTCCAGCAAGGGTTTTTTAGAAGACATCTATTTTAACTCGTGTGCATGCAATTCATACATGATGCAAAATAAATCATTTTATTGTACTGAAATTTCCCTTACTACTAAAATTTCTTAAACAAGGAGAGGATAAGGGAGCAAAGTGAAGGAGAGAGGGGTTAGTAATGAGGGGAGGTTGCAGCAAGCACAAGTACAAGACGTGAGCTTCACTTTAACTCAAAATCCCAATTCCTTTTGATTATTTCCATTTATGGAATCAGTTTGCTTTTTATCAAGGACTACGGCATAACACCAATTCCAACAGGACAAGAATATAAGAATGTGAAAATAATTTTCCTTTTTTTCTTTTACATGTAATAAGTTCGTGTATTCTTTTTACTGTTGCAATATATGTTGAAAAGTAGGTAATATTATCAGCATCGTTGTGTGGCTGTGTACTCATCCTATTAAGTAAACATGTTACTTAATAAGTTAATGGCAGAAAATCTGAAACTTCAACCATGTGAGAGAAGATAAGTGGAGGGATGGTTTCAGAGTATTGGTCAGTGCTTTTTTAGAAGAATTTGCATCGTTTAGTTTCTTCTAAATTTTTGTATGAGTTTAATATTTACAGGTCGTACTGCTGGATGTTTTTCTTTTTCAGTTTGTCCTTTTATGATTTAGTGTTCCTGCAGAAAGTCCCGCACAATACTTCAAAAAGAAGGTCAGGTTTGCACCCTGTAGTCAAGTTACTCTGCCTATTAATTAATAAGCGTACATTATTTTCTCTTCTTCCTCTGCAGGTAGTAAAGATAGTAGCTAACTTTCTAGCTTACCGTATAACTTTCATAAGAAGTTCAAATGTCCTCACTAATCTATTGTGCTGTTCCATGTTTCCATTTGAAGAGTAAATATATTTCTTTTTAATCCTTTGCTATTAGCCCCCTCGCTCATTGTTTCATGTTTCCATTTTTAATCCATTGTCCAGATTCATCCTTACGGTGTTTAAGTGGCCACAAATAAGGATAAAGTTGAGGCCACCGGTATATACTATTCATTTGTTGTTTAAGTGGCCGGTACTTTTCTTTTAAAGTGCATATTCTACCATGGAGACACATTTGTATTCTGATTTGATTGTGTACAAATGTCTTCTCGAAAAGAATTTTAAACGTGGTCAATATGGCCTTAATGTACATTAGTTGCGATGTGAGTTGCACGCGCAACATTATTAGTGGGGGTAAAAAATATTCTCTATTTAACTATTTTGATGTATGGAAAAAAAGAAGGCACCAAAATATGTTATGGGCTCTGAGTCCAAAAGATTGGAGGCCCATCCAGAAAAGCATGTCATCAGTCCATGTACGAGTCACTTTAACGGGCCATCCAATTGGCATGTCATCAGCCCATCTGTTAATTACCGCAACGGCCTTAACGGGCCCACATTTTATAGCCGAGCAGATTTCCCTCAAAAACTCGCTTGCTTTGCTGCTTCTTATTGTATTCTCTCCAAATGTTTGATGCTTTCTGTAAGATAATGGCCTCACTTCAATCTTTCAGTTCTCTAATTTCTACTTGCTAATTAGAACAAAGCGATGTGGATAAGGATTCTGACGGATATGAACAAACATGGGCTTCATTTTATACGTGAATGGTGATTATAATATAACGACTCTGTCGGCATTCTATGGCTTCAGAGCAGTGGAAAGCTAAAGATACCAATTTCAAGTCCTTACTCCAAGTGCCGTTTTGACCCGATCTGGCCATGCAAACCAAACAGAGCATATAAGAATACGTTGGAGACACTTTAGCCACCCAACCCACTAATACTAAAAATAGTGTGCCAAATTTTGACTTACAATCGATGAAACTCCATCTCATTAATAATAAACCTACCAAAATGATATAGAAGAAACATTGCAGCGGTCAGTTACACAAATTTTATATTGCAAAACTCTAGAAGGTGGATTTCCGGACATAAATCTTTACAACAACTATGAGAAATATGGAGAAATTAAAACCGAACTTTTATCCATAACAAAATAACCTTTTTCCACCACTACTATCTTATACTACTATACTACTCTTGATCATTTGGTAAGAATAATTTCATTGAAGTCTCGGGAGTACTTTATTCCGTCTTCACTGTTGTTGATTCCTGCTCTGTTGTTTCCTTCTCTTGCATCTCCGGTAAACTACTTTGGATTCTACGGCCCCATAGCCTAACAAAGGATGTTTTACGTCGGGAATGAAAACATAAGACACTCAACAAATTCAGGATAGTAAAAAGTGGTTGAATGCACTATCAACTACCAGGGCCCATGGTCCTCAACTCCAATGATTTTCGAAAAATGATGAAAGAGAGTCAAGTTTTATATTTAGCAATCTATGATCTTGCCTCATAGGTCATGAGAACCTTTCTGGCCACCATCATAATTCCTACCTGGAATAGAAAATGACAATGCCATACTTTGATACACTTTATAGAGGTCATTACTTTGCCCACAGATGACCAAAGTCGTGTGCTGAGGTGGTCATCCTCGGCTACACTTCCATGGACCAAAGCTTTTCACCCATCCATCCCTTATGTTTAAAACCTTATGATGATATCCCTACATAGTGGAACCCGCTTTGCGATGGCATGACAGCCTCCATTCAGAGTTCCAACCACCAATCATAATAGTTCGCCGACTGCTCCATCAGTCAGTCGACAAGAGTCGTGTCATAATATTTACAAGATATATTTTTTCTTTTGATGCAGGTGATAACGACGATATAGATTCCAAGTACTTTAACGAAATTAATCATCAAATATGAATAAGGACTAGACTTACTTGAAGAAAGAAAGGTTCAATTGATCAACTTCAAAGGATGATCCTAGAGAGTCCCCAAGATATGAGAAATATGACGGATATTCCAATAAGGACTATTTCAAAAAGGTCCAAAAACATGATGATGCATATAATATGAATGTGCATGATTTATTTAGATCATTTATTTGCACATGGATTTGAATTCTATTATCCACTAAACTTATTCAGTGTAAATGTTTTAAAACAAACACAAGAAATAAAAATGTTAATTTGCTGGGTTGGACTCATTTCCTTAATTCTCGAGTAACTTGGGCTGGTTTTAGGCTTGTTGGCCCACTTCTGACTGAATCGATCCTGCTACTGACCGGCCCCACCTAGCCCGCCTTGCTTTCCCTCTAAATCTCCTCTCTCACACCCTTGGTCATTCGCTCTCGTACCTGCACCCGTTCACGTGCCCGATCCCCTTTCTCTCCCTCTCTCTCGCTCGGTTTTGCTCGTCCTCACCGCCACCATAATCAACGCCGGCGAGAGCACCACCGTGCTCTCCTCTCTTCACTGCATCAGTATCTCCTTGTCTCCTCGCGTTTCTGTCCTGAATCACACCGCCGCCATGAAACCTAGGATTTAGGTCCCGCCCTCGTCGATGTCGGCTGTACTGCGGTGTTGCTGGGCTCCTCTCCGGCCGGCTCCCGCGAGATCGGTGACCACACGCACCGGACATTTCGTTGCCTGTGTTGGCTCGGACGCCATCGGCTTCCCCAGCGAGGTCGACCATGACGGTGGACTCTGGCTCGCCAGAGCAGAGGGAGGCGCTGGTGCAGCGTGGACCGCACTGGTCTTTTCCTCTTTGACCGCCGACGCCGCTTCACTCAGCGCCCTCCTGTGTTGTGGTGCCGCAAAGGCCATGGACCTCGGTTGCACCTCCATTTGCTGGCACCGCTGCCGAAAGGCGGTGGAGTTGATCGCCGCCGTAACCGCGGTGGTGGCTCACCTCCAGGTAAACTTCTCGACCTCCCATCCCATACCTCTTGGTTCTAGGTTACCCCCTATGGCTCGACTGTGGTGATGGTTTGCGGTGATTGCTTGTGTTTAATCAGTGTATGTGTATTCTGCTATGCTCTTGCATGTCTAGCTATCTCCTGGATAGCATGGTCTGATGCTTGATTCTAGTATATTGTGCCCATATGTGTTTATGCGTGTCCTGTCGTACTTGACGACTCATACTACAACTGATGTTAGCCTCTAGATCTTTTTTATATGCTTCTTGACATCACTCTCTTAAGGAGATATACTGGTAATTGCAGCTTAAAGCTTGAACTTGGGATTCACTTGTGCATGAGAAGGGTTCCTAATCATTTTCTGGTGGTCTCGATTAACTGGTTAGGGCTACGCTCTTGCTTTAGTGTATACATACATATATAGCAATCATGGCAGTACACCATACTAGCATGATTAGGATCTTAAGTGTTGTATTCCTGAGCATGTGTGATTTGATCCTAGCAAACAACCCACTGATAAGAATTGATGCTATTCTTGATCTTAACTGGTGTGTGTGTATATATTAGTGTGCCAAGTATGTGCTAACTTGCCAATAAGCTGTTGGTTTTCCTCTAAGTGGCACCCGATGAATTGATGCTTCCATGCACTGATCTGTGGTGTGTTTGTGTACTTGTGTATCCTAGTCCTACCCTATCATGTTAGTGATAGATCTAGCCATTAAAATGAGGTTCTTTATATCTATCAGATTATTAAACTGAAAATGATATGTAGCCTACCTCTGTGATGATCATATCTGAGAATAACTTGAAAGAAAGGTGGCGTCGACTACTTTGTCGGACAGTGAATTTGTGGCACCCCGGTTGAGTGCTGGGTTATCCGGGTGTGCGCGAGGGACAGCGGAACGGAGCGCGGAATAACAGCGAACACTCAAAGAAATTTGAGTGAGTGGAGAAGTTGATGTGACTGGAATTCCGTACCCCCAATGGGGGGGCCCTCCTATTTATAGGCCTTCGAAAGCGCAAGGCAAGATTACAGTACTGCCCCTAGGCAGCTTGCGGCGTTACTCACGACCCTTCGCTTAACCAGGGACTTAGAGGTCATTTTCACATCATCCCTAAAAGGACATATCCCAGTACATACATGACGTCCGGGGATGTCTCGCTGGAGGTGCCCGCCTGACGAACACGTGGACTCCGAATGTCTCTCCATGCGGCGCACACCCGGGGAGCGTTTTTGTCCTGGGCTCCCTCCCACATCTCTGCACAGCGCACGCCCGAGAGGTGCGTCACACCTAGGGGGTCCTGTAGTCATGAAAAAAGGGGAGTCACGCGAAACGGATAGCTCTTACCTGTGTCACCGGGGCGGGCCGCAGGGGGACCCCTTCCCACAACAAAAGGTAAAGAATCTAATAAGAACAAATCCTATACAATTTGTTGCCTAAAAGAGAACCCTATGATGAAAATAAAATCTGAGGGTCCAACAATCTCCGTTGTCGACGATTGGTAAACCGCCGATCTTACGATAGTCGTGAGACAGAGATACTTGTTGGGTAGGGACACCTAGGGCACAAGACCAAGAGATCTGATGGCAAGGAAACATCATTTTTATACAGGTTCGGGCCTCCCTTAGGATAACAACCCTACGTCCTGTTTGTATATATTGATCAAAGAGTATCTTATAAGGGATGTATATGTTAGTGGCTATCCTAGACCTAATCGGAGGCTACTTCGACTAGTTTCGCGAGGCTCGACTCCTTCGAGGCGGCGGGTCTTCTCGTGGGAATCTGTAGGACCTAAGAGACTTGTCTCCTCCTACTTCTAGCACCTGTCCTCCCCTATGGGATTGCTGATCCTTTTATAGGAGACTCCCTGAGTCGTACGAACATGGACTTATGCCTGAGTAGAACTCTGGCTTCCTTAAATGTTGGGATTGACTTCCTAGTTTAAGGGGTGTTCTTCCTCCTTACGGGGGGTTACCTTATCTCCTGGGGATCCTTATCGGATACGTATTCCTATTCCAATAGTCTAGGGAATCGCATACGGATATCTCCTCGTATACGGGATACTATACTATTCATCGTCACCTGTAATCATTCAATTATCAAACAAGCAAACCAGTTTTGCAGTCATTAGACATGGTATTCTATTATACCTTGCTTATTTGATTATTAGAGTGAGTTCTTGCTTATGCTTTTCTTTGTTCTTTGCTTTCCTTGTATCTGTTCTCTCCCATGCCCCTCTATTCTTCTCTTCCTGGTGAGACACTGTTGGTCTGTTGAGGCCTTAGCCCCGGTGCTGCACTGTAGATGCATGGCTCCTATGGGGTACTTATAGACCTCATGGCTTGTGTGGGCTTGATGCTTATCTCATCCTCCACTTGCACTATAGCTACAGTGCCTAGGTCAGTTAGCGGGTTTGGGGCTGGGTCTAGAGCTTCTCTTAGCCTTCACTACTACAGAACAGGGTTTCCTGGACCCCAGATCTCAGCCGGTGCAAGCAAAACCGACAGTAAGAATTCAAGTCTCAGTCGGTTGGTGCGAAACAACCGACTGACAAGAATGAACCGGCTGAGATAATACCTAACCTCAGCCGGTTCAGAGTGGAAAAACCGACTGTGATAGTATTACAGTCGGTTTGTCCAGTAAAACCGGCTGAGGTAAGTGAACTTTTACAGCCAGTTCCCTTTTCCCAACCGGCTGAGATAACTTTGAGACGGTTGTTTCGCTGGGACCGACTTAGATGATGATGTTCGACATCCATAAATGCTGTCCAAAGTTGCCAGTTGAGCCTTGAATGTAGGTGTCCATTGTTTGGTACACTTGATATAGGTTGGTTGGGGTGGTGTTGCCAAATTTTATGGTAATTTTTATACAATTTTGTGGCACATAATATTTTGATAGTTCTTGCTCAATTTAATAAAATTTGCATGTTGTTATAGATGGATCGACGGTGGATGTACGCTGAGAATCGTGCTAGCAATGAGTACATCAAAGGCGTCTCGACATTCTTACGAGTAGCCGAACAGTATAGTTTGAACACAGGGGAGACATGAATTAGCTGTCCATGCTGTTGTTGTGAAAATTTGAAGAGCTTCACAAACCTTGCACAGATCCAAACACATTTGATCAGGACATGATTCATGAAGGGGTATGCATGTTGGACCAGCCACGGTGAAGATTAGATTGTAGAGGAAGGTCCGGCAAACATGGATGAAGGCAACGACATGGCTGATACTATCAATAGCACACTTATTGAGCGGACGCGTGATGACGTATGTGCGTCACAAGAGGACAATGAGTTAGATCAGATGATCCGAGATGTCGAAGAAAACTGTGAGAATGATCGGGAGTACAGGAAATTTGTCTGCTTATTGGAAGACTTGGAGAAACCAATGTACCCTAGCTACAAGTTCACAAAGTTGTTGGGCGTTCTGGAACTGCTAAAACTGAAGGCTAGCAACGGATGGACCGATAAGAACTTCTCGTCGCTCTTAACATTGTTAGGGGACATGCTTCCAAAGGGAAACCAGATGCCAAAAACTACATATAGAGCTAAGAAGGTTCTTGCCCTTTGGGAATGGAGGTAGAGAAAATACATGCATGTAGGAATGACTATATCATGTACCGTAAAGAGTACGTGACTTTGCGGGCATGTCCGGTGTGCAAAGCTTCACGATATAGAGGTGAAGAAGGGGACTCCTGTTAAGGTTGCCTGGTACTTGTCCATAATTTCCCGTTTGAAGCGCTTATTTGCGAACCCGAAGGAGGCCAAACTGATGCGTTGGCACGCAGATAAGCATACAGATGATGGAATGTTGAGACACCCAGCAGATTCTTTACAGTTGAGAAATATTGATAGGAGGTATGCTATGTTCGGCGAAGAGGCGATGAATGTAAGGTTCGGGCTGAGCACTGATGGAATGAACCCATTCGGCAACATGAGTAGCCGACACAACACTTGGCCCGTGAATCTATGCATGTATAACTTTTCACCTTGGTTGTGTATGAAGAGGAAGTACATCATGATGGCAATACTTATCCAAGGTCCGAAACAATCCGGTAACGACATTGATGTGTACTTTGCCCCATTAGTGGATGATTTCAAACTTCTTTGGGATAAAGGCGTAAGGGTATGGGACGCACACCTAAAGGAGAACTTCACGTTACGCTGCATGTTATTCATTACCGTCAATGATTATCCAGCTAACGGTAACTGTTTGGGGCAAACTATTAAAGGGAGCAATGCACGTGTTTAATGCCTTGTTGATACAACAAGCACGTGGCTAATACACTATAAGAAAACAGTGTACATGCGTCATCATAGGTTCCGTATAAGGGATAACCGTTACCGCAAGATGAGACACGAATTCGATGGAACCGTCAAGAAAGGCTTAGCTCCACATATTTTTAGCGGCACCGAGATCCACGATCAGGTTAAAGACCTGAAAGTCGTGCTTGGAAAGGGATGTTTAAAAGATGAGGTACAACGAAGAAAATGAAGCCCGTTGAGAAGCTCATCTGGAAGAAGAGGTCAATATTCTAGGACCTCCCTTACTGGAAGCATCTAGAAGTCCGTCACAGCATCGATGTGATGCACGTAGAGAAGAATGTGCGATAGCATAATAGGTCTCTTATTGAATATGCCTGACAAAACAAAGATGGTCTGAATGCACGGCTAGACATGGAAGATATTAGAATCCGACCAGAGTTAAGATCGCAGAAAACAGCAAACGGAAAGACGTTCCTTCCGCCTGCTTGTTATACCCTTTCCAAGCCAGAGAAGACTGAGTTATATGATTGCTTGCATGGTATCAAGGTTCCATCTGATTACTCCGCCAACATCAAGAGACTTGTTTGCATGAAAGATCTAAAATTAATTGGCATAAAAGCACATGATTGCCATGTGCTTATGACATAGATGCTCCCGGTTGCAATTAGGAATATTGTTCCACCAAATGTGCGACGGACTCTCACGAAGGCGTGTGGTTTCCTTAACACACTTTGGAAGAAGGTCATTAGCCTTGAAGAACTAGATGGTCTGCAAGATGGGGTGGTGAAGACTCTATGCGAGCTCGAGATGTTTTTCCCTCCATCGTTCTTTGATGTCATGGTTCATCTCATAGTCCACCTAGTGCACGAAGTAAGGATGTGCGGCACTGTGTTTCTTCGTAGTATGTACCCATTCGAACGCTACATGGGAGTTCTGAAGCACTATGTTCGGAATCAATCTCACCATGAGGGCAGTATCATCGAAGGCTACGCAACAGAAGAGGTCATTGAGTTCTGTGTTAATTACATGTCTCATCTTCAACCAGTAGGCGTGCCTCGATCTCGCCATGAGGGCAGGCTGCTCGGTGTAGGGACCATTGGAAGGAAAGTGATTGATCCTGTTCAGATTGAGTATGCTCAAGCCCATTTAACTGTTTTGCAGCACATGGTCATTATTTCGCCATATACGAATGAACACAAGGACATTCTACGTCAACAAAATCAGACTCGCGCAAATGACTGGATTTAGGGTTTAGGGTTTAGGGTTTAGGGTTAGGGTTAGGGTTTACTCTAGAGTGCCGACTGCGTAAACATATTACAGTCGGTTTCAGGCGACCAAGCCGACTGAGATAGTATGTTATCTCAGTCGGTTGCCTTTCCCGACCGACTGAGATAGTATATTATCTCAGTCGATTTCCTTGCCTGAACCGACTGAGATAGAACATTATCTCAGTCGGTTCGGCAAACCGACTGAGGTAGCATATTATCCCAGTCGGTTATGTGGACCGAACTGACTGAGATAGAAATTTTTTTGACTCCCGCCTTTCTCGCAGGACCCGCCGCCGCCTCTAACCGCCGCTGCTCCAGCCACCTCAACCGCCGCCCCTCCTCCGAGATGGCCTCCTCGACGCGCCGGACAAAGTCCCCAAGCCGCCGAGCCACCGCCACCGCCGTCGCCCGGGCCGCTGCCGATGTGGCCCAAGCCGGTGCCTCCGTCGCCCAAGCCGGCGCCTCCGTCGCCCGAGCCACCGCCACCTCCTCCCCGGTCCACCACACAAGGTGCAAGGCCACTTCTTCACTTCATGTATTGCATTGCTCGATTGCTCTGGCTGTGTAGTTGTGTGGCTCGATTGCTCTGGCTCTGTCGTCCTAGGTATATAGCAAACATGTCGAAAACCATGACTTGCGCCAGCGAAAACTAAGCGACCCATTCCATGGAATCCACTGTGTTTTGCCTTCTCCTTCCTTCCTCCATCTTACGTGATTCTCTTTCTGAGGCTTTCACCCATTATCTACGTTTCTTCATTTACAGAGGGAAAAGTAGGAAGGGCTACCAGCATTGTTGCACTTGCTAGCCTGCGGGATCGGGATGTTTCTTACAGCTATTGTAGTGCTATAGGAATCGAACGTTTGTACATACGGACGACTTCAGATTACACGAATTTGGACTCCCTCCGTTCTAGATCACCTAGTCTTTTTACTTTGATCAGTCAAATGTGATAACCTTCGAGCAATAAATTGTTTAATGACTACAAATTATCTATTGTTAATCCATTCATGACCATGCCATTGTCATGTACTATGAACAGTCATCCATCTTAGTTTTTAAAACTTGCCACTAACAAACCAATCTCATTTGTATTTTGTAGCAAGCATATATACAAGGAGATATATGAAGGGCATCTGCATCGACATCGGCTTCGGGCGACCCAGCATTTGAGAATCCAGCTGACACACAAGTGTACAAATGTTTGGTGAGATATAAATCCCGCGTTAGTCGTACTAATAGCTTGTCAATCATACCAATTGTAGTAACAAATAATTCTGGCTTTTACAGCTGGAGTTCGATGCGTCATCCCAGGTTGGCACCTTCGTAGGAGATGTGCTCGAAGAGGGCTTGGGAAACCCCAAGCACCTAGGCCGCACGAGGGGTGTAGGTTCCCTCGTTCCCCACAAGTATGGACTCTCCCAGGCTTTGGAGGCGAAGCGCGAATGCAAAAGGGTGAGGAAAGCCGCTGAAGAACAATGCAAGCGCGAAGAGTTCAAGCAAGAGATACTTCGGGACTTAAGAGCGGAGTGGATTCTAACTCCGCGACAAGAATAGCCAGTTGCTGCCAGCCCTGGGGCTCGACGCAGTAGCAGCGTGTCGATCGACCTCCGTACTCGCCAGGAAGATACAACTTCTACCTTCCCCTGTGATGGGATCGAGGTATTCTTGATATACCTTGAAAAATTATTCCACATAAGATTGTTTATGGCTTGTTGGATGAAACGCATTCTTTGATGTAGGCTCCCACGAGATGCATGATTCAAGTTAGATTGGTGGGCATGGATGATCTCGTGGATGCCGCTTGGGGGCTAGTGTTCCCAGCAACGGGAGAGTAGAGGATACATAACGTCCCCCTAGACCCTATGAACACGAAGGTGAGCATAGATGGGGTTAACGACACTTTTAGCAAGCTGAAACTCCCGATTCCACCGAACAACGAGATTTTAACTCTAAGTCAAGCCAAGGGGACATTCAGCCCAAGAAGGACATCTCTTTCGATGCGTCGCGGCCGACTAAGAAGGTTTCACTGCGACCGGTTGATGAACCAGTGGAGCCTTTGACGTTCTCGCCTCTTGTGATAACGGCGTTGTCACCGAGACAGCTTGAGCTGACAACACAAGAATCACCAAAGAGGTCTCGCAAGGTGGCATCGCCGAAGCATGGCAAGGAAAAGGACTTGATGAAGGTAGCTGCTAGTCGAGAAATGACCATCGAAGAAATACAGGCGATATATGAAGCTGGAGGGAGTCTCCCTAGCGCTCTGACTGTCCCGACATACAAGGCCGGGAAGCTGATGGTCAAGAATCACATAAAGATGATGTCTGAACTTGGCTAGGCTTGTGCTACATTGCACAACCGTTACTTGGCCAATTTTAAGAAACCCAAGCATCAGCGGAGCGATAGCATCATTGGCAGGTTCGGACGTGAGCACTTCCTCCATGATAAGGGTTGACTGTTCGTCGTGACTTGAGAGGACTTGTTCCTTATGTACAACGTAAGCGCCTTGGACGCGGGCCTCGTGAGATGCTTCACACTGTAAGTGCTTGCAATCATGCTCCATTTAATTTACTATAATATCTACACATGTCACAAATACGAAACTCTTCCCTCTGTGTATATGTAGGTTCACTTATATCAAGGCGAGAGAAGCAAATGAACCGATAGGATTCGTCGACCTGCACCTTGCCTCCGAGCAATCCATGGAGTATGCTGAAAGGGTTGTCGAGGATTATCTCGTCGATATCATGGAGGCCAGTCAGCATAAGAAATTCATTCTCTATCCCTTCAACAAAAGGTAAGCGCTATAAACTTGTTAATGTCTCCAACTTGTTCATTTCGCACCTTCGGCGCATCATCAACTAACTTGGGATTAATGACCATTTAGCTCACATTGGATCCTTATTGTTATCATACTCCCTATCAAGAAGGTGTATTATATTGATTCACACCTCGAAAACATGACCGACTTCGAGAGGGTCGGCAAAGTGATCGATAGGTAAACAAATACCTCATGAAATTCGATGGTAATAGGTCATTGATATAACTACGGCTTTCCTTCCACGATTCAGAGCGTACCAAATATTTTATAATCACGTGGGAAAAAAGGATGATGCGGGGGCTCCTCATAAGTTGCACTACCACTTCTCCTTTCCGATATGTATCTATAGAACTACATACCAAGGAAATATATATCTTTGCAGTGCCACCAGCAACCCAATTTTAGCAATTTATGTGGCTTCAATGTTGGCCATCATATGAACCTTCTCATGTCTCGAGCTTCCGCTCATAAATTCTCAGTTACCGAGTTATGCTAATTATCATTTCGATTTTGTTTTATTCATCCTCTATCTAGCACCAGTATGATCTTCATATCGACAGGTTGGTACTGTTGCACGGACGGAATTGCCGAAGACGGATCTAGCCAGGATTTGAGAAGACTTGGTGCGTTTCCTTGTTGATAGCGTCATTGATCCAAAATGCGAGTTCTACTATGACAGATCCGAGGACTAAGACAATTGTTTTGAATCAAATGATCGATGTTTAGTTATCACTTGCATTTCAATCTGTTGCAAATTCCTCAAGACATGTGATGGATGTTGTGGTGTAAATATTGAATTTCTATATACTTTCATTTGTGATTAGTTGTCAATTGAAATATGATGTCAATATGAATCTCTATTATGAATTCAAGTTGGATGTGAAATGTGTTCTGGGGATTATGGGAATCTGGGAATATAAATTGCTTTTTCTATTTCAGGGCAGGTAGAAACTCAGATTCTGTCTGCCCTGTACCAACGAATATTCCAGCCGGTTGTTTCTCTGGAACCGGCTGAGATGAGTCTTCATCGTTGCCTGTTGAGAAGGGGAAACCGACTGAGATATGCTATTATCTTAGTCGGTTCCCGTGTAAAAACCGACTATAAAAGTTTACTCTTCTGTCGGTTCGGCTGGGAAACCGACTGAGATATTATATTATCTCATTCGGTTGTTCGTTTGAAACCGACTGGGATAGTATAATATCTCAGTCGGTTTTTTGTTCTAACCGGCTGAGAAGTTATTATCTCAATCGATTTTATAACTGGCTGAGATAATTCATATTATTAGCACCCTTTCTCTATAGCCGGAAGGTAAATCGGCTGAGATAGCAATTTTGGGCCGACTGTAATTGTGTGTTCTGTAGTAGTGCTTATCTTGTTTGCCTTCTTGTCTAAGCTTGGATCGGTTTGCTTCCTTATGAAGTAGTCTTATTTGTTGTAAGTACACAATGTCATAAAAGTATTATGTATCTTACTTAATTAATACTTGTTTTACTGTCTTACTTCCTTTTGCACCGGTGTGTATGGACGGATCTATAAAAAAAATTGTGTAAACACGCTATACTAGTCAACAACGTGGCTCGATTATCCTACTAGCTTAGGCCCTGTTTGGTTGGGCTGTGGCTGTTGGAAAAGCAGCTGTTGGCTGGCTGTATGGAATAGGCGGCTGTGGCTGTTGGCACGTGAGGATTCGGCTGTTCGTGTTTGGTTCGGCTGTGGCTGTTGGCTGTTGGATGAGGAAATGTCTGAAATGCCCCTGGAGTTGTGAGAGTGTATATTTTATAATTTCGTGAATAAAAAATCATGAAAAAACTTAAAAAAAATCTGATAAAATCATAAAAATTCAGAAAAATCAGAAAAATTCAGAAAAAAAATCAGAAAAATTCAAAAAATTCAGGAAAAATCAGAAAAAATCAGAAAAAAATCAAAAAATTCAGGAAAAATCTGAAAAAATCAGAAAAAATCAAAAAAAAATTTAGATTTGAGTGTTATTACCCTATTGGATGCTTATAAGAGCAACTCCAACCCACTGACCAAATTTCACTACCCAAATCTTCATTTGGGAAGTTATTCTAAAAGATTCCCTCCCTAAAATTTCTTACTCCTCCAACCCACCTCCCAAATCAATTCAAGGAGACATATATATTCAAATAATTTTGTCACAATTAGAAAAGTCCAAAAACAGAAGTTACAAATGATTTAGGTATTACAAGGCATATATGTTACAAGAAAACAAGTTCTAATAATTTCTAATCTCCACTTCAGATTGGGCAATCTCCACTGCAGGATCAGGTTCCTGACGCATCCCCATGCATAAACATTTTGGAATGCGTGACAGAGTAAGAAGGAATAAGTAATCCACATAAAAAACTTCCCAGATATGATCTTCATTTCAGAGTAGCAGGAAAAATCTGCATCCGACCATGAAAAAACAAAGGCATGCAGGCTGACATTTCAACATGGTATTCAGTGCACCTAAAATCTTGCCATAACAAGTTTGGGGAGTGCTCCATCACAATTTGTCAGTTCATATTGGACAGAATCTGCCTAAATAATATTAATTTTTATCTTCCTAGGCGGTGTTCTAGGTTTAGACACGTTTCCTGCTTTTCCTTTCTTATCAGAAGGCTTAAGGATCTGGAATGAACATGTTAGGGAATCGTCTACGCTCATCGTAGCACCAACGTTGTCAAACTCGCCACAATAGTTGGGTGCAGAGAATATAGTCACAAGCTGGCGCTTAGCAAAGAATTCGTATCCATCCTCCACAACCTGTGCATAGAAGATTCAGTGTAAACCAGTGAATGGTAAATAAAGATCATCGCAATAATAAGAAATCCACAATAGCAGATGTTCAATGAGAAATTGTACTCTAGATGCTTCAGTTATATGCCTAAAACACATCGCAGTAAACCAGGATAATTCAGTTTGCTTATTCCAGAAAAAGGGGTAAAAAGCATCAGCATTTGTAGATTGATGGTTAACTTTTTCAAATGGCATGGACTAGACCGTATTGTACCAGGCAATTTGATTGAACTTGACTTTCCAGTAAGTCTTAAACAAGTTTATGACCCATGGCCTCCACACAGTGTTAACCAAGTGTTAACCTGAAAATGGTTCAAACACTTTGCAAGAGTGCTGGCACAATGAGTAATCACCTGCTGAGTCCAATACCAAATGATAAAACTCATCCTAAAGATATGCATGTACCTTTCCTCAAGAATAGGTTAGAACCTTTTTTTCAATACTGAGAAGTATATTCTGCAAACATGTCGATTCTCGAAATAATATAGGTGTACTTCTTTTCATACAAAAGATGTTCAGTACAAAACAAAAGTTATGGTGTCTTTACAAAACGTGACCTAATTAAAAATCAAGAAATTTTACATAAAGGGATATTAATTAAATGGAGACTATTTCAATTCAAAGATTCAGGAAAATGTTTTTAGTCATTTGATAAGGCATTAAACAGTCACACAAAAAGGCATTGAACAATTATGATACAATATTTACTTGTTGTAGGAATTATTAATTGAGATTTCACATGAAAATATAGACTTAATGTCAAATGATGAACAGATTCATAGGTGAAACATCAACCAACTGTTGTTACTTGCTGGAAAGTTTTCTTCAAGATCAGTATGAATACCTGGTGAGCCCTGCAGATCAAATCTAGATCATGTTTCTGAAGAAACTCGGCAACCTTATCAGCTCCGCCATGTGGCAGTCGGCATCGCCGGCGACAGGGTGGCGGTGGCAGCCCGGTGAGGAGGGGAATGGAACAATCGAGGCAGCGCGAAACCATTCCCGTGGTCGCCCGGCTCCGGCGATGTGGCAGCGGCGGCCGGCGACGAGTGCCGTGGGAGGCGGCGGAGGGTGTACGTGGAGAGGGCGCTAGGACGACGAGACCACGAAATTGAGGGAGGAGAAGTGGAGTCGGGGTGGAGGAGATGGTGAGGGAGCAGGGAATCGATGCGACGCTCACCGGCGGTGGAGATCGGGTGAGGAGACGGGCGGTCGGACTTGAGGAAGAAACGGCGATTCCAGCGACGTGGCGGTCCGAGCTCCAAATTGGCGGCGTGGTCGACCTCCTAGCGGTCCGGCGGAACTCCAGGCGGCTGGAATCGGGCGGCCCGCAGTGGCTGGATTGGGTGGCGGGGGGCGGCGGAGGCAGCGGGAGGCGGCATGGGAGGGGATGGACGGGAGGAGCAGTGGCCGTGCGGGAGGGGTAGCGCGTGGAAAAGGTTAGCGACCACTGCGGGAAGCTGCTCCCGGCCGGCTTCCCGCAGTGGTCCATTTTTGCACTACACGCCCGAAGCTCTACTGCGCACAGCCGGGGAGAAAGCTGGTCGTTTGGTTTAGCTTCAGCTGTTGGAAGGGAAAAGCCCCAGCTGAAGCTAAACCAAACAGGGCCTTAGCATTGCGAGCTATGGTGTCGGTTATTTTATATTAGTCTTGGCTAGTGAAAATTAGGGTTCTTACAAACACCGAGCAAGACGAACATCTTGACCATATGTAGGGAGTGTTTGGTTGTGTTTTTGATGTGGCTTTCTCTGCTTATAAGCCAAAAGCCCAACTAAACACCAAATATCTAAAAGCTGCTTTCCCTGTTTTTAAGCCAAAACTAGTGTAAACAAATAAGCATATTTTAAGGTGCTTTTTGGCTTTTTGGGGATGTTGTACTGAGATTGCTCCTGTAGTTGACAACTAATTACCCATATTTTTCACTCGAACAAAATAGCCGAAACTCAACTTTCTCTTAACAGACAGCTGCTTTTAAATAAGTCACGGCCCAACCAAACACCCCCGTAATCAGTGGCATCTCATACAAGCATATTGATCACTGCTGACTCGACGTACAGTGAGCAAGAGTCTCACCAGTTCTGAAGTTAAATCTTGACCTGTGTGACTGTGATGGCATGTGGAGTAGATCCATAGTTTGAGGACCACACCCTAAATAGCATCTCAAGCAGTAAAGCGTTCATCTAGCATGTGTAACCTAACCAAAGGGTGAGCAGGTAAGGCAACAAAATGTCAGATCAAATAAGATATTGTTCAACTCAAGTTCCTCTCTCTAGTGTAATCCTCTCCCTCACAAATTAGTCGAAGTACTCAACACCACTACAGAGGATATGCAATAGCAGATGAGTTGGACTGGCCCAACGGTGTAGGATCTGAGGGAGCAACGGGGCGCCACTCAAGTGCAACAGAACCAATGAGACGTCGACGGGATCGCGGAAATAGCGTGGTGTGGGGGATCGATTTACGACACTTGTTTCCTTGTCTCGAGATAGATCACAGATCTGGTGGTAGCACTGCACCAGAGTACTGGAATTCAGATGAGAAAAACTGGAAAGAGAGAGCAGAGAGGATCAGAATGTTGACTAGTGTCACCAGTCATCAGCCATGAGCTACGCATGGTGTGCCTGCATGTGAGTGTGACGAGGCTTGTGGAGTGTCCAAAACCATGTGTGCTCCCACTGTTTTCCACATGGTGGGCACTGGGCACTGACTCGAAGGCTCTGGTGAGAATATATATGAGTATATGAGAGTATATGAGATCGATGCAATAGTACGCGCCGCCGCATAGGTATATTCCTCGGCGGCTGCACAGCGCAGAGATACTAGCATGTTGTGTTGACCGGTCAACTTTGTTCGACGACGAAGATGAAGTGGTTTTGTTTCTACGAACTGTGGTCTGTGTGTGCTTTTGTCCTGCGCACTGTCGTCGTTTAAATCGTGCAGCTCGATAGTTGTCAGGGTCGGTTGTAATCTTGGTGTTCGTATGCATTGGCAACAGGTAAGAAAGTGAATTTGGAGACAAATCGCTGTTTTACGCACTCCCGCCGCAAACCTTAGGAATGAGCGTCCAGGTGCCATCGAGTCGTGTGCAAGGGGCTACTCCTAGTCGTCCAAATCTCTTTCTACACCCCAATGGTGGAGCTGGGAGGGGGAGGCTGGGAGTGACTAGACAAGGCTTGACATTTGATGTTGTTCTTTATCTGCCTCGTCATTGCCCAGCACGTACGCACCTCCGAACTGTCCAACCCCTCCCCAAACACTTTATCGCCTTCAGTTCTCTTTTCCTTTTTTTCCTTTTTAAAGAAGACTTTATTGATCGTTTGGCCTCTCTTGTCCTTCTGCTGTATGGAGAGTGTGAACCGAGAGTGATTTCTTGCACTTCCCGCTCCTCATGATATGGTTTTGTTGGTTGAATGTTTGTTAACTTTCAAGTTAAATTCAAAACCAGAGTCAGAAGTTTGAGTTTCTCAGATTAAAAGGTGAAATGTTGAGACGAGCAGCTAGGGGCGCTAGTAACAAAAGCATCAAAAGCTCTTTTACGATGCCCCGGAATGAATACGGACCATTTATTTGTTCAAATCTAATGGCTCATCTTGTCTGGTATTAAGGAGTACCACCTCCAAAGACTTCAAAAAATAGGGAGTACACTTATATTAGGGATAAATCTAGAATTATAAAAATAACTTTCTATTTTCTCAAATAAATATTTTAGCAATATATATTCACTCAAACCCTAACCCTAATCCCCAATTCTATTTCGCATTTTTTTCAATCCATTTAAACCCCCGCGCTCGCCTCCACTAGCCCGCGTGTCCAGCTGCCATGGAGAATGGTGACGACAGCGATGGTGGCACCAGCGACGATACAAAAAGTCTATTCTACCCTTATAAATGGATGGTTAGATTAGATTGGTACTCCTATCTCAGTTTAGGGAGTACCAGGTACAGTAAAAATTGGTTTTACCCCATTCTGAGAAGCCAAGTGCATAATTTAGAAGAAAGGTTTTGCTATATCTTAGTCGTCTGAAATTTTGTTATATCGCAATCATTTTGAATGCGCATTATAAAGACTAAAATTATGGTATAAGGTAATGCACAATTTTTTTATTATGATTTTCAAATAGCTAATCACGCTTACGACGTGGTAACTAATGTGCAATTTTAGCAAACTTAACTATAATTTTTAGTCTAATTTATATAAGAAGCGAGTGGAGTGATGTGATGAGTGGCTAAATTTCCATCCGAGAGTTGAGAGAGTGATTAAGATCTATTATATACTAAAAGCAGAATATAATAGAAAAAATAGAGAAAGACTAGAAATTCTCATTAAAAAGCAAAACATCCAATTGTTAATTTAGTGGACCCTTTTATTATTAGTAGACCACAACCAATATATCTTCATAACTGTACCTAAGCAGATCACAGCCGATAGATCTTCATAACTGCATCTAAACAGATCGCAGCTGATAGATCTTCATAACTGCACCTAAACAGATCGCAGCCGATAGATCTTCATAACTGCACCTAAACAGATCACATCTGATAGATCATTATAACTGTACCTAAATAGACGGCTCGATATAATGACTAGCAGGCCGGCTCATAAATGTACCTAAATAGACGGCTCAGTACAGGTCGACTCGTGATTTGAACTTTTATTTCCGTACTGATCTAATATCACGCGTATGAGTAAAAATTAAAGATAATTAAAAATATTTGCTGCGCAATTAGTACTGATCTAATATCACACATGTAGGTAAAAAATAAAGATAACCAAAACATTTCCCACGCAATCAGTACTGATCTAATATCACGCGTACACGTAAAATAATAAAGATAATTAAACAAATCACATCCAATAGATCATCATAACTGTACCTAAATAAACGGCTCAGTACAATGCCTAACAGGCCAGCTCGCGATTTGAACTTTTATTTCCCGTACTGATATAATATCACACGTACAGATAAAAAATAAAAATAATTAAAAACATTTCCCGCGCAATTGCGCGGGACACTAAGCTAGTTTAAGAAAAAATAAAAACAAGTAATGAGAAATAGATACTTCCTTAAAGAAAAAGATAAAGTTGTATATATGTGCGGTGTCTTTTCTTCGTCTAAATATCTGCTAATTAAGAGTACTTTCTTCTTTCTCAAATTATTCCATGTTTGATTCTCTTGTTTTTTATATAAAAAAACTAGGGCTCTTGTTTCTGTTCAAAAGAACACTGGGTTTCGTTCGCAAAAAAAGAACACTGGGTTTCCGACAGACAAACTAAACCAAGTTATTATGTACTTACTACAAAACCGAGAAAAGATCACCACTAGTCCAGTACTACAGTAATATACTCACAAGATGAACCACGTCCGGTTAGTCACTACATCGCACACGAACGAAATCAAATAATCTCATCATCTCGTTGCAAAATGGCGTACGTACGTGTTGAGTAGACCACGACTCGGTGAAGTGTTCTCCGAACATTGCTTGGCACACCAGTACTGTCCCGTCCAAGTTAACTGGCCGGTATTGCTAGCTGCAAGCTAGGACGCTGCGGGGCACATGCGCGGCGCGGGTTGAGTGGGTATGGTCGCGTCCGCCACCTCGGTATCGATCGGACCAACCTTTTCTCTCCACCTCTCCGAACGTATAGGCCCGCGCGCGCGACACGGCCGGCGGCGTGGCTCCGACGCGCGCACCGCCCCCACTGCCGACTCCCGTCTTCTTCTCCACCTCGCCACCTCGGTACGCCCCCCAAACGGTTTACCCCGTTGACGGCGGCTCGATCTGCCATACATACAACCGCAACTTGGCGTAACCTCCGCTGTTCTAGTTCCTCGGGGATTTTCAAGTCGTCGACATCCATGCAGCTGCATGCATGCATGCTTTCTTTCTCGTACTCCTATAGTTTATTCCTGCTGCATTTCTACACTTCGTTTGAAGCTCACCCCACAGCTTCCCTTGATTCCTGGAGCTAGCTCATCAAGATGTCCCCTAATCACTTCATTCTCTTTTGCGAAGAGAAAAAGAAGTGGCTCGAGTAGCTACAAAGTGATGCTCATGGCTTATCCTTAATACGGCTCAAGCCACTTTAATTAGTTTATCATCCTACGAAAGCAAAACGGATTAAAAACTGCACCTACTCTACGTATGTGTCCTCGCTCCAGCTCCCTATACGGTGTATTTTTATCCGTGCGCGTACGTCCGGACCACATGGGGAACGGGAAACCGCTTCCCACCATCACCGGTCAGGCGGTCACCACCAGCTTCCCGCAACTACACTACTCACTGATGCGATCATGTGATCAACTCCTATAAATCACGACACCGAGACCACTTCCCCCACCTGCACCACACACTCGAAGAGTAGTAGTACAAGTCCAACCACCACCACCGAGCGCGCACACACGCCAAGATATATTCGCCGTGAAGTAGTGTACCGATCGGAGCAGCTGTGGGATCGAGTGATCAAGATGGCCGAGGGCAATGTCGCCTCCGGAAGGCGGCCGGCGTCGTCGTCATCCTGCCGCGGCCGGCGGGGCGCGGGCGGGTGCGGGCTCGCGCTGGCCCGGCTGGTGCGGAAGCTGCGGAGGCAGAGCAAGACGCTGTGCGCGGCGGCGAGCGCGCGGCCCGCGGCGTCCGCCCGGTGCTGCCAGTACGACCCGCTCAGCTACGCGCGCAACTTCGACCGCAACGGCTTCGGCACCGCGCTGGACGACGACGACCTCTCCGGCCACCTCTACCACTACACCTTCGCCTCCCGATTCGTGCTCGCATCCTCCTCCGCCGGCAGCCATTAGAGTAGCGCGCTAGGCGCTAGCCATTAGAGTCAGGTGCACTCATTTGTTTTGTTCGTTGTCCCTCAGCTGCAGCCTGCACGGCCTGCAGGTGAATGTGTTCATACGGGGCGGGGATGATGGTTGTAAGAATTTCCAGGCCTCCTTGGCTCTTTAATTTGAGTCACTTGGGGAGCTGTAAGAAATTAGCCAAGCGAAATTAAACTGTTCTGGAGATATATAGCGAATTAATTGGAGTATTTCTCGGCCTGATTTCTTGTTGTCCATATCCATTTCTAATGCTCTTGACGCAATTCTTTCTTCATAATCCTCTGAAATTAACGTTCATTTGCCAAGATCGAAGAAGCATATTGCCTACTTGGTCCATTATATAGCTCATCGAGAAAATTACTCAGCATTCCAGGTCGCTAGCTCAGCTGGTCAGGAAGCCGCACGTCACTGACCGAGGTAGACGAGACGGATCTTATCCGCTTACTCAGAGATAGAGGAATCTCTGGAACCTCCACAAGATGAGTCGAGGCTGGCATTGCATCAAGTGAGTGGTTGGTAGTACAATTATTGCTGACGACGTCGCTGCTCCTGCTGCTTCAGATCGTCAGATGCAGTAAATCAGTGGGGCACCAGCCGCATCACCACCACCGCGATTGTTCACATGGGACCAGGACGCCCCCGTGTCCCAGGGATGGTGCGTCTGCCGATCAGCGGCGAGATGCAGGGATATGTGAGAATTTTATGTGTTTGTTGATTTCGCCGCTCCTTCATTTATTCGACGAGCAGATGGGCCGTGAAATCTGGAGGTATCAAATGGAGTCCAGTTTTTATAGGCCTCATAGCAGTGGTTGGATACATCTATTTTGGACCTGGAAAATGGTTGCCATTTGGGTCTGATCACTATGGATCATATCGTTGTGGATTTATCTGCGCTGCTGCGTCACTATATGGCCCATGATTTGCAGAAACGGGAAGAGGCGGAGGCCCACACACGAGCTCCTACGACACTGAACACCTCCACGGGGAGCTGCAATTCGTGGACGACCGCGCGATTCCAAGAGCTAGCTCGGTCATGGAGAAAGAAATGAGGAAGAGAAAGGGATTTTGACCAGGATTATGGGTGGATAAGGATTTTGACCGGCTTTTGAAGCAGCCTGGGAGCTGAGCGGCGACATTAACGTGGGATGGTCGGAAATGACCGCGTCTACGGTTGTCCACCAATTACGGTTTTCATTTACTTAGAAACCACGGCCAATTGAGCGTGAATTAGAATGACCAAGCTCTTTGCAACGCACCTAACTTGGCTCAATTTTTTCTTGGGGTTGTGCTGAGAAGGCCGAAAAGTCACAAAGGCTATTTTCGGGAGTCGCCTTCATTGGCCTCAACATGCCCGATCGACCACCGGGATCGTCTCGTGCGGTAGCGCAACTTGGGAAACCCTATACTCCACGCGAGCAGAGCGGAGCGCCACATTGCCTACATGGTTCTCCACGTGTGCTAGACGATTTAGCCTTCTCCTCCACCATCTTTCCCGACGACAACGTTTATGATGGCCGTGAGATTAGGATAAGGGTTTGAGGGTTAGTGGTCATGGTGTTCCCAGACTTAGAGGGATGTCCGGGGACGGTGGTGGACCAACGACAGTGATGCTTCAACTAGGATGACATGGCAACGCTATTAGCGCGTGCAGCGGTGGATGGCCGGTTAGCCCGGTATCGTTAGGCAAATTGATGTCAGAGGAGGATGGAGTTAGGAAGTAGAGGGGTGTGTGCATGGTGGCTTGATCTAATGATGCTAGCCTCTGAAGATCAGAGAGGAGGACGAGGACAGCGAACTACTATGGTTAGAGTGGGTTAGGTAGGACAACAGGAGAGTGGGCAATACGATAGAGGAGCATACTGTGTGTGGTGTATGCTCCATCTGTCGTTGCCCTACCTTGTCGGGGCATATGTCTGGGGTTTTTCTTTTTAGTGTCTCTTGCACTTGCGCGGGAACGGAGGGTGCATGAGTGCCACATATACCTCATTGTCGATTCCTCCTCAATTTCCATCTTGTGATTTGGTCTTGCTGGAATATTTTTATAAACGTCAAGTACTCTTAAGGTGAATTAAAATACTCTGAGTCCTCGTTAATTCTCTAAAAGTATTGTTCTCAATGGGAGTTCCAACTTTCATCTAATCCGATAAAGGATTCGTGCCTACTAGTTACACAAACATGCTACGAGTAAATTATTGTTTAAATGGCTGGTAGTCATTTTGGTTTTTGTTTGCAATTTGTATAATGACTTGGTTTCGTTAATAAAATCGTGGATTCAACTCCCTTTCAGCTACACAAGCATGCGTATATCACAATTGACGAAAGGGGATACCGAACACGTTATTACTTCGAAAGCAAAACATGTAGTACACTGCTGAGTGCTGACCTCATCTCAGTCGAAAACTCAAAATCCATAGTAGTCGTTCTGAAAACATAATCCATAGCAAGATGTCCATGGATCCCATCACGACATGATGCAAAATTTTACTCCATCAGATTTTTTGTATTGAGATGTTTTACTCTATCACTGAAAACAACGGGACTAGTAAAACCATATGAAGCGACCTAATCAATCAACTCCGTGCTCTGGCTCTCGACGTCCGTGCCGGACTTGACACAGGCAAGCCGGTCGGCGTGAGCTGGTTTGGCCCTTGGTCTCGAGTCGCGACTCGTAGTTCCGTACTTCCATATCAGAGACTTTCGATCAGAAGTCGATTTGTCAATATACGGATGGACCAGGCTTTCGTGGCAGAGTACAGGAGCGAACCTGACCGGTATGTCAGCTCCTGTACAGTAAATGGTCTCCAACGCAGTTGTCTTGAGATCGTAGTATCCCAACGCCCTCCCCGTGCTAAGTACCCTTCCGTCACTGCGATCAACAGCGAGTCCCGTGGTCTCCTCCGACGAGAATTCCTGCGAAAATTCGCGGAGTTCTATCCGATACCCCTCAGACCAGGCACCATTGTCTCCCATTGTCCATGTCTCGATGGTGCCGGTGGCCCTGTTCGAACACGAAACACAAAGCTCACCACGGAGCTCAAGGACGGACATGCGCATGCTGCTGTGGTGGCACAGGGGCCCTTGCAGTACCTCGAACCCTAGCGTGCGAACATCGAATGCCAAGATTTGACGCCTCAGTGATAATCTTGGCCCGAGCTCAGGGTCTGCCATCCAGTAGAGCTTACCGTTGGCGTAGGCAGGCGGCATGTCGGCCACTGGTCTTGGTGGAGGGCTGACTGGACATCATGAACTAGTACCCGTGTCATGCTGAACCTTGCATTCCAATTGGTATTCCTGAGTACTCAAGTTCTTCTCTTGGTAGATAAGACGTACGAGTACATGCTTGTTTTTCGCTGAATCATACCCCAGTCCAATCCTACCGGCAAAGAAGGTGCGATCACCGGGACCATCTAGGTATATACGCTTGAAATAACCCATCACAGGATTGCATCTGAAATCCCAGTCATGTTATCAAAAGCACTGATGTAGCTGCCTACAACGAGACCGTGACAAGGTTTGGAATATACCACACTCTCGTCGTACGTCAATGGTGGCTGGTGTGGCACGTTCATAACGCAACTTTCCAACTGTTGTGAAATCACGAGGCCACACATGGAAGCGTAGATCTAAATCGAGACATCGTAGAATTAGCAATAAGAGATACCTACATTTTTAATGTGATTCGGCCATGAGGCCTACATCCACAGGACTCGACTACGGACGCTCCTCCCCATCTATTAACTGTCTTTCAAGTTACATTGTCATGGTTACACTGGATGCCTCTATTTATAGGAGGCCCGAGTTACCAGAGTTTGGCACGAACTCTGCCCTATCCCTACTACAACTCCAAATCCTACTTCGTAACCTACTCCGAACACATATTCGACACAAATTCAACAAACTCCACCTTGGCGAATATGTCATTCGCCACCTTGAAGTCTTCTTTGTGCGAATCTCCGTGCTCTCGTAGGACTTGGGTTTTCTTCCTTGTAGCTCACCGAATGGAGCCACCCGACATGTCTGAATTGACCTCAGACTTGTCGTCCCCTACTGCAAATGTCGCCATGCCTTGTTCCTTGGTGACTCCACCTGCAATAATGTATCCTTGTAGCTTATAAAGATTCTTTATAGTCCTCTTTCCCTCCATCACAGTCTCCTTGCCCTTCTTGTTCCTCATGGTTTTCTTGTCCTTGTCAACTTCGTAGACAAATCCATTATCATGTAGGGACCCTAGCGAAATCAGATTTCTCTTGTACCTTGGTACATATCTCACACCCCTGAGTAGTTGTTTTCCGCCATTACTAGTCTTGATCTTGATGTCACTAATCCCGACAACACTATGGCATGTGTCATCACCTTGGTAGACTCTTCTAAAATCACCAGACTTGTATGTGCTGAACAACTCCCTGTTTGGTGTCACATGAAAGGAACTTGCTGAATCCAATATCCAAGCTGCTGTAGCCTGATCACCTGAGAGCATTAGGACATCACAAGTATCTTCACCACTGTCATCACCTCTCGCAACCATACTGGCGCTTGCTTTGGCCTTGTACTCTGGACAATCTCTCTTTATATGTCCCCATTTCTTGCACTTGTAGCACTGTAGCCCCTTCTGTTTCTTGTTCTTTGATGACCTATCCGTCTCATGTCCTTTCCCACTTTGATCACCTTTGACCAGCAAACCCTCAGCATGAACATGAGATTCCATTGCATTGTTTTTTCTTCTCAATCTTGAGCCAGTAACGTTGCAGTAATCTCTGCAATCTTGATGGTTTCCTTGCCGTACGTTAGAGTAGTGACCAAATGCTCATAGGACGGTGGTAGAGAACACAGAAGAATCATGGCCTTGTCCTCATCATCAAGCTTTACCTCTAGTCGTGCTAAATCCGTCACCACTTGATAGAAGACGTTCACATACTCCGCAAGATCCGACCCTTCCTGCATCTTTAGCCCATATAATTTTTGCTTCAGATACAACTTGTTGGCCAGAGACTTGGATATATATTGAACCTCCAGCTTTTCCCATATTCGCTTTAGTGAAACCTCATCCATCACGTGATACATCACCGTATCCGACAGACTCAGACGTATTATCCCGGCTGCCCTGACTTTTAGCTCTTCCCACGTATCATCCTCCATCTTGTTTGGCTTTAATCCTGCAAGACTTTTGAGCAACCTTGTTATGACAACAAATCTTTGACCCTTGTCTGCCACAAGATGAAATTATTGGAGCCGTCAAACTTCACCACCTCGAATCTTGTTGACGACGACATGTCGCCTCTCTCGAACAGATCCGAGAATCCGACCTGATCGCCCGCTCCTTGCTCGATCGATGTTGCACTGATCTCCTCCTTCAAGCACTCCTCTTCTAAACCCGAGCTCTTCTCCTCTTTAGAACTTGTGCTCTCCAGGTTGCCTGTAGGCTTCAACTCGTGAGATCTCATGCCTTGAAGCCTCCCCCCAACCCCTGCTTATATAGCAGTCCTTAGACCCTCAAATCCAAGACGGACTCCTATTCCGAGTCCCTCTCCCTCCAAATTTTGGAAACCAACCCAAATGTGAGCAGAATTCGGATTCTACACGAAATGTGGCTGAGAAAACCCCAAAAAATCGTGTCCTGGGCCTCCCCAACTCCTCCTGGGCCGCCCCATGCGTTCTGGGCCCTTCTCGGACCCCTCCTGTGCCTCCCGAGCCCCTCCAGCCCCACCTGGGCCGCTCCTGGGTCCCCGCCAGGCCCCATCGGACCCTTCCCGGGCCCGCCCGAGCCTCCCCCGGGCCTTTGCCGCTCCGCCGGGCCCGCCTCGGGCTGCTCCTGGGCCGGCCGGGCTGGCCCCAGCCTCCTCTCGCAGACCGCCTCCACCCCGGGCTGCGCGCGCGCCCTCCTGGGCCAGCCAACCAGCCTGGGCCGGCGTCCCACCCCACCTGTGCCTCCCCCGTTAGCCGGGCCCACCCGTGCACCAAGCCGCCTCGTGCTGCCTCGCCTCGCCCTGCCTCGCTTGGGCCGCCGCGCGCGCAACGAGCCGCTGGCCGCGCGTGCCTGAGCCGGCCTGTCAGGGCCCCGGAATTGCATGTGAATTAAAGAACAATGTATCACCAACGACCGAGCAACTACTCGACCAGTGATACGGTACCTGCGCCGTATGCACCCAAAATCGAGTAGTCCGACACCTGACCAACGGACCATACGATTACCAGAGCCGTATGCCTTCACCGTTGGTCAAGCCAGCCAGAAGCAGGCATTATTGAATAAACCACATGCAATTCTAAAGTCCGGTGAAGACCTAGCGTCTTTCTCACGTTCGATCAACACAACGACTTCGGAGGAACCTGGCAATGGTACCCTCACTCTAACCTAGCTCGGAGACTGGTGAATCACCCGAAGGCCCAGTACCATTACCCACACCTTGCCCAGCCGGCCAACGCATCTCAGCTGGCGAGTCACTCGACTGAACATCGTCCCGCTAACCGAACCGAGAGAACCACACTAATTCTTCACGACTAACCCATACACTTCAATTCATACACGCACGGTGTATGGGTAGCCACATTCAACAACTTAAATATCACAACTGAACTCTACAGAACAGGGTTATATATATATATATGACCACATCCCATACACAGGGCAATTATTTAACTTACATCCAAGCAACTCGCAGGTCGTCCATGTCAAAAGAAACATCAAGGACAATAGCGGAAAATATTATAAAATGAAGGTGGCAGCTTATGCCAACACTCCCAAAAGCTTCACAAATCTACAAGACTTTCTGACCGGGGAAACCAAGCAAGAACACTTCGGCTTCAGCACACATGGGCCATGGAAATTCTCCTAATTTAAAGCACCTGCAGGAATGAAATTCCCAACTGAGTACTTTCGCACTCGCAAGATGCTAATTGCTCATTCCAGTTTAACTTATTCATGACATGGAAGAATCAATAGCACAATCAAGCAATTAACCAACTTTATCCTAGCATATTAAAGAGAACTACACATGTTGTCTTTAGCATACTAGCATGGCAATTTTAAGGTAAACCAAATTAATCCATAAGCATCAATAATTCATGTGGCAAGCATTATCATAAATGGAACCAAGCATGTCAAGATCAATGCATCCTAGTCAATAAAAAACAAATCAAGATCACACACTTGATTATCAATTCGAGTTCATCCTAACAAGGATTCTGAACATGAGTGACTCCTGTCCTATAATTTCTATTGCCCACATAGTTGGCCACGTAGTTCACATAGTTCACATAGTTGACACATAGCACACGTAGTAGCACATAGCTCACATAGTTAGCACATAGCACACGTAGTAGCACATAGCTCATATAGTTAGCACATAGCACACGTAGTAGCACATAGCTCACATAGTTAGAACATAGCACACTGTCGTAGCTACGGGACTAGGCAGTGTACTTTAGGTACCCCCGATCGGTTACGTCGACCTCCGGGAGTACTAGAGAAGTACGAGCAAGTGTATTGTCCGTTGAGGTGGGCACGCGGTGATTTTACCGGCGAGATGGAACATGGAACACTCGTGTCGGGGATAAACAGAAACTCTCGTGTCGAGGCGAATTGAAAACTCTCGTATTAATTTCGGGGATTAGGGTTTATATCTGAGAAATCTAGATCTCCTTCTCTCTACCCCCTGGGGGGCATTTATAGGGTTTAAGAATGAAAAATGGGAGATTACAATTCCGCCCTCACATGAGAGGGAATTTACAAGGGCATTATGGTCATTTGCCCATCCTTAGAGAATATTGGGAGAATATTCCCGGACATCTTTAGGGAATATTCTTTGGCATTTTTGGAGGAATCCCTAAGCACGTCGAGGTTGTCTTTGACAATGTTGACGTAGACCTTGGCGATGTGTTGCCCTTGGCGACGGGGTGAAACGCGGCCTCGACGTGTGCCGAGACGGGGCACGGCCTCGACGTGAGCCGGGACGGAGCGCGGCCTCGACGCCCCGACGACGCCGGCGGCGTTTACTGATGCCAGGTGAAGTGGATCAACGCAGGGAGGGGGGCTTGACGTTGCCAGGGGAAGTCCGTCGGTTCGGAGTAACGCGGGGACCCTTCCCCCAACAGTAGCCCCTTGCCAGTTTGGGCGGTCAGGTGACGCCCGTCCGAGCCGGCGCACCAATTCTGAGGGGTTGGCGCGTAGGCCGGACCGACAACTTCTCCCTCCCTATTTCTTTTTTTTCTTTTCTCTTCTTTCTTTTTCCTCCTCCTCCTTTCTCCTTTTTCTTTCTCCTCTTCCTTTTCTTCTTTTTCTTCCTCCTCTTTTTTTTCTTCTTTTTCTTCCTCCTCTTTTCTTCCTTTTCTTCCTCCTCTTCCTTTTCTTCCTTCCTTTTCTTTCTTTCTTCCTTTTTCTTTCCTTCTTCCTTTTCCACCGGGCAAAAAAAACCCCCTAACCCTAATGGGCCTTGGCCCATGTAAGGTGTATGTCGGTTGGGGGGCAGGGGGCTATATCCCCTCATGCCGCCGCCCCACCCCTCACAACCCTGCCTTCACGCCGCCTCTCCCCCGCCGGCCGCCGGTCGCGCTCGCCCCGAGCCTCCGCCCCGCCAGCCTTAGGCCTTCGCCCCGCAGGCCTCGGGCCTCCGCCGCACCCCGGACCTCCGCCCCGCCGGCCTCGGGCCTCCGCCGCGCCGGCCCTCCCCTGCCGGCCTCGGGCCTCCCCCGCCGGTCTCCGGCCCACGCTCGCCCCGAGCCTCCACCCCGCCGGCCTCAGGCCTCCGCCGCGTCGGCCTCGAGCCTCCGTCGCGCTTGCCCCTGCATACCCTACAGGTGATGGGTCAGCTCTCCCCGGAGTGTCTTGTTAGCTTGAGGGAGGAGAGGCGCTTCTTTCGACGTGCAGCCGAGCTCGTCCTCCTGGCTGACTTGTCCACCGTGCTTGATGGGCGTACCTGCCCCGAGCTGTACGACAGCACCAGGGCCTCGCTTCTCAAGGTAACATGTCAAGTACGAGGTTCTTGGCCGTGCTTCACCCCCGTCCCGGGCTTTGCTGATCCTACCTTTTTTTCTTACCTTTCAGGGCCTCTTCGCTTTGGAGCAAGGTGCCGTGGTCTAGGATGCTTGGCTCCTCACACAGGTGGTCAAGCGCCCTTCACGCCACGCTGGCCGGTGCGGAGGCCGAGGTGGGGCAACTCTCGGGGAGTTGGCCACTCGCATCGAGGGCCAGAAGGAGGTGGCATCTCTAGCAGCGCTGGCTGTTGCGGGGGTGAACGAGTTAGCCGGTTCACTAGGCATCACCGTTCCCCCCTTGACACCTCTGGCGAGGGTGACATTGCCGCCCAGCTACGCCAGGTAGGTACTGTTGGGGCCGCTGCGCGTGCTGCGGTCTCGGGATACTCGCTCGACTGTGCTCGGGCCTCCGCTAAGCTAGTTCTTGGCTGCCTGAGTGTGGCCAAGTGTGGCCATGTCGAGACGTTCGCCGCGCGTGGCTACCGTGCTCCGACTCGTGATGAACTCGGGGGTGTTCGGGACTGCATCCGGGGCCACTCCCGTGTCTTTCTCAGCTCTGTGTGGGGTGAGCACGGCCCTTCGCACGTCCGCGCACTGTAACGCTCCCGTCGCGCGCGAGAGAATCCTTCTCTGCGGCGTCCAGCTCCGGGGGAGCTCCTGGCGGGGCAGGTTCGCATCCTCAGGTGTGAGGTTCACCACTTGGCCCTGTGTGTTTAGCTTTCCTTAGTATCGCAGGGCCTCAATTCAGCTTTTGGTGTCTTGGTAGCTCGCATGCCCAGGTTGTCGCTGCGTAGACGCGAGCCTTGTAGCTGTAGGATAGGCATAGCCGGAGCTTTTTCTTTTGGTAGGTTTAATGAGGTCAGAGCTTTCTTTTGTAGCCCTCATGTAACCTTGTTGGTTAATGAAAAGTCAGAAAATTGGTGCAGCCGTATTTTGCCTTTGGTGACCATTTCTTCTTTTTGTATTGTTTACAGGTTGTTGCTTTGAGGTGAAAGGTCATGGTTAGGTGGTACGGCACCCAGCCCCTAGCACGAGTGTCATACAAGCATTGCTCGTTTGGCGGTTTGACAAAGGCCGAACAGCGTGATGACAATATACCTTTTTTGACAAGCGAGGAGATTGCGTCGTTTGGCAGGAGAGATGTATAGAGACTTGTGCGGATTTTTTATGTTGTTATTGGCGTGTTGAGTGTACATTGTACCCGGATTCGTTGTGACGAGCTACCCCCCAATCACAAAAACTAGCGTCCGAAACATTTGTCGAGGGCGGTCATATCGTTCTGAGGGTGTGGCCCAAAAACTTACGTGGCGGTGAGGGGACTCTCTATGCCGCGGTAGAGCCAATGTAATCCCGACACGGCGATGGAGACGTTGCTCACGTGGCAGTGAGGGGACCCTCTATCCCGTGTCAGAGCGTGTTCTACACCACGGTGGAGCCAATGTAATCCTGACACGGCGACGGAGACGTTGCTCACGTGGCGGTGAGGGGATTCTCTACGCCACGGTGGAGCGTGCTCTATGTCACGGGGGAGACAAAGTTGTCCCGACACGGCGACGGAGACGTTGCTCACGTGGCGGTGAGGGGACCCTCTACCCCACGTTGGAGCGTGTTCTACACCATGGTGGAGCCAATGTAATCCCGACACGGCGACGGAGATGTTGCTCACGTGGCGGTGAGGGGACCCTCTACCCCGCGTCGGAGCGTGTTCTACACCACGGTGGAGCCAATGTAATCCCGACACGGCGACGGAGATATTGCTCACGTGGCGGTGAGGGGACCCTCTACCCCGCGTCGGAGCGTGTTCTACACCACGGTGGAGCCAATGTAATCCCGACACGACGATGGAGACGTTGCTCACGTGGCGGTGAGGGGACCCTCTACGCCGCGGTGGAGCGTGCTCTACGTTATGGGGGAGATAAAGTTGTCTCGACACGGCGACGGAGACGTTGCTCACGTGTCGGTGAGGGGACCCTCTACACCGTGTCGGAGCGTGTTCTACACCACAGTGGAGCTAATGTAATCCCGACACGGCGACGGAGACGTTGCTCACGTGGTGGTGAGGGGATTCTCTACACCACGGTAGAGCGTGCTCTACGTCATAGGGGAGATAAAGTTGTCCCGACACGGCGACGGAGACGTTGCTCACGTGGCGGTGAGGGGACCCTCTACCCCGCGTCGGAGCGTGTTCTACACCACGGTGGAGCCAATGTAATTCCGACACGGCGACGGAGACGTTGCTCACGTGGCGGTGAGGGGATTCTCTACGCCGCGGTGGAGCGTGCTCTACGTCAAGGGGGAGACAAAGTTGTCCCGACACGGCGATAGAGACGTTGCTCACGTGGCGGTGAGGGGACCCTCTACCCCGCGTCGGAGTGTGTTCTACACCACGGTGGAGTGTTGCCATGCCTCCTCACGATGGAGGGATAATCGTTATCTTTCTCGTTGAGCCGACCATGGGCTGGCTGCCATTCTTCATTTATGCAGACAACACTGCGGCTCGTAGGCCCATTACATAGTCATGACAGAGGCAGTTGCAGCAGCCTAGGGCGAAGCCCTTTACAAAAGATGGTACTAACCGGCGCAGCGGCTTGCTAATAAAACTAGAAATGAAACATATGAGGGCTATGAGAAAAGTTCCGGGGCTGACTCAGCATCCCATGATGATGCTTCCGCACGTGAGCTACACGTAGTACTTGCGGAGGTTGTCGGCGTTCCAGCAATGCTTCAACTCGGCTCCTTCAAGGGTTTTTAAATGGAATGATGATGGGCGCGTGACGCAGATAACCTCGTACGGTCTCTCCCACTTTGAGCTTAGCTTTCCATTGGCCTCGGGGTTGGTCTTCTTCTTAAGCACGAGGTCACCCACTTGAATGGGCCGCGGGCGAACGGTCTTGTTGTAAGCCTTCACCATTGAGGCTTGATATCGTTCGACGTTGAATGCGTCTTCTTGCCTCACGGCGTCAAGGCCATCCAGTGATGTTTGACGGGCTTCATCTTCCGGCGGTGATGTAGTGCGGAGTGACCCTAGCCTGACTTCCTCGGGGGTTACCGCTTCATCCCCAAATAAGAGCTTGAATGGGGTGAAACTGGTTGCACGGCTTGCCGCCGAACGGGTGGACCATAGCACGCTGGAGAGCTCATCTGCACAGCCACCTTTGGGTATGTTGAAGAGACGTGTGCAAAGGCCAGAGAGCACGGTGCCATTAGCACGTTCTACCACACCGTTCGCCTTGGGATTTGCGACTGACACAAAGCACAAGTTAATACCCAGACCGATGCAGAATTTGCGGAATGGGGCTGCGTCGAACTGAGTGCCATTGTTGATGGTCAGCTCGCGTGGCACCCCGAAGCAACAGATGAGGTTCTTCCAAACAAACTTCTAAACAGCGAGTGACGTTATGCTGGCCAGCGGTTCGGCCTCGATCCACTTGGAGAAGTAATCGACCGCAATGACCACAAATTTGCGGCCATGATTCTTGACTTTGAACGGGCCGACGAGGTCGACCCCCCAACGCGTGAGTGGCCACGAGGGGGGAATTGGTTGCAAGTCATGGGCAGGGAGATTTATTCCCCGACCCATCCACTGGTATGCCGGGCATGTTTTGACGAGGCCTTGTGTGTCATGAAGGGCGGTTGGCCAATAGAAGCCTTGGCGAAAGGCCTTGGACATTAGGGCGCGTGGCGCGAGGTGGGAGCCGCACAGCCCCTGGTGGATTTCTCGCACGAGATCGGCTCCTTCTTCCTTGGAGACGCACCGAAGGTACGGCGCACACACCCCACGCTTGTAAAGGGCTTCTTGGTGAATAATGAAGCCCCTGGCCCGGATCTTCAGTCTCCGTGCCTCGACGGGGTCATCGGGCTCTGTTTCATCTGTGAGGTAGCAGAGGATTGGTGTTCTCCAGTCTTGCTCTTCAATGTGGTGCACCTCCGGGAGGTCCTTTGTTGCTGGCGCCGTGATGACCTTGTAAAAGACGCCCGACGGGACCTCAGCTCGCGTGCTCGCGGCGCGCGCTAGACCGTCGGCGTCGGCATTCTCCGAGCGCGGGATGCTGCGCACGGTGATGCCGACGAAGTGTTTCTCGGTGGCCCGCGCTAGGAGGAGGTACTTGATCATCTCGGGGTCCTTGGCCTGATAACTCTTGTCAACATGCCCGGCTATGAGCTAGGAGTCGCTCTTGACCATCACCCTCCTTGCCCCTAAGGCTTGTGCCTTGCACAGTCCGAGCAACAACGCCTCGTACTCGGCGAAGTTGTTAGTGGCCCTAAACTCGAGACGCGCGGAGTACAAGGTGCGTGACCCCTCGGGCGATTCCAGGACAACCCCTGCGCCAGTACCATCGGAACACCAGGAGCCATCCACGTATATCATCCACAGCAAGTCAGCATGACCTTGGGTGACGGGATGTTCTGACGGGACCCATTCCACCACAAAGTCTGCCAACACCTGCGACTTGATCGCCGTCCAGGGGAGAAAGTCGATGACGAATGGGGCGAGCTCAGCCGCCCACTTCCCAATGCGTCCGGAGGCCTCTTTGTTGCGGAGCATCTCTCCGAGGGGGGAGGAGGACGGTACTCAAATAGAGTGAGTGAGGAAGTAGTACCGCAGTTTGCGGGACGCCATCAGCAATGCGTATGCGAGCTTTTCTAGTTCGGTATACCGCGCCCTGGCACCTTGAAGTGCTTTTGAAACATAGTATACCGGGTGCTGGATTGTGTTTTCTTCTTTGGCCAAGACGGCGCTCACCGCTGCCGGGGTAGCTGCCAGATACAACAACAGGCTCTCCCCTTGGGCAGGGCTTTGCAACAGCGGTGGTGATGTGAGGTACCTTTTCAGGTTGTCCAGGGCTGCTTGGCTGTCCACCGTCCACTCGAAGTTGGTGGACCCTCACAGAGCTTTGAAGAAAGGGAGACCCTTCTCGGTAGATCTAGAGACAAACCTCCCGAGTGCCACGAGGCGTCCGGTAAGCTTTTGTACCTCCTTGACGTTCTCAGGCGGGCGCATGTCAAGGATGGCTTTGATTTTTGAAGGGTTAGTCTCGATTCCCCTTCTCGACATGAGGAAGTCGAGCAGATTCCCTGCTTGAACACCGAACACACATTTCTCCGGATTGAGTTTTATGCCGGCTTGACGGAGGTTGTCGAATGTCTCCTGTAAGTCCGCCGCGTGGCCGGCGGCTATCATGCTCTTGACGATGACGTCATCGACATAGGCCTCGATGTTACACCTGACTTGGCTGGAGAGGGCCTTGTGCACGAGCCTGGAGAAAGTAGCTCCGGCATTCTTCAACCCAAACGCCATCCGGACATAACAAAATGTCCCGGAAGGCGTGATGAAGCTGGTCTTCTCCTCGTCTTCCCGCGCCATCCACACCTGGTAATACCCTGAGTAGGCATCGAGGAAGCTCATAAGTTCACACCCGGATGTAGCATCGATGAGTTGATCGATTCGTGGCAGCGGGAAGTTGTCTTTCGGGCATGCGCGGTTGAGGTTAGTGTAGTCCACGCACATGCGCCACTTGCCGTTGGCCTTCTCGACTAGGACAGGATTGGCAAGCCATTCGGGGTGCATGACCTCGCGGATGACTCCTGCCTTGTGGAGCTTGTCCACCTACTCCCGGGCCGCGATCTGACGCTCCACCGACATCTTTCGCAGCTTCTGCTTGACAGGACGCACATCGGGGTTGACGAGCAATTTGTGCTCGATGATCTCCCGGGAGACACCAGGGAGGTCCTCGTGCTCCCATGTGAACATGTCTCCATTGGTCCGCAACGTGCTGAGGATGGCCTTTTCATTGATTGGGTCGAGGTTGACCCCGATGAGCACTGTCTTGGTCAAATCACCCACTGAGAGCGGCATGACGCGCGTTTCATCGTCAGGTTTAGGTTTTGGCACCCACCACTTTGAGGTTGGCGGATCGGGAGCCCCTTGCGCAGCCTTGTCACCTTCTGACTGGATGGTATGGACATACCGGATGGCCGCTTGGATGTTGCTATCAATCTTACGGGACAAGTCTTGGTTGCCCCGCACTGTGATGACCCCTGAGGAGGCTGGGATCTTCATGCAGAGAAAAGCGTGGTGCGAAACTGCACCAAATTTGTTCAGCGTGACCCGGCCAAGGATGACATTGTATTGGTAGGGGATGTCGACAACGTCGAAGACAATGCTCTCCCTGCGGACGCAATCGCCGGCTCCAAATTCCACTGGAAGCTCAATCTTGCGAGGGCTGGGACTGGCTCGCCCCCAAATCCCAGAAGTGGCACCCCTGTGGGGGTGAGGCACACGCGAGGGATTCCCATCTCGGCGAGTGTAGACGCGAAGAGGATGTCCGCCAAGCTACCTCCATCGATAAAGACGCGACGCACCTCGCAGCTGTTAATGACCGCCAAGATGACGAGAGCGTCATGGTGAGGAAAAGTGATTCCGACGGTGTCTGCCGGGCCAAAGGTCACGGTGTCGCCGACCCACGCGGGTAGTTCAGTGGGTGGGAAGGAACCAATGTGGTTGACTTGACGGGTGTAGGCTCGGCGCTACCGCTTGGATCCATAGGTGTGAGCGTTGCCTCCAGTGATGGCGTGGATGATTTGCTGGGCGCCGATGGCTTGCACTGGTGCTCTGCCACCTGGCGGTAGAGGTGGTGGCGGCGGTAACTGTAAGGCCGGTTCTCCTTGTTCCCGAGCACGGCCTGTCGACTCCGCGATGCCCCTGCCGCCGGGGCGCCGCAGTTGTCGGCCCTGCCGGGCCGCGATGACAACCTCGCACTCCACCGTGGAGTGAGTGCTTACTCGGTGTACTTCACAGAACTTGCCTTGTGACCTATTGCCTCCACCACTTCTGTGATTACCGTCCCCAGCCTGGCTGTTGCTTTCACGGTCATGGTGGTCGTCGCGCCTCCAACCTTGGTGATCCAGGCGTGGTTGGTCTCGTTCTTCACTGCGTGCTTGATTCTACCGACTGTCTTGCCACTGGCCTTGGCTTTGGTAGTGTGTTTGCGGGGCGGGAGCCTCGCGCTCCTCCACGTGGTGTACTCCCCGTTGGCGTGGCCAACGCTTGTCATGATTCTTCGCGTCAGGCGCGAACTGCGCAGCTGAGGCCAAGGCTTCGGCTCTTCTCTGCTCTCTCCCTTCCTCGGCCCGGGAGTATGTGTCCATGATGTCATAGAGCTCCCTAATCGTCCTCGGCTGCTTCCTCTCGAGCTTGGCTACCAAGTCCTCATCACGTATTGCACGACGTGCAGCGTCACACACGCTTTGGTCGGTGATGTCACGGCCTTGGCATTGGAGGTTGGAGAAGCGTTTGCGGAACGCCCGGATGGACTCGCCCGGTGCTTGCTTGAGGATGTGCAGATCCGAAGAGGTGACTTGTTTGTTTATGCTTCCCTGGAAGCGACTGTGCATCTGCTCACGAAGGTGCTCCCACGAGTACACCGAGCTGGGAGGCAATGAGAGGTACCACGTACGAGCTAATCCGGTGAGTACAAACATCAGACTTTTTGCCGTCAGCGCTTCACCTCCTCCGGCAGCTGATACAGCAGCTTCGTACACGCGAGTGTACTCAGTGGGATCTGTCTCACCATTGTACTTGGGGAGATCTGCCGGGCGAAACTTGCTTGGCCACGGGTTAGCCGCGAGCCCTGAGCTGAGCGGGCTGAGCACGTCCGCGAGGTTGACGACCTCCGGCCGTGGCGGTCGAGTAGCAGGTGCGGCAGCCGGAGCTGGGATGCTAACGTTAGGTGGGGCAGCTGGGTATACATGTTCTTTGCCTGGGCGTCGACCTGGGTCTTGCGCCCCTTGGTCGCTGGTGCCGGCCCCAGCATTGCGGAGGATTGCCTGCGCTGTTTGTTGATTTAGTCCGATCTCTTCACGGAGTGGTTCGACGCGTGCTTGCGCATTTGCCAAGTCTTGGAGGAGTTCGTCGACTGCTTGGTGGTTGCACCGGACGTTCTCCCGTGCTCCCGCTATGACTTCTTCTTGTGGTTGACGAACAACGTCGGCTCCGCCTTGGGCCGCCGCAAGCTGTGCTCGGAGCACCACAGTTTCTCAGGCTAATGCCGCCGTGCGGAGGGCCTCGACTTGGGCTGCTTCCAGCTAGGCCCGGAACTGCTCTGCCCGCTGTGCTGCGGCGGCTACCTGCTGCCTTAATGCCTCCATCTCTCGCTCGGCGTAAGCGAGGGCCCCCGAGGTGTCTGGCCCGGTGGCCTAGGCATTGATGATAGGGGCGATGTCATTGTCCATCGCAGGGGTGGCCCGCGCGTGTTGTCGTCCTCGCGGCGACCTGTGCGGCGCGAGCCGGGGTGCTCGGAACCAGGTTGGCGATGCTTGCGACCTTTCACTTGGTTCCCTTCTTTGTCTTCGTCTTGGGAGACATGCCTTCTTACTTTAAGAAGGAGCGCGCGTGTGGTGTTGAAGACCAACACGCGCCAACTGTCGTCGGTGTTATCTCTGGGCATCCTCTCGACAGTGTCTCAGATGACACAATTTCTTGCTCGTTTCCCACAGACGGCGCCAACTGTCGTAGCTACGGGACTAGGTAGTGTACTTTAGGTATCCCCGATCGGTTACGTCGACCTCCGGGAGTACTAGAGAAGTACGAGCAAGTGTATTGTCCGTTGAGGGGGGCACGTGGTGATTTTACCGGCGAGATGGAATGTGGAACACTCGTGTCGGGGATAAACAGAAACTCTCATGTCGGGGCGAATTGAAAACTCTCGTATTAATTTCGGGGATTAGGGTTTATATCTGAGAAATCTGGATCTCCTTCTCTCTACCCCCTAGGAGGCATTTATAGGGTTTGAGAATGGAAAATGGGAGATTACAATTCTGCCCTCACATGAAAGGGAATTTACAAGGGCATTAAGGTCATTTGCCCATCCTTAGAGAATATTGGGGGAATATTCCCGGACATCTTTGGAGAATATTCTTTGGCATCTTTGGAGGAATCCCTAAGCACGTCGAGGAGGTCTTTGACGACGTTGACGTAGACCTTGACGATGTGTTGCCCTTGGCGACAGGGCGAAATGCGGCCTCGACGTGAGCCGGGACGGGGCACGGTCTCGACGTGAGCCGGGACGGAGCGCGGCCTCGACGCCCCGACGATGCCGGCGGCGTTTACTGATGCCAGGTGAAGTGGGTCAATGCAGGGAGGGGGGTCTTGACGTTGCCAGGGGGAAGTCCGTCGGTTCGGAGTAACGCGGGGACCCTTCCCCCAACACACACGTAGTCGCACATAGCTCACTTAGTAGATCACCTTCCCGGTGAAACCATCATTTTGAGCGAATCATAGCATTGCTCATAACCTTCCTGATTATGTGTATCCAATAGATCACATCATGCTAGAACATCAAGAATAAATAAGCAATCATGATTCAAGTTTCCAACACCAAAAACAAACAAAGTCATTATTCAACCAAGCATGACATAAGAAAAACCGAAATATTTTCAACAAGCGAGCATGCTTGCCTAGCCCTTGAATGTGTTGTACTTGCTGGGAATAACCCTCAATTAACCTTCGATATCCGGTTCTATCGATAAGAAATCTGAAACGCCAAAAAATGACGAAGACAAGCAATCAATCAAATACCAGCAAGAACGGAGATGAAAACATGGATGAAATGCATCTAATTAAGTAGTAAATGTTATTACGAAGCTAACTCAACTGAATTCATTTTGTTTGGACTCCTACAACTCAATTATAGTGATTCTATGGTTTTGACGGCTGAATTTTGGAAATGATTTGTAAGTTTTGGAATTATCCATATCAGCGAAATGTACGGTCCTGTAAATATGATTATTTACTGGCTTTAGATGAATTATGATACTCAACATTCCTATGTTAACTGTTAAGCTAGATTCTCTAAATCATGTCTACTCAAATTTTAGCATTTCTTGTCTTCTTCTTAGTAGAGTAAATATGTGAGATACCAAGTTGGCCACAGTGAGTGAAACACAACTATCAAAATCGTTGGTACCCTGGTTGTATTAAGTATTTTGTTGGAGTGTATTCTTGTAGCAATCGCCCAGTTAATTCAAAAATTTATCAATGGAGCAACGGTGTACTAATCATGCATGCTCATCGTTAGTACATTTAGTTGAGAGCTTTAGCAACTATTGATTGTTGTTATACACTAACTAACCAGTTATTAGATATTAGTATTGCATTGTTTATTACTTAACTCTGTTTATTTATTCCTTCATCTTATGACATATAGCTAGCCTCAAGTTTATATGATGTATCTTTTCTTGTCTTATTTCTATTTTGTGTTAATTCACTGTGGATCCAAGGTATCCTAGGCACATGGTTCGATTACGGTTTACACATACAGGGACCCAAATACCACATTCTCATGGGTTACACACATGCTATATGGATTGGCTCACTGATCATTGCTGCATATACCATATTCCCCTTCATCATTTCTTTACAGCAGCTTATTACCAAGGTATACTAGTTATTTATAGGTGAGACATACATTAGTTCATTAGTAGTGTTGGTTATTCACTCAAGTCGTTTTAATCGGAACATACAGTCAATTGATTAAGCTACTAAATAAATCAATTTCTTCTAGCATATGATACAGGGGGCTACGTGATACACTATTTTCTCCATATGTGGATTCATTTTAAGGATCAGACGAGATCCAGAAGACATACTCATATGCATATTTGATGATTTAATACCAAAGTTTGATCGAGTACCTTGGTCATTTAGCAAACAACATATAAATTGACTCCAGTCAATTCCTTAACTGCTACGATTAACCTAGCTGCTGACAACTAATCTAACTAACATCTAATCAACAATCAATTAACCCTAACCACGAAAGTTGGCTGCTCGGTCTGTCCGGTCAGACCGACGACCCGCCACACACCGGCGGCGCAGTACCCACCGATGGCAAGAGAGGGATGGGAAGGGAAAGGAGGTTGAGCGGGGAGCAGCTCACCCCGTTGGTGCACGGGAGCGTGGCCAAGGTTGATAACGAGCGACGGCGGTGGTCCCGTTGGTGGCGACGACGAGGCGGGGAGTTACCGGTGGCTTGGAGAAGACCGAGGTCGGCGACGGCGTGGTGAAGGATACGTCAGGGGCGGCGCCGTCTGCGGTGGCTAGAAGCTGAGGTCGAACGGAGGCAGACGGCAGCGAGCGCTTCGAGGCGGGGAGCTCGGCAGTGCAGCGCAGACGGGGAGCGCAAGGGGCCCTCAACGGCGTGGTGGTGAGACGACCGCAGCGTCGCCTGTGGCAGAGCCCAGAGACGGCCACTTGGAGAGGCTCCCGAGATGGCAGCTTGGTCCGACACCGGCGCGGGGAAGGTCGAGGCGCTCGGCGGTGGGGGAGGTACCGGCGCACGTGGCCTGCTCGGCTGGGAGGTACGGAGGCGCTGCCGTGGGCGAGGTTGAGAGGGTCGGTGGCGCAACGGAGAAGGAGGAGGTGTTGGGGAGTCCGGCTTTGGAGGAATCGATTGGGGAGGCTTTGATGGAATCGGAGGATGGGGGAAGGCGGAGAGAGACTGGTGGGTGGGTCCCGCGGGCAGAAAAAAAGTGGCACCGGGCTAGGCTTCGGCCAGTATAAAAAACGCAGATGGGCCACAAGCTGGCCCATGAAGTTGAGGCTGAGGTTTTTATCTTTCTTTTTATGTTCTTTTGTTTTAAATTAAAGTTTGATTCCTATGAGGATTCAAATCGGATTTTGAAGTTCTAGAAACTCACAGGATCTACTTATTGATTATTTATTCTTCAAAAGTGTTGTTAACCAAAGTAGTTAGGTTCTATGCTAATTGAGTATTAATTGCAAAGTATGTCATAGCAAGCTTTGAAATGTAGACACTTGAATTACTTTTTAAATACTTTTCAAAACATCAGATTTGAGGCCAAGGATGTAAACAGTGACCATATAAGAAATTCAAAATCTTTAAAATATAAGAAGCTCATTCAATTGGCTTCTCTCTCAATTCTATTTGAAGGAGAGCATCTGGTAGAATTTCAAATAGGTTAAAAGTTTTACGGGAACTTCTATAAAGGATATGGATCTTATAGAATTATGGAACTCGATTTTGGTCAACATTGGTTTTACAATTTTATTCAAGGTCATTCGTATGTCGTGTCTTCTAGTGTTTTCGAGCTGAGTCAATTTTAATGATCTAGATGCATGCATGTAAATGAAAGAATTCATTTAGTTCATGATGACCTACACTAATCTCGTGTATTAAGAATAGGGTCATTACACGGCCTCGCCAGGCCGCCCGAGCCAGCGCTTGGGCCACGGGCCAGGCCGTCCGCCCTACCTCGGGCTGCCGCCGCGCTCCGCTTGGCCTGGGCTGCCAGGCCGCCCGACCTCCTGCTGGCTTGGGCCGTCTGCCCCTGCCGGTGGCCGCCTGGTGTGCTCGGCCAGTTGCCGGCCGTGTGTGGTGGCTCTCAGCCAACGCTACCACGCCCCTTTTTTTCTTTGCTTCTCCTCGCACAAGAATTTTTCCCACACAAAATCTTGTGCAAATTCTCGTGCCTTTTGAAGAGAATTTTCACGACATGCTCCAGGCTCCACCTCGCCTTCTGCACATGCCACCGTCCTCCGTCTCGTACCGCTGGATTCCTCTGCATCGCCTCAAGATCTACTTGAACCTCGCGTTCTGATACCACTTGTTGCACAATCTCTGGCCTGCTAAACCAGCGTTCCAGCCCCCATTGCACCCCAGTCCCAAACACAGAGCAACATAGACTTATAAGAGGTCTTGGGCCCTCTCCCCCTAAAAGACTAGCCTGATAGGAGAGGCTACCCTCACCCTTATAGTTGTGTTTTGCCTCTGTCCACAACTGATGAGGGACTAAACCCAACAAATCTCCCCCTCACGCATCGGTCATTCCCGAGCCCACTAACACCCTTGAGTAGATGCTCGCCATCACTAGTCTTAATCTTGAAGTCACACATCCCGATAACACAATGACATGTGCCATCTCCTTGGTAGGCCTGCCCAAGATCACCAGACTTGTACGTGCTGAACCACTCCTTATTTGGTGTCACATGAAAGGAACTTGTTGAATCTAATATGCACACTACTGTTGACTGATTATCTGAAAGCATAAGAACATCACAAGTATCATCTTCACTATCGTCACCTGCCACAACTACATTGACACCTCCATTAGTGCTTCTTTTCATTGGACAATGCCTCTTTATATGCCCCCACTCCTTGCAATTATAGCACTGTGGCCCTTTCTTGCTCTTTGACTTAGCCTTTGAACCTCTAGCCTCATCCATGTCTTGCTTCTTCCCATTATGATCATACCAAACCAGCAACCCTTCAGCATGAGGAGCCTCGACTGCAGCTTTCTTCTTGCACTGATCAAATGACATAAGTGTTGCAGTAATCTCCGCTGCAATGATGATATCCATGTTGTACGTCAATGTACTCACCATATGCTCATAAGAAGGAGGCAAAGAACACAAAATAAAAATAGCCTTATCTTCATCATCAACTTCCACCTCTAGTCGAGCTAGGTCCATGATTACCTGATTGAAGATATGATGTGCTCTGCAAGTTCTAACCTGTCCTGCATCTTCAGCCTATACAATTTCTGCTTCAGGTACAGCTTATTGGTCAGTGGTTTGGACATAAATTGAGCCTCCAATTTCCCCTAGATTTCATTAGGTGAATCCAAGTGCATCACATGGTACATGACTTGATCTGATAGACTCAGCTGTATGATCCTGACAGCTTTGACCTTTAGATCTTCCCAGCCATCTTTGAGCGTCCTGGCAGGCTTCTCAGCATTTTTCTTGATCATCTTCGAGCACCCTTCTTGGTGCTAATAGATCTTTAACCCTGGTCTGCCATAGCGCAAAGTTCCCCATACCATCTAACTTTTTGTCCGACCGGTTCCTCTAGCTTGGCCTGACCAGTCTGACCCGGAGCTGCCCGATGCCTTGCTGCTAGCCTCCTCTGACTCCGACTCGTCGATCTGACTGATCTCCCACCCGGTCCAATTGCTCTCCTCAGATGAAGAAGCCTCGATCGCCAGATCCTCCTCGCCCTGGTCCACCATGGTGGACCACTAGTCTAACCGCTCGTGGAGGCCGGTTTGACCGCCTGCGAGCAGCCACCTTCGTTGCCTTTGAAAATTGTGCGCGCTGCTTGCCAAAGACCTTGCTGTCACTATTTCCAGGCTAGAGGCTATGAATCTCCGAGATTATTCCATAACTGATGATGAGTAATACACTATACGTATGCGAGACGGTACCTCGTATACGTATTGTAACATCCCAAGTTTAACCTTGTTTAGTGTGCATCATAGCATACATGAGTCAAATTTGAGGAATTTTGAAAGTTTGAGAAAATTTAGTTTGAAAATTGTTTGAAAGGGCGTAAAATCAAAAAGAAATCAGAAAAACAAAATTTTAAAACCTAAATCTACCTCGCCCCGGATGGGCCTTTTCCCGGCCCATCTTCTTCTCCTCCCCCCGGCCTGGTCCGCTCAGCCGCTCTCCCCTCTCCCCTCTTCTCTCTCCCCGCCCCAGCCCGTTTCCTCCCGCGTGGCCCAGCACCCCCCGGCCCATCCCCGCCGCCTGGCCCGCTCCCCCTTCTCCCTCATCCGCTCGCCCCCGCCCGTCTTCATCCTCTCCGCCGCCGCCAGCGCGCCCCGCCACCTCCTACTTGGGGTTGCTGCCCTGGCAAGTGCCCGGGCTCCCTCTACCACCTCCTGCTTCGGCCACGCCGCCCCCTCCCCTTTTCTTTTCCCCCCGGCTGACCGCCTCTCCTTCTCTCCCCCCCTCGAGCTCTTCCTCTCTCCCGCCCCCATCTCGCCGCTGCCCCACCCCACCGCCCGCCTCCGCCCCGCCCCAGTGCCACCACCTTCCCTGTCGCTGCTCCGCCGCCTGCCTCGGCTACGGCCCGCCTCCGCCCCGCCCAGGTGCCGCCCCGCACCCCCGTCGCCACCCGCCTCCCTGACGACCTCGCCTCCGCCCCGCCGCCCAAGCCGTTGTCTCCTCCGTCTCGCCCCGCCCCACCTCGCTGCCCCCGTCGCCGTGCCGCCCCGGCCCGTTGCCACTCCGCCGCGCCGCCCGCCTTCCCATCGCTTTGCCGGTAAGCCCCGCCGCCACTATCCCCCTCGCCGCTCAACCGCCACCGTCGCCTCCCCGCTTGCCCTCTGCCACCACCAGCGGCATCCCGAGCCGGCCGCCCGACCGATTAAACTCGGTCATTAATGACCGAGGGTCATTATGACCAATAATTAATCGGTTCTGACCAATTAATTACATCATTTAATACTAATGATGGATATTTAATGCTAATGATTGGTCATTAATGCTAATCCAACACATTAATGACCGTAATTAATGGCTAAGCAGTGTAATAAATGAACTCATTCAGTTGTCTCAATGACATGTGGGTCCAACCCATCAGATTTAACAAAATAATTAAAAGAAAATAGAAATATATGACAAGTGGGCCCCACCTGTCATTGACTTAGTCAACTTTGACCAAAGTTGACCATGGGGCCCACATGTCAGTCTCTGAGGCTAGGACAGAATGAGTAATAAAAATATTTAAAATTTAATATTAATTTTATTTACTAAAAAATACAAAAAGGGTATTTAAATTGATTAAATATTAGAAAATTCATAGAAAATCTATTTTTAATCAGAAAAATACAAATAATATATCAAAATGTTCAGAAAAATGAGATCGATTCAAATATGTCATTGTTATACATGTTTGCATGCTAGAAAAAATATAAATGGCTAAAAACTTAAATTAGGGTTTTCAAGATTAGCCGAAACTCGTCGGATCGCGATATCTCGAGCGCTTGGACTCCGATTAAATTGATTCCACTTGCATTAGTCTTCATTTTGAATCCTCTATGCCATGGCATGCATTCCATATCATGCTGATGTTCATCATTGTGATATTTATTATTACGCCCCTTTTTCTGGTGTTTTCGTTCTTCTCGATAGAGCCGGGAGATCTCGAAGCGTTTAATCCTGAGCAAGAACAAGATCTAATAGCCGAAGCGCAAGGCAAGCAACCCTTTGAACATTTTGCGTTCATCCTACTATTTGCAAGTCATTAATTGTTTCCAAAACCCTATCGCATGCGTTCACTTATATTTTATGTTAAGTGCTAGCTTTATTCCTTGCATAACTTAATTTGTCGCTCAATCAACACCACCACCCCCTCCCAACTTATTTAGAGTAGTATAGTTGTTGCTTCTAAGTTACTTATATATTTAATGATGCTTAGACATGCTTAGACACGTAAAAGTCATAATTTCTTGGATGGCAGACAAAACACAACACTCTGGATGGGTTAAGTGATAGGTGGGTGTTCACCGGGAAGTAACTAATGAACTTGATTAATAATGATCGGGCTTAGATGTGGTTCTCGGTGTCCTTTTGAACCAAGATTTGCGTACTTCTACACGGATGGTATAATGGGCCAGCCACAACTCAATAATTTATCTAGACTTGAGTTATGAGCTGCATAGTTTGTCGTTTTCATTTGCTGGGTGAGTGAAAAATTATGTGATGTGGTGCCTCAATATAGGTGTAAGGGTTACACACGGTCCGGGACCAGGAATTTATCACCTGCTACAACTTTTGGGAATGTGTCGGGGTACCGGCCGGACTGGTGCACATGGATTAGCCCATTAGGGTGGCTCATACTTAAGTCAAAAACATTGTAAAAGTCGTGTTCAATCACACTCTGCTAACACACCTCATGAAGTGTGTCTTTGGCCTAGCATTAAGAGTCGATTGATATGTGTAGGTAAAGATGTACTCCCCTGTAGGGTTTGAACTATTCGAATAGCCGTGTCCGCGATTATGGACAACTTGGTAAGAATCCGCATCGAATTAGACAACTACAATATTAATTTAAAACATGCCAACTCTAAGGTTGAGGTGTTAGCGATTGCTTCCTCCTTGGTGGTTGAGGAAGAATCGAGGGTTTAAGTGTTCGGGGGTCTGCAATAGATTTCTGTATGAAGATTTGATTCATCTCCTTTAAGAGTAATCTAGTAGTCAAATTTCATCCTACTTAAATAATATTGTCAAAAGGATAGTCAGCTTTCCGCAAAATAGTCCACAATTATCCCCTTATTGAAACCTGTTGCATCTATTACTAATTTCCCTTGTAAGTCTTGTGGAGTACAATTTTTGTACTCACCTTGCAGTCATTGATAATTTTTGTGCAGAGGAAATCATCCCCTCAACAGATGGTTTCTATGTAGAGATCGACGCCCATGACGACTAGTCGCTGGGAATCCCAGGCAGTGGTCCTGCCCAGGGTTCGGCAGTTTGGTTTGTTTTGCTGCCATCTTTTGGCCCTAGCTTTTTGGCTTCATGGCCATGTTTAATCTTCTGCTATGTAATCAACTCTTTGTGTGAATTATGTTGTTAAGTTTTAAAGAACAACTAGTATTATTGCAGTTTCAGTCGTAGAGTTGCTGTTGTGATACTTGTTTGTTCTCACCTGCCTCATGTGCCTTGCGTGTGTGTTATTGAAGCACATGGTGCGGGTAGGGTTTCAGAATCTATATCATAGAATTGTTAGATTTAATCACCCCTGTGAAGTGACTCTTCCACTGGGAGTTTGGGCACTATATCACCCTACTCTAGCCGAGCATTAATTTGCCAGGATGAGTTTGGGATTGATGCTCTGGCTTAGTGAGAAAAGACTGAGGAGACCATATCACCCTACTTAATCTGTGCATCAGTTTGCCGGAGCAAGTTCAGGGTTGACGTCTCGGGCTATTCGAAGTCATATCACTCCACTCCTCTTGGAATTGATACCCAAGGGTTGAGGTCATGGTTGACATTTCGACTTAGCGGGTGATTTCACTTAAGATTCTCTGTTATGGATTTTGGGTCCTGACACGTATTCTCTGGATACCCAGAGCGGGTAATGTACCGCTAGGGATTCTAGGAGATAAGGGGACCTCTCGTAGACACCCTTTAAACTAGGGGACTCTATCCCTATGTTTAAGGAAGCCAGAGTTCGACTTGGAGATAATTCCATATCTCCTACGACTCGGGGAACCCCCCATATAAGGACCCAAGGACCCCTCAAGTAAAGGGGAGGGAGCGCGATAGGTTAGGCAAGCTTTACAGATCCAAGAGACCCAAAGCTACTTCAGAGAAACAAGCCGTGTCTGGAGCCTCAAGCCGCCTAGACCTACTTGGAAGAAGCCCCTGACTAGTTTAGATCCCATCTAGTAACTCCTTTGTAAAGATACTCCTGATTCAATATATTCCAACAGGACGTAGGGTTATTATCCTGAGAGAAGCCCAAACCTGTATAAAAATCTTATCCGTGTGCTCCGGTACTACTAGACGCCAGTCCTAGAGGTCCCTATCTTTCACACGAATCTTCTGCTCATGACAACCGTAAGATCGGTGGTTTACCAATCGTCAATAGATGGCACCGACCGTGGGGACCCCTTCGGCTGTTTCCATCGAAATAGTGTTGGAAACAACACAAGACCCAACAAGGTTCATGCAAACAACTGGCTTCTCGAACGAGGGGTTCTACAACAACAATTTCACCCCTCCGACTGAGCAGGAGCCGAGGCAAGATCAAGTCAATCTTGGTAGTCCCTCATCTGACGATGAGTCCGACAACGATGTTGATTGTTCCATAGATGAGTACGCCAGGACTTATGGGATCGATCTTTGATCCCAGGAATACCGAAGGAACCGTGCGACTTGTGCGAGTCCCATGTTGGAACTATCTCCTACAGATTCTGACCACCTAGATGACTGACGAAGGTTACCGAAGGCCACCTCCAAAGATAGATCTATGATGGATCTGAGCTCTACTACCAGCGAACGATGACCCCGAGAAGTAATCATAATTGAGAATGAACCTTAATGACGAGAAGACACCTCAACATTATCAAGGAAAAGAGGACTCAAGCGCTGCTACAGGCAGCCAAGTACTAGCTGCCCCTCCAACGCTACCACGACCAGAATGTCAGTGAACGCTCTCTCCAAGTCGGAGACCTAGTTCTACAACTCATACAGAACCAGGGCAACAGCCACGATCTTCCCACCAATGGGAAGGACCTGACATAATCACTGAGGCTACTCGCCCCGGGTGCTCCGATTAGCCATGGAGGATGTCAAGCCCTTACCAATTCTTGGAACACCGACCAGCTCCGGAAGTTCTATGCGTAAGTACCAGAGGTAACGTACACATCAATGATATCCGAGTCGCTCCATTACGATACCTTCCTTTCTCCAAAAGACCAGCACCCATACGATGGGACCTCCGACGATGAGCCACACCATGTATCTCTACCTAGCACGTGCACCCAGACAAGCTGATGTGGAGTCAGTAAGGCGACAAGGTACTATTGAGAGCCTGTGGCCAAGGGAAGATTCAGATAATAGCTTAAGTTTTCTTTCAAATTATACACAAGCACTCAGTTAAATTGGATTTTTATTCTTAATTGTACATCAGAAGCATTCCTTACCCGATAGACAGTTGGGGGCTGGACAGATACAACGGGATTGAAAAGTTTCACAACAATGTGTTATATGGAACACCTGAGGACTTAGTACTCATGAAGGGAAGGAATTCCGAGCTCTAGCCTCGCGGGACGGAGGAAAGTCCCTTACCGTGTTGACGAGTGACAGAGGGTCCTAGAACCCTCCACTCGACCTCGACCTAAGGCTTGACTGACCGAACTCCACGACTAGCGGCAAACCTTTTCGACTCGGGCCGAGGAGGATTCTGAAGGTGCAAAGTACAACGCGTTCGACGAAACCGTTCAACACTCAGTAAACCAATAAGGCTTTCCAACCAGCTATCGTAAGGACTAACCGGGTCAACGTGATACTAAGACAGCGTGTCGACCGCGAAGGACATCCGTGCCTACGCCTTTCTTCTTGCAAAGAGGAAGAATTCTGAGCTACGGTCTCGAACAAGACAGGGGGGGTCCCTTATCACGTCTATGAGTGACTAGGGGTCCCAGCACCCTCCACTTGACCTAGACCTAAGGCCTGACTAACCAAACTCCTCGACAAGTAGCGAAGTCCTTCGACTTGGGCCAAGGGCAAAAGCTAGAAAGTGCTAAATGTCCCGAGCTCTTGACGATTCCTTAGTACCAGGTTCCCGATAAGTTATAACTCTAAGTTAATGGAAAAAACACAATAGTCAATCGCATAACACAGATATTGACCAAAGGCACTCAAGTCTTTATTTATTTATGCAGGAGTTTTACACTTCAAGCTTTTTGTGAAAGCATCTATGGCCTCCTACATGGCTGCGACTAGCTTCTCATGCTCCAATTGCGCCTCCCCGGGTTTCTCCACCTCCAACACCGTGTTAGATTCAATCAGTCGCTTCTTCAGCTCCTCGACTTCCGACCGGAGAAGAGTCACTCCGGACAGAGCGAGTCGCAACGGCCAGGTTAGTCTCAATACATGCAGATTAACAAACTAATATCTCTTTGCACTTGTTACCTCAAAAAGGAGCCCGACATATTTCACTAAATTGGAGACCCCCATCGACAAGTGCCACTAGCTCCGATGACAACAATGACAAAAAATGCCCCATCTTCTCGGACCGAAGGCCGGGCCACTATCGACATCGGGGCTTCATAGCCTTCCCGATCGTACCAGCAACCTTAGGCGGGGGGCTGACCACTCTGCGCACATCAGCACAACAATTGCAAAAAGAGAGGGAAAAGATGTTCATTACCACGCGAAATTTCCTCAGTGACGCTTCAAATCCTTGAACACCTGCCTGATCTAGATAAGCTTGATTGCACAAATCATGGACTTGCCCTAACCACTCGGTAGGTTGCTCATATGTTCCTACTCGAAAGAAGGGTAACTCGGGGGCTTATTAAAAAACCACTCGGGAATGTATGTTTCCCGAGTAGAAGCATAAGTTGCTCTGAGTAGGTAACCTAGCTTACTTGGAAGATAAACATTGACAACCCAAGAGTACTTCTGATCGAATGTGCTGCCCGGCTAGGTTTATTCTTAGTTGATCCATCCCGGCCTTATTTCATGTACTAATGGGCGCCTTGATGATGAGTAATACACTATACCGTATGTGTATTCCCTGGATACCTAGAGGGAAATGTATCGTTATGGATTCTAGGGAGACCCTTTAAACTAGGAGACTCTATCCCTATGTTTAAGGAAGCTAAAGTTTGACTCAGAGATAAGTTCATGTCTCCTACGACTGGGGGAACCCCTTATATAAGGATCCGAAAAACCCCTCAAGGAAAGGGGAGGGAGCGTGATAGGTTAGGCAAGCTTTACAGATCCAAGAGACCCAGAAGTTGCTTCAGAGAAACAAGCCGTATCTGGAGCCTCCAGCCGTCTAGACCAACTCGGAAGAAGCCCCTGACTAGTTTAGATCCCATCTAGTAACCCCCTTTGTAAAGATACTCCTGATTCAATATATTCCAACATGACGTAGGGTTATTATCCTGAGGGAGGCCTGAACCTGTATAAAAATCTTGTCCGTGTGCTCCGGTACTGCTAGATGCTGGTCCCAGGGGTCCCCTACCCTTCATACAAATCTTGTGCTCACAACAACCGTAAGATCGGTGATTCACCAATCGTCGACAATATCCCTCCCTTGCCCCTCTATTTAAAGAAATCTCGGAGCCCTCCACCTACTCCGACTCGAACTCGAACCCCAAAATGGATTCTGATTCGAACTGGAGTAAGACTCAAACTCCGCCTCCACCTTCAATAAGACCCTTTGTGGCTGTCCTTAGTCACCCACATCCTCCAATCTGGCCTCCTTTTCTCCAGTGCACACGTTGTTGTAGATCGGTCTATGTCCTCATCAAATTGAAGCCACCGGGCCCCGTTCGACACCTCTATGTCCTAGACCTGGTCCTGCACGTCATTGTGCACCAGAGGCCCTGGCCCTCCTCGGCCTAGCATCGCCGCACGCTGCACCGCCTGCGACTGGTTCGATCACCCCTCGAAAGGTCTCACTGCGTCGTGGTGAAGAATCCATACCACGGAGGGCTTCGCCCCTCGTAACCCCCAAGATTCACCAGTGAACCTGAGTGGGCCAGGGATCTGTCTACGCTCTGGCCTACCGACCTTTTGACATGTAGATTCGTACATGAGACACGTGTGCCGCCGCCCTTGCTGACTGTGCCCATACACGTCGCAAGCTTCTCGATCTCCGTTGAGTTCCTCCACATTGCTTCGAGATCCTCCAACCTTGCAATCTGATACCACTTGTTGCAAAATCAGCACCAACATGGGTTGATCTTAATGATGGACACCAGCCGTCCCGCAGTGGTTTGATCTAGATGCAATCGAGAGAGAGAATCAACAGCGATATTTGTTAACGAGGTTCAGTCGAGGCCTACATCCCTGGGGCCGTTGTTGGGTGCACCTGCCCTTTATTCCTGGATATCCTTGTCAGCATCTCACACTTCGAGAGCCAGCCGGTCTGACCGCTCTATAGGGCTGGTCAGACCACCCTCTGCGGGATGAAACACATATCCGAATTGGCTTGTGGTTACAATCAACGGCATCCTCTTTTTATAGGAGTTCGGGTTACATATGTTTCTAACTCAAACTCTACTAACCCTATACGTTAATTAGACTCCAATTCTCCTACATAACCTATCCGTATACATATTTGACACTTTTCAACAGACGGGTTCTGCCCTGTGGCAGGCCTCTAGTGTGCTGACACGCCAAGCAAGAAAACCTCACAACTCGTGGTGGGCGTAGCAGTAGGGTCGCCATCGAGGATGGAGAAAATACGCACTACTTTATATTCATTGGTAGTCAAGTTGTAACCCAAGTTGTAGGACACGCTATTTGCGTATGAGTCAGGCAGCTCGGGTCGCCCAGACATCTTGGACGGTATTTTGTTATCAAGAAGAAGTAAGAGGGCGCCTGTAGATGGGTTGCGCACGTTGTGGCCATTAAAATCCATGGCAGGGCTTGGCGTGAACTCGAATAATGGAATACGTCTCTAACTGTGGGAGAGGGAGGACGCCAGTGAGCTGCTCCGACATGTTGCCATGTGTGGAAGTAGGATTGTGTTGTGGTGAAGAACAACTTGGGCAGCTGGCACTACTATAAAAAAGGTCATCCGCTATATCTTATCACTGACGGGCAGGAAAAAACCCGTCAGGCTTCTCACCTATCACTGACGGGTAGCCGGATATCCGTCAGTGGTGACTCTATCAGATGTTCCGTTTCAGGGGAGAAAAGTCATCACTGACGGGTAATAAAGTCGGCCCGTCAGCAATGACTTCAGCAGAAATACGAGATTTCACAGAAAAGTCATCACTGACGGGCTTGTTAGCTTGCTGGAGGTGGTGGTGGATGAACAAGGGTGACGAGAGCATGGTGGCCCAGGAGTGCGACACGCAGTGGAAGTGGCCAACAGACTTGACCGGTAGGCGCACGAAGATCTCGCTTGGCAATGGCGAATTGTGCTGGTTCCTGCTTCTCTTGGTTCTCGTTGATGCCTCCATACCTTTCGCTTGTTCAGTTTACCGATCGGATTTGCTTTTTCTCAGACACTCTGGCCTATACCTCTGCCTTGCCGCACAACTAGGAGTCAAAAGAGTAGGTTAGGATGTTGGCTTTAGATGCCCAAAGATTATTGATGGAAATAATTAAAACTTGTCCGTGTCCAAGTCCAAGTCAGCTAATGCAGCCAGTCCGTGTCCGTCTCTCGTGTTGAGTCCATGTCCGAGTAGAACGTGATGTCCCTGGTTGCAGGGGCGGAGAGAAGGGGGGCAAGCAGGGGCTTGGGCCCCCCATGCCTCCTGCTACATTTAATTAAGTATTAGCTAGTTGGATTGCTGCTAATGTTGGCTTAAGCTTGTGGCCATATGGCTTGGCTGTCGGACATGTATTGCTCTAAAGCTTACATGAAGTAGTAGTAGTGGTGGTAGATAATGTTCCGGTGCTGGTTAGAGTTGGACACATAAAAAAAATCTTACATGCCATATGCAATTAGAACTTGATTAATTACCATTAGCCTCAAACAGTTCACTTATGTAATGAAGTAGCAATGTGGTGAAACTGCAAAGCACATGAGTTAATCCCTGTTCTATGATGAGACTAATTTGCACATCATTCTTAAATTTTTGAAAAACTGCACAATATTTCGTCTTCGTATATTTTTATAGCTTGATAAATTGCTTCCATTTATTATCTAGTTTTTGTGCCATCAACTCACTCAGTCAAGTCTAAGTATGTGTTAGACGGCGTCATCGGATGACTCCATGAAATGCATGTGTGCACCAAATTACACCACAATGATCATGATTGTATTGTTTCTCAATAATTACCATAGTCTAACAAAATATTTTTATTTTACCAATAGATTAATGTGTATATATTATGATCCATAGAATTGTGTTGCCAAAATGGCCTTTTTTCTCAGCCCCCGTTATGAAAAAATCCTGGCTCCGCCTCTGTCTGGTTGTGTGTGTATATAAGCACATCAGGCTGTAGTGTTTTTGAGCATCGAAAGTATTTGAGCACTGAGAGTAATAAAGAAAAAAAACGCTCTAGTCTGTTGGCTGAGCACCAAAATATTTCTCCCTTGTGTGTGTGTTGTGTTCCGATCGTGAGTGAGTTGCCTTGAGTTGCCACAGGGCTATGCGATCTTCGGACATCTAAAGCCAATATTTGGTATCAGAGTATTGTTTAAGGTCATTGGGTAGAGGCTGACGCGGTGAAGGCGTTGGTCGAAGCAACGACTAAGAAGATGGCAATGAAGGAGGGAAGCGCATCTTTCCTTTATCCGATGCTGACGAAGAACAAGTATTCGATATCGACAATCAAAATGAGGGCATTAATGCGCGGATAAGGAATTTGCGACCCATAAAGAATTGGGGACGCAATGGAATTAGAGGATTTAAATAAGATCATCAATGAGAAGAAGAATCAAATGGCACTGACAGTCATCTATCAAAGCATATCTGAATGCCGTTTCGTTTTTGATTTTGAGGTATGATCGAGTTGCCGAGCAAGTGCTGATCTTCGGGCATCTAAGCCAATGTAGGATTCACGAATGCTACCGGGATTGTACGTCGAATATATAGTAGCTGGTCTGGACTTTTCTTCAGAGCGAGTTCGAGTCCTTTTCAGACATTTACGATATGTGTATCCACACTTCGCAGGACCACAGCTGCTTGCCGAGTCGGACTGTGAATCCGAAGTGCAGCTCATCCTTTGCTTATTCAACAAAATCAACAGCCAACCGTGCTACACAGCCTAATACCTACAGCCGAGTAGAGGAGAGTAACACAATAAGCACAGCTTCGCTAGCTAGTGCTGTTAGCAATAAGCAGACGGGATAAATGGACTCATGACGAACCAGCGAATAACCCCGAAGAAATCTTTGGAATCAGTTCGTGACATGTCATTCCTGGCCATCGGACGCCCGATGTAGGAGTGTGGAATCTTCGTAGGTCGAACAACTGACAGGATTGCTTGTGAGTTCCAACTGCTCTGCCGAGAGATTAGGCCACGCGCTAGTAATCGTATACCCTGGTGGCTTTTGTTTATTTATAATCCAACGGCAAGCGTTCAACACAATCACAAATCTAACGGCAAGAGTATCTTTCCTGTACCATAAGTACGTTGTCAAGGGCATTAAAAAGGTTCCTTTTCTCTCTCAAACTAGTGTACACCAAAATAGACAACGTAGATTTCTTTTCTCTCAATTAATGTAAGAATTTTCATATTTTTAGACTAAAGCGCGATTTTTTTTCTCACAAGGAATGTGGTACCTTGAATATCACATGATGCCACGTCTTAGTTTGACATTTGATGTCTTGTCTTATAGAGAGGGGGTGCATGTCGAGCATGGAATCATCATCGGCACCGAGTTTAGAGAGAGAGGTGGTGTGCATTGAGCACGGATCAAGTGTAGAGAGTATCTAGTAAGTAAAATTGCGTGAACGATGATCGCGTTGTTGGGCATCAAACACTAAGTGAGTGACATGATGATGTTTTTAATCGGGTTCAGTCTTGAGGAGGCGTAATCTCGCTGAGAGGCATGACTCGAGTTCCTTGCAGACCCCTCGAGAAACTTCGCCACATCTAGGAGAGGTCAGAGCTCATAGTCTAAACGAGAAGCCAGTTATAGATGACCCATGTAGTGCCTTTCATAGGTCAAGGGATGGAGACAAAATACCCCCTATGACCTTGCTGGAGGGAAAAAGTGAAGATATTTTAGTCTAATTAGATCTAAGATTTGATGTATGGAGAAGAAATGCCTTGATCTATAGTCTATGGTGGACTATGGGCTTGATGAGCTCTTTCTTCCTTGTGAATTTTTTTCTCTCGCACTTGCCATTGACTTTATTTTTTATTTCTTCCTTTTATGCTTGTATTTTTTGTAAGTTTCTATGAAGATGAAGCCCTCTTGCCAGTGAATTATTTATTTTCACAAGGTAGCCCCCTTGACCGACGAATGTGAAAAGGTGATCGTTGGTCATATGTTAATGTCTCCAATTGACTTCATGATCAGTGGAGAAATAGCCGGTCTTCATAAGATTTTTTTTGTCCAAGCGATGATTCGATGCTTGACTTGTGATAAGATTGTAGGCCTAAGGAAAACCTCAGCCTCTTTCTTAACGAACAATTGGCCCAAGGGTTTGTACGAACTGAATTTTGATTTTCAAACAGCACATTGATCTGGGACTCGTGTCTTTCTTTCCCGCTCGGCCTAAGGAATCACCAAGTTCAGCATCAGATCCCTTTTCGTAGGCTAGCTCATATGAGCCAGAAAAGGCCCACAGCCGAGTCGGTACAAGCAGCTTGATCTGTCTTGTTAAGGGCCATCATGGTGGCCCAAAGGCCTTTCAGCCCACGTCGTGCAAGTGAAGCGGCATGACGGAGGTATTGGCTGCTCATTCCCGTATATGTGTCATCCATCCATGCCGAATAGGGCCTCGATTAGGTTTTCTCCCCCGTTTCCTGTTTGCCATCCGAGAAGAGGTGGCTCGGCTGACGCCGGCACCGGCTGACATCGACACCAAAATCAGGAGAAGTTTCTTGTGCCTCCTCTCGATGCGGTCCATTGGGGGCACTGGCGGTCATCTGGGATCTTGGTGCTATTATAAAAGAGACAATATGGCGGCTCTAGCTTCGTGCCCCTTGCTTGCTTTCTTCGCCCCCAGCCGAGGGCCCTGTCATAGGCAACTGTGAGAAACGAGATTCAAGGAGTCGTGCTCTTGTTCCTGCTCTTGTTCGTCTTTCTTGTTCATGCTATTGTTCTTAGAAGGACGGCAGCTAGACCCAAAGAGGACAGTCAAGTTGTATTTCCGTACCGCTTGATCGAGAGAAAGGAAGTGCGGGGGGCAGTTGGTGCTGACGGTCCGAAGAGGGCGGGGCAAGGCTCAAGACATCAACAGTGTGGGGGACCGAGGCGTGACAAGGCCAGTGAGGGTCTAGCACTAGTACATCGCACACGGTTATTTCATAGTTACCGTGTGCGATGTGCCTCACATCGCACACGGTTGCTTCGTAGGAATGGTGTGCGATGTGGTAAGTATCGGTGACGGTTAATTTTGATAGCCCCGTGTGCGATATCAACTCGACTTGTTCTGTGTATAAATGCGGGACCTAGTTATTTTCGCCGCGTTGGAACCCTAGCTTTCTTTTGCAAATGCGCTGTGGCCGCCGCCGCCTCCTCCTCGAGGCCGGATCCGGTCGCCGCCTCTTCCTCGAGGCCGGCGACCGCTCCTCCGCCTTGCAGTAGCACCAGCGCTGGTGGAGGCCGCCATTTTCCGTCGCGTTTGTGACACTGCGCTGCACTGCACAAGACACTTCTTTTGGAAAGAGTGTCTTGTGCAGTGTAAACGCAATGTCACAACGGTGGACGCCTTCCTGTAGGTGTTACTTTCCGAACCTCTGTACTTTGTTATACGCTGATTATACCGTGCTAAATTGTGAATTGTGACTGACATGATTGTTTGCTTCGATCAAAGGTCAGGATGAAGCCCGAGCATAAGAGAGAGTGCATATACAGATGTCGCATTCTAATGCGTCCATTTCTAATCAGTGTGTAAACACTCTAGCTAGCACCTGACCGTGTACCAAGCCCTAGATATAGTTCAAAATTCTTTACCAACTTGTGTGATGTCGAATGTGTTGTACATATATATATATTTGAGATGTGGACTTGTGAAATTTGAGATGTGGAATTGAGATGCAGAAAATTCTTTAATTTGTGTTGTGGATGCTTGTGATATATATTGTCCTGTGCATGCTGGGATGTTATTCTATTTTTTTAGAGGTGGCAAACAAAACGAACTGATGAAGGCAGGAAACAGTCTCATCACAGACGAGTCACATTCCAGGCCCGTGTGCGATGTGCCTCACATCGCACACGCTTATTTCACAGGTACCGTGTGCGATGTGCCTCACATCGCACATCTCACACGGTTACTTCATACGAACTGTGTGCGATGTGGATCCACATCGCACACGGTTTTTTCAGGCGACCGTGTGTGATGTCTCGTTCTGAAAATTCTTAAACTTTTTCATAGGTAGCCGGCATCAGTGACGGATTTTGTTTGATGACCGTGTGCGATATTGTACATATCGGTGACGGTTAATTTTGATAACCCATGTGCGATATCATATCACTTAAAATCAGTACCAAGGTCCTCCTAAATGCTCCGGTTCGAGCGCGCAGGAACGGTGGCTTGTTGTAAAGGCGGGAGGGGTGGCGCACAGCGGCTAATTAGAGTGGCAGTGGCGGGCCGGGGCGGCTGTATGTGAGCTCTGCTAGCAAAGACAGTACGCGTACAATCCGCATCAAGTCGTCCTTCGGTACGGTTAATTTTTAGGTCGGATATTCTGCATGCAGTGCTAGCAAAATCAAGCCATGTAGTTTTTCTGTTGTTTGAAATTCTATAGATGGATCGAGATTGGATGTCGGAGAGTCGTACAAGTCAAGCATATATCAGTGCCGTCGTTGGTTTCATGAAAGTCGTCGAGGCAAACATGAGGAACAAGGTGGAACTGCTGATTTTCTGTCCGTGTGTTGAATGTGAAAATTGTAGACTGTGGGAGGACCCAAGAGTGATCAAAGAACATTTGTTTCGGAGGGGTTTCAAGACGGGATATACATGTTGGACCAAGCACGGTGAAGAGCCGGTCATGCACGTAGAAAATGAAGACGGTGATCATCATATGCCAAACCCATATGATGGGCAGCTAGATGGCGACGATTGTGATTCCGATGGCGATGATACTGCTATTCCAAATCTGCAACAAATGATTCATGATTTCGAGAGCAACCATGATGATTTAGAATACAGGGAACTCAGGGGCTTGATGGAAGACGCCGAGAAACCATTGTATCCAAACTGCAAGGCAGAGGACTCCAAGTTGTCAGCGACACTTGACCTCTTGAGATTGAAAGCAGAAAATGGATGGTCGGACACGAGCTTCACAAAGATGTTGGGTCTTTTTGCAGACATGCTTCCAGATGAAAATAAGTTGCCAAAAAAATCTACGAAGCCAAGAAGGTGATTTGCCCCATGGGACTAGAAGTACAGAAGATACATGCATGTAAGAATGACTGTATGCTTTATCGCAATGAGTACAAAGATTTGCGTTCATGTCCGATATGCAAAGCTCCTCGATACAAGCGTAAGTTTGCAAAAGACAAAGACAAGGCCGATGATGAGATCAAGACGGGAGTCCCTAATAAGGTTGTGTGGTACTTGCCTATAATTCCTCGGTTGAAGCGTTTGTTTGCAAACCCGAAGAAAGCGAAGCTGATGCGTTGGCATGCGGAGGGACGTAAGAATGATGGAAAGATGAGACACCCGGCTGATGCTGCCCAGTGGAGAAGAATCGATGCGAAGTACCCAACCTTCGGCGATGACCTAAGGAATGTAAGATTCGCAATGAGTACAGATGGAATGAATCCATTTGGCTTTGCGATTTCTTCAACTCGATATCTCAGAAGGTCATGGATCCCGATACGCTGGATGATCTGCAAGAGGAAGTTGTGAAGACTCTATGCCAACTTGAGATGTTCTTCCCGCCCTCGTTCTTCGATGTCATGGTTCATCTCGTTACACACCTTGTGTACGAGATAAAGATGTGCGGGCCTGTGTTCCTACGCAGCATGTATCCGTTCGACCGGTTCATGGGAATACTCAAGCACTATGTTCGGAATCGGTATCGGCCCGAGGCCAGTATCGTAGAAGAATATACCTCGGAGGAGGTGGTTGAGTTTTGCACCGATTACATGCACAGCTCACAGCCTATTGGTGTGCCCAGGTCTCACCATGAGGGGAGGCTATCTGGAAAAGGGACCGTCGGAAAAGAAGTCAGCTAGAAGGATACTCATCTATTTGACATTGCCCATTTTACGGTCTTGCAGCACATGACAATAGTTTCTCCTTATATAGGAGAACACGTGAACAAGCTACGGCAAGAGTTCCCAAAAGTGCCATACAGTTAGATCTTGAGCAAGCACAACTAGACATTCAGCCAATGGTTGCAGAACCGTATCGTAGACGGGCTGTCGACAAATGACACGCTAACGTGGATGGCCAAAGGGCCAACATTTACAGTTCATAGTTGGCAAGCGTACGAGATGAATGGGTACACGTTCTACACGAAGGATCGAGATGAGAAGACCACATTTCAGAATAAATCTGTCTGAGTAGAAGCTATAGATACAGATGGACAGAAGGAATTTTACTACGGGATCATAGAGGAGATTTGGGAGCTTGACTACGTGACATTCTGGATTCCATTGTTCAAGTGCAAATGGGTCGATCTTAGACATGTCAAAGTCGACAATTACGGCTCGACTTATGTCAACCTCAGCAAATTGGGATCGATACATGAATGAACCCTTCATTTTAGCCTCCCAAGCTACCCAAATTTTCTATGTAAAAGACCTCGCACATAAGAACTGCCATGTAGTGATGCATGGAAAAAGGAGGATCGTATGAGTTGAGAATGTTGTCGACGAGGATGAATACAACCAGTTCGATGACTTGCCACCTATTGGAAAACGCATAAGAATCGACAAGCAAGACTAAGGGGAAACTTGCCATTATGAACGCCAAGATCATTCGGATTGGCTAGTATACAAAGAAAGTCATGTAGTGGATTCATGATTTATTTTGAATCTGGTACTCATTTTGAATATGTAATCGGTTGAAGTTAGCAAATTATGTTTCGAAAAGTGCTCGCAGAATTATCTTGTCGAGTCATCGCAGAATTTTGATTCTGATAATCATTTCGAATACATAATCGGTTGTACTATAGACGATCCCTGTCACATCGCACACGGTTATGATCAAATAGCCCGTGTGCGATGTTACTTACATCGCAGACGGTAAACTCCTTCAGCACGTGTGCGATGTGGTTACATCGCACATGGTCGGAAGCTGCAGCCCGTATGCGATGTGGCCCACATAGCACACCGTCAGATCATCTGACCGTGTGCTATGTGATTTGCAACACTGCTGGAGAAGACATTTTCACACAGATTAACAAGACATTTACAAGCAGAAAGTAGACATTTCGAATACAGATTAAGCAGACATTTTGAACACAGATTAACAACACATTTCTAACACCGATTAACAGGACATTACATAACAAAAGGCCTCTTCCGGTTGTTGCGAAGAGGAAACATTACATAACAAAAGCAAAGGGAAATACAAACTATCTAAATGGACTCCAGCGGCAGATCTTCATTCACAGGGTCAGGCATCAGAGCCGAGACATTGGCAACTATGTAGAAGCTCACCATCTCGTCAGCCCACCGGAAGCACTTCACGTGGAGGCGCTGGACGATTTTTTTGTTTGTGCAGCGGACGAGGATACGGCCCGGCTGGTGGTGAGCTTCGACGAGAAATCCGACGTGCCGTGGGAACTTCTTTTCCAGGATACACCAGACAGCATACGCACTGAAGTAATGGACGGGGTCGACGATGTACGCACAGAGGAGGGTGTCCTCGGTGGGTCCATACTCGACCAACTCCAGTGCCCTGGCAGTGGCACGGGAGATGGCCATGGTCATCCGCAAGCGGTCATGGCAGAAGCGCTTCCACTTCCCCGAAGAGCTCCCTGCAGCGGCCATTACGACAGATCGAGGAGGTGGCTAGAGGGGTAAGGAAGAAGAGGTTCGACGGAGCAAGGGGCTAGAAGTGGCGTTTGGAGGAATGAAGTATGGAGCACGGGGCTAGAGGCGCGGCTTATAGGAGTGAAGTTGAGAAACCGAAGAGGCGGCGGTTTATAGGGCGACTCTTCGTGTTGGGCGCCGCACATACATCGCACACGGTTATGGATCAATATCCGTGTGCAATGTGAATACATCGCACAATAACCATGTGCGATGTGACTCACATCGCACACGGAGACCTAATAATACCCGTGTGCGATGTGAGTCACATCGCACACGGGCGTTATCAACTTTGCACACGGGCCGTGATATGTGACCGTGTGCGATGGCTGGCCCTGGTACAACTAGTACGTAGGTCACCCCGTCCGTTCATCAAAACATTTCGACTTCGTGCGCGCCGCCTCGCCTGAATTTTCGTCGCCTCCCGTCTCACCGAGCGCCGCCTGGCCATCTCCGGTCGCTGGCTCCCTGTCGTCGAGTCCCCAAGCGCCGCCTCGCCATCTCCCGACCTCCTCGAGTTCTCCCATCGCCGCCTCCCCGTCCCCAAGCGCCGCCTCCCCGACACGCTCCCCGACAGGTTAGGGTTCTCCATGTCCTCACAACGAGTCACAAGATAGGGATATATCAACGCGTATGTTCCAGTGCTGCTAGTAAATATTTGCGTGTAGAGATTATTTGTGCCGGCACTAGATTTACTTCTTGTTATTTCTGCCATTATCATCATGTTAATTAGCTATGACGTCTGGTAATGAATGGCCGGACTTTTCTCCGAGAGAGATCGAAGAGAACTCATCATCACAGCCGGAAGGGACCAGCACTGACCAAGCAGAAACCCTGTCAATTGTGAAGAAGGGAAGATGAATTAGAAAACCAAGCAAAAAGCCCCAAGGAGTATGGCAAGTGGAGGCCATCGACGACAGAACCGGGGCTCCTACCGAACCAGAGAAAACAGAGAGGAAGTTTCAAACCATGTGCGGGGCAGTGGTAAGGAAAAGGGTCCCCATTCACTTCGAGGATTGGACAAAGGTTAGTAAGGACCTGCGCAACGCCATAGTGCCAGAGATCATGGAACACTTCAGGGTGCCGGAGCAATGGAAAACGCAGGTGGAAGAATGTGCCCTCTCGGAGGCAAAGGATGCTTTTCAGAATTTTAAGTACGTGTTGCACAAAAAGTTTATGAAGCAGAGTAAGGATCCCTTCGAAAAGTACCCACACATTCTACACGAGCAGTGGGCCAGATTTGTGGAGATGCGGCGAACGCCGGATTTTGAAGCCAAGAGTGCGGCAGGCAAGGCTCTAATCGTGAAGAACAAACACCCCCCATAGAATGGGGGTCAAAGGATACCATGGGAAGCGGAAGATTTGGGACAGGGAGGACGAGAACCAACGCCTTTGGGGAGCCGATGTGCCTTTTTCTGATGTTGCGGCAGATCGGGCAAGAGACTTCCTAAGAACGAGGTCTACAACCGATTCCTCGGGTCAGGTTGTGTTACCCAACCCAGCAAACCAGGAAGTGTACCAATCTATGGTAAGAGCAACTACCTCATTCAGTCATCGGTCTATAGTTACGACAATGCTTATGTACCTACTAATTATAGGTTTTTATTTGCAGAAAGAGCTAAGTGTCTAGGCTTCACAAGGCTCGTTTCAGCCTCAAGGGTGCAACAACATTCTCACGGCCGCTTTGGGAACCAAGGAGCCCTCGGTTCGTTGTAGGGCGATTGGAACCAATGTCGCCCGTAGGAAGGCCTTCCCTCAAGATGCGGAGGAGATGCGTGCGAGAAAAAGGGCGAGAGCGGAGAAAAAAAAAGAACATATGAAACAAGAGCTACTCGCCCAATTTGCGTGCATGATGGAGGAAAGGCTTGCAAAAGAAAGAGTTGTGCGGGAGGAGACATACAGATCACAAGCGGTTGAAGCTGCTGCACACCCAAGCCCCGGTGCACGCAGGAGTAGCTGTATATCAGCTCCCGATGCGGTTGAAGGCCATGAGGAAATAGCCGGCAGGTCTCCTATCGATGACATCACGGGGCCGACGAAGTGCACTTGTAGCTCCCTCAGCCGGTGGATGAACCAACCCGCTAGCTACCATGCACGGTGTACCGATACAACCAGGGTTCGTGAGTTGCACCGTCGATAAAGTCAAGCCTGGCTTCTAGAGCCTCCCGCTATTCCACATAAGCCAGGATGCCGAACTCCAGACCTTGGGACAGGCGGAGATGTCCTTCGTCCAGTGGCCAAAGAAGGACATACTCCTTGTGGCCTTCACATCGGCACCGTCTCCTGCTTTCCCACCATTGGCTGCTGAATCTGAGCTGCTCTTCGCAGCACATCCCATCATTTGCACGCGGTCTGAGCCGCCTTCGTGCCCACCAGCTCAAGAGTCACCGAAGCAAGCGCCGGTGCTTCCGATACCACGAAATCTTGACTTACCGCCACCGCCCGCACCAGTGTAGACTAAAAGTACGAGATTAGCACCGCTGAAGGGCACGGGCAAGGGACAGGGCAAGGCAAAGGGCCAGGGCAAGGCCAAGGAGCTGGGGTTAATGACGGACGAAGAATTCCACCGATTGTTCCCCCCCAGCGGAGCTCGCATGCACGTACGTCAAAGGAGAGCCATTGCTACGCCCCCAAGACATGGCGGCAGCAGGTATGATATGCAGAAGACTACATGACCACTATATGAAACTATGTAAAGCCGGTGAGTCGAGCATTCCGGTGTTCTTCAAGAAGGAGCATTTCCTTCATGATTTAGATAATTGTTGCATGATGGGCTTTGAGGACTTATTTCTCCTCTTCAACCTGGGTGACCTTGATGCCTCCCTCATGAGATGCTTCACATTGTAAGTATTTTATAAGGAATTCCACATTCTGGAAACTCTCTTTTGTTTCGTAAATGATCACTCTTTTCTTTCCTATGCTTAGGCACATGATCACCAAACGCAAGGCTCAGAAACAACCAGTGGGTTTCCTTGACCCACAGTTGGTCTCGAAGCAACAAACCGAGGGGAATGAGAAAATGATCTTTAATTATGTTGTCGACGCGTTGATGGCTCAACAGAACAAGGAGTTCATTCTCCTTTCATGCAACCAAAAGTATGTGTGTTTTTATACATTAGCTGTATCTCCATTGTCATCATTCCACATGGGTTGTGATATCTTTTTTTGCATATCATTGGATCTTAATTATCATTGTACCTAAATGGAGCAAAGCCATCCACCTTGATTCCCTCCAAGCGGCACATTACGACTATTCGGCGATAAGGAAATTCTTGGATAGTGCTTTCGCCAAGTACGTCAACCGTGGAGGGAGGTGCTCACGAAAGGGAGGCCTGGCAGGCTTGCAACACGGAGACGACGACTTGGTGAAGGTAACAATTGGTACAACATTCCTCCTAAGTGCTAAGTAATGCTGATTGATGCCGTAATTCCTCAATAACTTTTCAGTGTAACCAACAACCAGAAGGAACCAACCTTTGTGCTTTTTACGTTTGTAAGCAAATGATGAGGGTTGCTCCGAGTTCGAAGACAAAAGACACTGCTGGCCTCCCTATGGTTAATACTATTTGTGAGACTCAAGATTTTACTTTTTACCTATATGCACCTAAATCTGAATTTAATTACTTCGTGTAGATTTTGAGTTCGATGGACAAAAGACCGTTGAGTCAAGACGATATTGTCGAAGTTAGAGGATAGTTTGCCTACTTCTTCCTCACGCATGTCATACCGAAAAAGGGACAATTCTATGAATGTGGCCGATGAATTCTGTGAAATGATATTGCTGCCTGAGATTTTCGATTGTCGTTACTGTTGCATTCCTAGCATCGCACACGGTTCGGCGGCCCGAATCATGGGCGATGTGCACGTCAACGCACACGGTCCGGAGCATCTGACCGTGTGTGATGTGGTACATCATCGCACACGGTCCCACCCGTGTGTGATGTTGAACAGTCATCGCCCACGGTTAAGAGCCAATAACCGTGTGCGATGTGGCCAAATATCACACACGATTCTGATAATACGACCATGTGCGATGTGGGTACTTATCGCACATGGGCCGTATTCTCGCACCGTGTGTGATGTGTCGCTTTATCGCACACGGGTCCATAGACCCGTGTGTGATGTGCCCAGTCATCGCACACGGTTCGGAGATCTGACCGTGTGCGATGTGGCTATTTATCACACACGGGCCTTCCTAAAAAGCCGTGTGCAATGTGCGTATCATCGCATACGGTGCTGGACCCGTGTGCGATGTGCCCCCCACATCGCTGACCAACCCATGCATACGGGCTGAAAAACCGTATGCGATGAGCTTTTTTAACTGTGTGCGATGAGCTTTTCTGTGCTAGTGTAGTGCCGAATCGTCCCCTTCGGGTTATCTCGATAGTGAGGTATTTCTTCTGCAGCATACCGGGAAGCCTCTGCATCTTTGTTCATTCTAGTTGATGTTTTGCTTCTCTTCTCACTGACCGAGGGCCTTGTTGTAGGCCGTGGTGAAGGTCGGTGCTTAGGAAACCATGCCCTTGTTCCAAGAAAGATGGCGACGAGACTGGAGAATGAAGAGACGGGGCAACAACTAGTGATCAAAGGTGAAGATGAATCAAGGCCTCTCCGTGGTGAAGCTGGCATGTGCTCAGCGCTGGACCGTCCTCTCCAAGTGTTCATCTCTCACTGGGGGCCATGGAGTACCAACACTGGTGTGCAGCAAGGAGAGCAGAGGTCGCTCCATGGCTTCAACGCTGCTATTCGCTCCCGGTCTCTTTTGATCATTCCGAACTCTAGTTCCGCCTTGGCTCTCCTACCACAGCGAGGTGTCCTTTCGTGCATGTGTGAATCGTAAGCACGAATTGCTCCTCGATCAAACTTTTCAAGACACCAAGTATTTGACGGAAGGCTTTGCCCGCATGACTGCAGCCCCTTGTTGGGTGTGATCTATGTTTGCACGCGAAATCGATCCGCGCAACACCTAGATAACTATCGTACTTTCGTGACAATGAATGATTGCTTTCTGAGCAAAGCAACAAAGATCTCCTTGCTTTCGTGAAGGAGAGCCGACCGCTTTTCGACGCAAAATAGTAAAGATCTAGGCTAAAAAAAACATAAGGTAAAAGTAGTAGATTGGTTTTGATGTATCGATTGGTTCCCTTTCAATCGGCCATATACCCTGTATATATATAGGGTACGCCTGGTCTTTGAGCTGGAATAGGACTCTATCTCGTACAGCTATTTTTGCATACAAACCGAATATCTTTCCAAATCTCTGATTAGTTTGGCCGCCGCAATTAACCTCCGTTTCTTGCGTCCCAAGTTAGGGTTTCTAGCACCAGAAAAGACCTTGAAGTAAACGACTCAGTGCATTGGTCCACTCGCAGGGTAACTCGGCAACGTTGCAACTCGGACACGCAACTCGGCAACGCTGGAACTCGGACCCGCCAGAAAGAACTCGGCTTGGGCCACTCGGCGCGCTGATCGACTCAGCAGCACTGCGAGCAACTCATATCAGACCACTCGGGAGCGCCGCGGACCATTCAGCTACACTGGAATCGTCAAGCCTGCATTAAGATTTAACACTAATTCCATACAGCTTGTCAGTCAATTATCTTAACCATCAGTAGTTAAAACTAATTCGGCTGACTGAATAAATCTTATAGCCAAATTATACCATTAACAATCTACTGTGCTGATTGAGGTAAACAGACCGTGCACGGAGGGTGTTCGACAAAAGGTCCAGATCAGGTAACGAAAGGGTGCGGGCGTGCCTTCTCCAGAGCTATACCGGGGCTAGAGCGGAACGTGAACAGCGAGCAACGCCATCTTTGCACAAAGTCCCTGTAAGCGTTGGTTTGCTTGAGCTGTAGGACTTTAGCTGCGAGGATGGCCTGTTGTACGTGTAGGTTATCATGGCCGTCACAGAGGCGTACAAGAGTGGGCCATGATCACCTGCTTTGATCATGAATACAGACTAAGTTTGCTGGCTTTTTTAGCGAAAGATTAGGAACTTGTGTCTTTTAGAAAAAGAAAGCTTTGCTATGTACTTCTCCTGCTCTTTTGAGGACTAATGCTATTCTCGTCACAAACATTTGCCTTGATGAGGTACTAACATGATTTTTGTTCTTTTGACAGTGAACAACTGTGACAGGCAGGAGATGGCGTTGCACAGTCATGCGGTCTCGACGGTACGGGAACTAGGGTTCCCTAAGCCGTTGGCAAAAGGGCCAATCTTGATGCCACGTCGCCAAGGGCGTGAGAATCGAGTATATGCGCTCGGGGGCTTGCCGAGCACTGTGTCCGCTTGGCCCCTCTTGGTTTGGTCAAGTGGCCCACGTGCAGCGAGCTGGCGAAGTTGTGGGCTCGGGGGTCCCCGAGCTCGGGAACCACGAGCATCTCTTGTTCCTCCCACGGTGCCACGTGGCAAGGCGCCCCGAGCACCCCTCGCGGGCCCTTCCCCGAGCAGTCCTCGTGGGTCCTTTGACCAGTTCACGTGGTGGGAGTTCAGCGGCGCCCTCCTTAGGGCCCCGGCGGGCCCTTTCCACGTGTCCCATCGGGCGCATTTAAGGCCTGTCTGGCGCGTTTAATGCCTGTCAGCAGGCATGCCTACTCTAGGCCCAAAGCGGGCGTCCCCCGGCGTGATAAGGTCTGTCAGTTATCATCTGACATGCTTTATGACTTTCGGGCACGGTACGGCACGTCCAGGTGCATCCTTTGGGTCCGTGGGACCCGGGTGGTCGGTGCCGTGGCAGGGAGTTTGCCCGTTAAGTCTTCTCCAGCGCGTTTCAACCCATCATGAAGACCCGTTTCCCAAGGACGGCTTGTCAACAAAACATCCCCTCCACAGCAGCCTTCGGTGGCCAGCCTGGCGTGCCCACGCCCTCTACGTAAGCCGCATGCCTGCTGCATTTAATGCCCTTCGGTCACTGTGGTAAACCCCCAGGTATATAAGGGGAGAGCCGAGGCCATGCAAAAGGTTGGATCTTTTTTTTAGACTAAACTGCTCTCGAGATAGCAAGAAGAAGGACATCAGAGCTCCCTGGATTCGAGCTAGGGGCTACCTTTGTAATCTCTAAAACATTAATACACACACATCAAAGCAGGACTAGGGTTTTACACCTCCGTGGTGGCCTGAACCTGGATAAATCACCGTCTCTTTTTCCTATCGTTTAACCCGGCCTAGATCGACCGTAGCTCCTATTCCAGCTCCTCCCCGGCCGAATCCCAAAGGGGGTCCTTCCGGACCTCCGACGCCGGCGTTTCTACGTCGACATCTGGCGCGCCAGGTAGGGGAGGTCAAGGTTTCGAAGCTACATCTTCCATGGCCGATCAGCAGCCGCGTCCCCGGAGGGGCCATCGGCTGCCGACTCCTTCCATACATTCGCCCTCAGCGCTATCAGCGCCAGCGCTGATGGAAGGTCGCCACGCTGCGCCCAGCGGCACTTCGTCGCAGTCCCATTATACGGCGGAAGGAGAGGCGCAAGCCGATCCCTCTGTCGTCGAGATCCCCCAGCCGGTACGGCGCCGGCTGGGCTTCGACCCGCCAGGAGAGGCCGCCGGTGCGCTCCATGCTACGCAGCTTCTCCTCCGGCATCCCCCCATCCAGGTGGAAGGAATATCTCCTGTGGGCCCTTGGCTCCAGGAGGTAACCAACCTGGTGGCCACCGCTCGCCGTCAGGAGGTGGCCCGGAACTCCCAAACCTCTTCCAGGCATGGCGACACCCGCGCCGTCCCAGCAGCTTCGCCGCTGCCACTCCCACCACGTCCATCGCGCGTTGGAGCAAGGGAACCGCCCCGCGGCTCCCATCATTCGGTCGCCTCCCCTCGTGGTCGTTGCCTCGATCTTCGTCATCAGCTCGACCGGCAAAGGGAGGATGAAGACGCCCGCGTTACTCTCGAGCGCCTCCAGGAGAGGCGGCGCGTAGACTGGGCAGATGAGGGCCAATCCTCCTCCGGCCCTGCCGCAAACCGTCAGCGCTCTCCGGTGCGCACGCTGCTCTACGGAGCAGGCTGCCAGGCTTTCACTCCGAATCTTCGCCGCGTCAACTGGCCGGACAAGTTCCACCCGGAGTTGCCGCAAAAATATGACGGCTCATTCCACCCGGAGGAGCTTCTCCAGATATACACCACTGTCGTCCAGGCGGCCAAGGGGGATGAGAAGGTAATGGCCAACTGGTTCCCCATGGCCTTGAAGGGCTCCGCCCGTTCATGGCTCACGAACCTCCCCTCGAGTTCGATCGGCTCGTGGGAGAACCTCTGCCACCAGTTCGTGGTCAATTTCCAGGGCACCTTCGAGCGCCCTGGCATGGAGAGTGATCTCCACGCGCTCAAGCAATGCAAAGGGGAAACGTTGCGGCACTTCATCTAGCGTTTCAGCCAGGTGCGCAACAACATCCCCAAGATTACCCCTCAGGCAGTCATTGTCGCCTTCCGGCAAGGAGTGCGCGACGAGAAAATGCTCGAGAAGCTGGGCACGCGCGACATCCAGTCCACGGCGGAACTGTTCGCAGTCACGGACAAGTGCGCCAAGGCGGCTGAGGCTCGCGCGTGGCACGACTCCCGTCCCGATCGGCCGTCGGCCGACGGCACGTCATCATCCTGTCCTGCCGGAAAGCGGGAGGGCAAGAACAAGAAGTGCAAGCCCGAGTCTGCCGCCGCAACCAAGGCCAAGGCGCGCAACCCACCGCGCGAAGGAGCGAGCGGCGGCAAGAAGCCATCCCGGACCCCTGTCCAGGGTGCCGGCCGATGGTGCCCGATTCATAACACCGACCGGCATGACCTTTCGGAGTGCCGGACGGTGAAGTTCCTCACCGACAAAAACAAGCTTCAGCACGAGGAGGATGGTCTCGGGTACCAAGAACCCGAAGCCGTCACATGCATCAACGGGGGCGCCTCGACGCACGCTTCCCGGCGCCAATTCAAGCTAATGGTGCGAGAAGTGTGCTCGGCTACCCCGAGTATCTGTGCGTCCTGACCACTCAAGTGGTCGGGGACCCCGATCACCTTCGACAACTCGGATCATCCCGAGAGCACCTCGGGTGTGGGCCATCTCCCGCTGGTGGTCTTCCCAACGGTATGCAATATCAAGGTAACTCGCATGCTAATCGATGGGGGCGCAGGCCTTAACCTCCTGTCCCCCAAGGTGTTTAGCAAAATGCAGTTGCCAGCCGGACGCCTGAAGCCGATGATGCCCTTCCATGGCGTCACTCCAGGCCTCACGGTGCCCCTCGGGCAAGTGTCCCTGATGGTCACCTTCGGGACCAGGGACAACTTCCGAACGGAGAGCGTTGTCTTCGACGTCGCTGACTTCGATCTCCCGTACAACGGCATCCTCGGCCGTCCGACGCTCGCCAAATTCATGGTGGTTTCCCACTATGCCTACCTCACCATCAAGATGCCCGGGCCTAACGGTGCCATCACGGTGCCGGCTGACCTGAAGAGCTCCGTCCTCTGTGCCGAGCAGTTGTTCTCATCCACTGCTGCCGCGATCGACGACATCGCCGAGCTCCCCGAGTCCTCGGGCCCTCCTCCGACCAAAGTCAGGGTGGCCCCCGACGACTCCATCCCCATCAAGGAGGTGATCCTTGGTGAAGACGAGTCCAGGACCGTCAAGATCAGCGGCCGCCTAGACACCAAATAGGAAAGCGCGCTTATCACCTTCCTCCGGGCAAATGCCGACGTGTTCGCGTGGCAACCGTCGGATATGCCCGGGGTCCCTAGGGAGGTGATTGAGCACCGCCTCGCCGTGCGCCCCGACGCGCGGCCCATCCGACAGAAGGTGCGCCGTCAAGCACCAGAACGTCAAGAGTTCGTTCGAGCGGAGGTCGACAAGCTTCTCGCTGTGGGCTTCATCCGAGAAGTTCTCCACCCGGACTGGCTTGCTAACCCCGTCGTGGTTCCGAAGGCCAATGGCAAGCTAAGGATGTGTGTTGATTATATCGATCTCAATAAGACATGTCCAAAAGATCCTTTCCCTTTACCTCGCATTGATCAGATAGTTGATTCCACTGCAGGATGCGACCTTTTATGCTTTTTAGATGCTTATTCTGGTTATCACCAAATTAGTATGTTGGTAGAGGATGTGGAAAAAACTTCATTTACAACCCCTGCGGGGACCTTTTGCTATGTTCGCATGCTTTTTGGATTGCAAAACGCTGGGCCCACATATCAGCGTGCCATGCGTATTACTTTGCAATCCGAGTTAGGTCGGAATATCGAGGCCTACATCGACGACCTTGTCGTCAAAACAAGGGATCAAGCGACACTTATCGAGGACCTGGCGGAGACTTTCGACAGTCTCCGCAGTACTCGCATGAAGCTCAACCCCGAGAAGTGCGTCTTCAGGGTCCCATCAGGCAAGCTCCTCGGTTTCCTGGTGTCGAACCGGGAAATAGAGGCAAACCCTGAGAAAATCCGGACCATCGACCAGATGCGTCCGCCGGCTCGTCTTAAGGACGTGCAGCGCCTAACGGGCTGCATGGCCGCCTTGGGACGCTTCATCTCCAAGCTCGGGGAGCGAGGGTTGCCCCTGTTCAAGCTCCTCAAGAAGTCAGGCCACTTCGAGTGGACCCCGGAGGCCGAACAAGCCCTCCGCAACCTCAAGAAGTACCTCAGTTCACCCCTATTCTGGTGCCCCGAGCCCCGAGGAGCCCCTGCTCCTCTACCTCTCGGTTACCCCCCGGGTGGTAAGTACGGTCCTCGTGGTCGAGCGGGAGGTTGGGTCCGAGCTCCCAACACCTCCCACGTGGCCCGAGCTCTCCGACGGTCCCGAGAAGTCGGGGCCCGAGCTCTCCGGCAGTCCCGAGAAGCCGAGGCCCGAGCTCCCCGATAAACTCGAACAGCCCAACATGCTCGGGGCGAGAGACGAGCTCCCGGGCATGGAGCCCGGGAAGGTGGCTCTCGGGTCCGAGCTCCCGAGAGGCAACGAGTCTAAGTCAGGGGCCGAGCACCCTGACAATATGGAGGGGTCGGGGTCCGAGCTCCCCGGCGACCCCAAGCAGTCAGCAGTGCTCGGGCCCAAGAGCTTCCCCCCGGGTGCCTTACCCGGGGAAGTTCCAGTCAAAAGCCGTGTCTTGCAACGTCCAGTTTACTTCGTTAGCGAAGTACTACGTGATGCCAAGACACGTTACCCTCAAGCCCAGAAGATGCTCTACGCGATCCTCATAGCGTCGAGAAAGCTGCGGCATTATTTCCAAGCCCATGAGGTCTCGGTGGTTACTGCATTCCCCCTCGATCGCATCCTGCACAACCGGGAGGCTACCGGCCGGATCGTCGAGTGGGCGATTGAACTCGGTGAGTTCAATCTGCGCTTCGTCAGCAACCGGGCAGTCAAAGGCAAAGCCTTGGCCGACTTCGTCGCCGAGTGAACGCCGGTGCCTGAAGACGAAGGGGAAGAAATAACCGCCAATCCGGGGCAAGAAGGAACCCAACACTGGACCATGCACTTCGACGGCTCCCTTACGCTTAAGGGCGCAGGGGGCTGGAGTGGTTCTCACCTCCCCAACAACTGAAGAGCTCCAATACGTCGTGCAACTCCTATTCCGAGCCACCAACAACATGGCCGAGTACGAGGGACTTCTCGGGGGCTCCGTGCCGCCGCGTCCCTCGGCATCCGGCGACTTCTTGTCAAAGGCGACTCCTAGCTAGTCGTCAACCGGTGTCCAAGGAGTACCAGTGTTCGGATCCCCAAATGGCAGCATACCTGAGCGAAGTCAGGAGGTTGGAGCGGCGGTTCGATGGGTTGGAGCTCCAACATGTCCCGCGCCGCTACAACGAAGCCGCCGATTACCTATCGCGACTGGCGTCCTCTCGGGAACCGGTCCCGGCCGGGGCCTTCGAAGAAAGGATCACTCGGCCGTCCGTCAAGGCCGCCGACCAAGACGAAGGGGGAACCTCGCGCCTAGGCGAACCTACCCAAGCGGCACCTTCAGTGGGGAATCCCGTCAAGATGCCACCGTCCGGCGAGCACATGGTGCTCGCCACCTGTCCTCAGGAAGCTTCCTCGATCTCCGAGATCCAGGGATACCTAAAAGAAAACATCCTCCCCGAGGACGATGCCACTGCTGAAAGGATCGCGTGCCAAGCAAAGCGCTATGCCTTGGTAGATGGGGAACTCTACCGGCATAGCTCCAATGGTGTTTTCCTACGGTGCATCTCCCGGGAAGAAGGCCGCGACTTGCTCGCAGATGTTCATGAGGGTGAGTGCGGGAGCCACGCGTCATCCCGTACGCTGGTCGGGAAGGCCATTCGGCAAGGCTTCTACTGGCCAACTGCTCTCCAGGACGCCGTCGAGCTGGTTCGACACTGTGAAGCGTGTCAATTCCACACCAAGCAAATTCATCAGCCAGCTCAGGCACTCCAAACCATCCCCCTGTCATGACCTTTCGCGGTCTGGGGGCTGGATATCATCGGTCCGTTCCCCCGAGCGGTCGGGGGCTACGAGCACCTCTACGTCGCCATCGACAAGTTCACTAAGTGGACAGAAGCGGAGCCAGTCGTCAAGATCACCAAGCACATGGCGATCAAGTTCATCCGAGGGATCATGAGCCGCTTTGGAGTGCCTAATCGGATTATCACTGACAACGGTACGCAGTTCACAAGCGACGCATTCCTTGAGTACTCCGAGTCCATCGGGATCAAGATATGCTTCGCCTCGGTCGCCCACCCACGCGCCAACGGACAGGTTGAGCGCGCCAATGCACAAGTCCTCAGAGGGCTCAAGACGAGAACCTTTGATCGACTCAAGAAGTGTGGCGCTGGTTGGATCGATGAGCTCCCTGCCGTCCTCTGGTCAGATCGGACCTCCCCGAGCAGGGCAACCGGTGAGACTCCTTTCTTCTTCGTGTACGGGGCGGAAGCAGTCCTCCCCTCCGAGATCTCCTTGGGCTCTCCTCGGGTCAGGGCGTACTCGGAGGAAGATCAAGAGCAAAGAAGGCGTGAGGACGTCAACTACCTTGAAGAGCACCGCTGCAGAGCTGCCCTCCGTGTCGCCAGATATCAACAAAGCCTGAGACGCTATCATCAGCGGCATATTCGGGCCCGGTCACTAGAGGTCGGGGATCTAGTACTTCGCCGCGTCCAGACGCGGGAAGGAAAGAACAAACTCTCCCCCATGTGGGAAGGCCCTTACCGAGTGACCGGCGTCTCCCGACCAGGATCAGTCCGGCTGGCCGCGGAGGATGGTATGCCGCTGTCCAACGCGTGGAATATCGAGCACCTGCGCAAGTTTTATCTGTGAATGGCCCGGGTAAGTTTTTGTTTACACTTTAGGTCAGCCCCCGAGTAGTAAAAACAAGTCTAGGGAGTGTTCTGGGTTCGTCGCCTAAACCCTAGTCGCCCCGCTTGGTTCCCGAACCCTGGGCACCAGTCCGGTCAAAGGCCACCCGAGTAGCCCGTATGCTTACATAGACGCTCGGGGGCTCCCTTGTATCATAAATTACGTTAGTAATATTATAAGTTTTTCTCAGAAATAGCATGTAAGCTCTTTTGATAGCAGTATTCACCATGTTTCAAGTATCCTGTTATCTATATTTTCGCTTGTCGGCAAGGATATCACTTTCGCAAGTATCTGGCCCCCCTGTCCCCGTTGTGCGAGTAGGTCCCGACTGGTTGGGTCGTGAGAAGTCGGGATGATCTGACATCTGGTGATGAGCCGTCAGCGCTCGGCCTGGCAATCGCACCCCGAGTTCCCCCGAGTCAGGGCAAATAAGCCCCTAGCCAATGGCGCTCGGCCTGGTCGATTACCCCGAGCGCTACCAACTCTCAGAATGTCCAGATAACCCTACCTCTCGTGCTCGGGACCAGTCGGCTGATTCAAAAACCAGTGGGCCCTGACAAAGGAAAGCCTTGAAAATACTCAGGAAGAGACATCCTTGCCCACAAAGTATTATAACCGCTTACGAAGTTTACAGATAAACTGTGGCGAAGTTCCCGAGTGCCATCGCCAATATCAAGGCAGAAACACAGGGTGAAACCAGCGTCAATATACAAGAGCAAGAGAAAAGGCACTTGTTGCCACTCCTAAGCTAAGTTTTTCGCCGCGTTTTCCCTCAGCTTTAAAAGCTTTCTTCTACCGCTTCCATGGATAGTTTCTCGCGCCAACGATCCCATGCCCCGCTCGTTCGTAAAGCAGGGACGTTCTGAAGTAACGATGTGAGTCACGAGGAGTATTCCGGGTTGTCGCCCAAAAGCCCTGCTCGCCTCGCCTGGTTTCCGAATCCTGGGCACCAGCCTGGCCGAAAGCCTCCCGGGTACCCTACGCGCTCACATTGGTGCTTCGGAGCACCCCAATAGACGGGCTCGCGGCGCAGGGGGTCCGTGTCGCGCGAGAACCTCGCTGTGTAAGAGAGGAACCTGTTGAAACTAAATAAAGAAAAAATCAACACGATAAGACGTCTGTTGGTACCTAAACCACTCGTAAAAACTTCCCGAGCACAAGCACTCAGACGAACTTGCAGGGGCGTCCGACCCCGAAGTTGCGCGCTCCCGAGCGCCAAGGATCACCAAGAAAGGAGGCGCTTCCAGCTTCTCGGGGACATAGGGTCCTCGGGTTCCCGAAGTACGGCATGTCAAGATAACAAGTTCAAAGCATCCAACTCTCGGGGGCTAGGGTCCTCGGGGCCGCCACCGAAGGGTCGTCCCGCTCAGGCGGGCGAGTCGGACGCATCTTCGGCAAACCTCAAGCTCAACCTCAAAGCTTCAGCAAGTCTAAGGGTGCGGAGCCAAGTCCGCACCGATCGTTGCATCAGTAGTAAGTTTAAAAAGTGGAGCCAAGTCCACGCTCTACACTTGCAAAAAAGAAGCGAAACAAAACGTGGAGCAAAGCCTGCATTTAAGATCACATAAAAGTCTTTACAGAGGCTCTCGGGCCTCAAGCAAAAGCAAAAACATAAAAGGAACAAAGGGACTGCCTAGTCCCCACCGGCATCATCTTCGGCGTCGTCGTCGGCGTCTTCGGCGTCCCGAGAAAAGTTGCGGGCAATCTCCTCGGCGACCTCACGGACGGCTTCGCGAGCGGCTTCCTCCCCCTCTTCGTCGACCCCGAGCTTCGCCGGCTCTAAGGAGAAGTGGGGGTCTCGACTGCGGTAGCATGCAAGTACATGCTCCGCCACCATGGCAGCCAACTCACGGCCCTCCCGAACCGCTAAGTCCTGCACCGCCGCCTTCAGCGCCCCTAGCCGATTGGCAATCGTGCCGAAGTGGAGGGCGAGGTTGCCCAAGGAGTCCGGGCCCAAGATTTGGTCGACGCGGCCAAGCCCGGCATCTTCGACCGCGCTGTTGGCCCGTTGGAAGATGCTGCACATCAACTTGGTCACGTCATCCCATTCCTTCAGAAGCTCGACCCGGCCCTCTTCCGCCGTCGTCGCCTTCTCCTCCTCGCGTCGCAGCGCCTCCTGGAGCTCCTTCACCCGCTCCGCCGACCGCCGCTTGGAGACATTGCCGTCCTCGACGCGCTGCTCCAAGTCTCGGATGCACCGATCCTTCTCCTCGATCTCTTTTTGGAGTCGATCGGCGGCCTCCTTGTGGGCGGCCTCAGCACGTCGCGCCACCTCGCCATCCAGCTCGCGCGCCCGCCGGTCCAGTGAGGCCACGCCCTCTTCGAGCTGCCTCTCTCGCTCCCCGAGCGCCTCCTCTTGCGTGGCAAGCAAAGTCTCTCGAAGAGCGACCTGCTCCTGGCGCCGGGCGGCCTCTGCCTTGCGGGAGGCTATCTCCTTCTCGCGCTCGAGCAGATCCTCGGCGTCATCAATCACTGCCGCCCGCATCTCCGACACCTCCGCCCTTTCCTTGGCGATGTCTTCAACGACCTTCTGGTGCTCGATGCGGACGACGCGGAGCCGCGCAGAGAAGTCGTCTTCGGCCTGAGCAAGAGCCGCCTCCCGCTCATCTAGAGCTGTTCTCAGCTCCCTCAGGGCCTTTTCCTGATCCTCCAAGGCTTTCTTCTCCTTGGTGAGGGCAGCCTGGACTTGGTCCAGCAGGCGGTGCGCCAAGCTTGGCCCCCGGGCTGGCTCAGCGGGGTGCGAGCTTGCCCTCCCGGAGAACTCTTCAAGTTCGGAGGGCTCCTCGTTTCCGGGCGCCAAGCTCCCCCGAACAGCGCTAGGGCCCACTGGAATCCTCGGGACTCCCGAGTCCCCGAGCTCTCCCTCGGGCCGCGCCATCTCGGTCTCCACTCCCGCACCCCTTTGAGTCGCGAGAGCCACAGACCTCTCGGCATCAGCGGCGCCAGGAGCAACTATGACCGTCGGGACAACCTCGGGCGTCGGGGTGTCCTCTATGCTCGGAGCAGCCCCCACCCCATGGAAGTCTCCGGCCCCCAGGGCAGCCTCCGTGCTCGAGGCAGCCCCTGTCCCCGAGGCATCCTCTGTGCTCGGGGCAGCCCCAGTCCCCGGGGTATCTTCAGTCCCCGGGGTCTCCTCTGCGCTCGGGACGGCCTCGGTGCTCGGGGCAGGCTCGACCCTGGGTGCAGGCTCATCCCTCAGACCAGCCTCCGCGCTCGGGGCAGGCTCGCCCCGCGAGCTGATTTCCGAGCTCTGCTGAGTCTGGGGACTCGGGGTCGTCCGAGCCTTCTTGGGCGCCCTGAAATCCAAACAAGAAAGCTCGGGTTAATTCCCGAGCGCAGCATACTCCATTTTAAAACAAGGGAAGCGAGTTTTGCAACATACTTCTTCGAAGGCCCTTGGTATCGCCAGCGCGAGGTCGGGACCTGGAATCCCGGGTTTGTCGCCGGCGCCGGTTCCTTCTGCTTCTTGCTCGCGGCCGCTGGTTCGGCGGCCCCCGAGCTCGACCGCACCGCACCCTCAGCCGTCGCCGGTTGGGCACTGCTTTGCCCCGCGCTGCTACCCCCAACTCCCTCCGCCGTCCGGCGGGGAGGTGAGGGACGCGGCGGAGGCGGCGGCGGAGATGGCGGAGATGGAGGAGTCGGAGGAGACGGCGCCCGCGCCCTCTTCCCCTTCGGGTCCACGGCATCCTCACCGGTGGCGTCGGCCCTCGACCCGCCTTCGCCGACGCCTTCGCTCTCCGAGAGCACCATGTGGCGGGCCATCTGCGCCGTCCTGGCCGCCTTCTGCGACATCACCCCCTTTGAATCGAACTCAGGGAGAGATGCCCGGATCTCGTCACGCTTTGCATGAATGCAGAGCGGAAGATCCGGCCGGGACAGCTTGCCGCCCGTGGAGGCTCCAGAGCCCAGGAGGGTCTGCAGCAGCGCCTTGATGGCGTCGGGCGAAAGCTCCCCCGTCAGGCCGGGCTGCGTCTGGCCGAAATCGTTCACGCCGGTGTACATCCACGCCGGGCGACCGTGCTCCCGCAGCGGCGCCAGTCGCCGCCGGATGAAGTCCCCGACGACCATCGTCGCCGTCAGACCCAGGGACCGCAGATGCGTGATCTGGTCCACCACCAACCGCAGAAGGTCGTCGTCCTCCGGCAGGAACTCCCATGTCCTCCTGTGCGGTTCCACCGGGCCGTCGGGAAGCTGCAGCCGGAGGTGCAGATCGGTGGTGATGTAGCACCATTGCTGACGCCAGTTGTCCCACTTGTTCCGCGTCTCCTGTGGAATGTAGGACTCCCCGACCTTCTCCCGGAGCTGAAAGTTGTAGCTCCCCACGGTCTCCCTCCGGTCAGAGCCCCGGCTCTTCCCCGCCGACCGGAGCACAAAATAGTGGCGGAAGAGCGCCACCGATGGCATCACCCCCACGAACATCTCGCAGAGGTGAGCGAAGATCGACAGCGTGACGACGGAGTTGGGAGTGAGATGGATCAGATGGATCTCATACTCCTCCAACACCGCCAGGAAGAAGGCGGAGAACGGCGACGCCAGACCCACCGCGACGAAGCTGGCGAAGATGACGGTTTCGTTGTCTTCCGGCGCCGGCGGGTTCGTGGCCGGCCGCACCTCCCTCCAGTCTTTCTTCCCCTGCGGAACCAGCAGCATCCGCACCTTGTCCATGGCCTCCTCGTTAAGGAGGCGGGACCGGGGGAGAATGCTGGGGGCAACAGTAGGCGGCGGGGAGGAGCGGCGCTTGGAACTCCTCGACTTCCGTGGCATGGTGGCGTATGGCGTAGAGAGTGAGAGGAAGAGTTTCGGGCGGGGAGGCGGAAAGGCATAGCAGAGGCAGGTAGCGCAGGGAAGAAGAAGAAGAAGTCATGAAAGGCGTGGAAAAGTGGAGGCGTACGGGCGGCGGAGCATTTAAAAGGTTGGAAGGATTTTGAAAAAGTTGCGGAAAGGCTGTGACGCTTCGTGCACCGCGCGGGTCGTGGGGGACGGCTCGGTTTTCATAACTGATTACGCCCCTCCACAAGGCGCGGAAACTGGAGCGGTTCCCCCGCGTGTCGCGCGCGGAGGTCGAATCGTTTTCCCCGCAGGTTTTCCTAAATGGGCCGACATCTCCGGTGGCCTAAAAGAATATTGGGCCCGCGCCCAATCTTGTCCCCTTTCTGGGCCTGCGCTTGGGAGCAGGCCCGGGGGCTACAGTCGGCGGTACGAGAACTAGGGTTCCCTAAGCTGTTGGCAAAAGGGCCAATCTTGATGCCACGTCGCCAAGGGCGTGAGAATCGAGTATATGCGCTCGGGGGCTTGCCCCCCCGAGCACTGTGTCCGCTTGGCCCCTCTTGGTTTGGTCAAGTGGCCCACGTGCAACGAGCTGGCGAAGTTGTGGGCTCGGGGGTCCCCAAGCTCGGGAACCCCGAGCATCTCTTGTTCCTCCCACGGTGCCACGTGGCAAGGCGCCCCGAGCACCCCTCGGGGGCCCTTCCCCGAGCAGTCCTCGTGGGTCCTTTGACCAGTTCATGTGGCGGGAGTTCAGCGGCGCCCTCCTTAGGGCCCTGGCGGGCCCTTTCCACGTGTCCCGTCGGGCGCATTTAAGGCCTGTCCGGCGCGTTTAATGCCTGTCAGCAGGCATGCCTACTCTAGGCCCAAAGCGGGCGTCCCCCGGCGTGATAAGGCCTGTCAGTTATCATCTAACATGCTTTATGACTTTCGGGCACGGTACGGCATGCCCAGGTGCATCCTTTGGGTCCGTGGGACCCGGGTGGTTGGTGCCGTGGCAGGGAGCTTGCCCGTTAAGTCTTCTCCAGCGCATTTCAACCCATCATGAAGACCCGTTTCCCAAGGACGGCTTGTCAACAAAACATCCCCTCCACAGCAGCCTTCGGCGGCCGGCGTGGCGTGCCCACGCCCCCTACGTAAGCCGCATGCCTGCTGCATTTAATGCCCTTCGGTCACTGTGGTAAACCCCCAGGTATATAAGGGGAGAGCCGAGGCCATGCAAAGGGTTGGATCTTTTTTTAGACTAAACTGCTCTCGAGATAGCAAGAAGAAGGACATCAGAGCTCCCTGGATTCGAGCTAGGGGCTACCTCTGTAATCTCTAAAACATTAATACACACACAACAAAGTAGGACTAGGGTTTTACACCTCCGTGGTGGCCTGAACCTGGATAAATCACCGTCTCTTTTTCCTATCGTTTAACCCGGCCTAGATCGATCGTAGCTCCTATTCCAGCTCCTCCCCGGCCGAATCCCAAAGGGGGTCCTTCCGGACCTCCAACACCAACGTTTCTACGTCGACATGCGGGGTCGTCTTGGACGATGGACGTAGGTGTGCTCATGGAGATGATTCTCACAACGGACACATGCTCACATGGAGGCGAGATGGTTCTCTTGTCAAAAGCATACTCACAATGGGGCCATGTCCATGACAGAGATGGTTCTTCGTATGGATCCATTGAACAATTGAACAATAGTGATAGACAAGGGAAGAGGAAGTCTTACTCCCAAATGCTAGTACTCATGTTACTATGCCTTTATCTATCACTATGGTTTCTTTCGGACTTCGGGAAACTCTTGGGTTCAAAAACCTCAAATGGGTGCATGTGAGTGTGGGTGCGGCATATCCTCTTCACATATTGTGGGATAATTCTTTTACAAGAACTACACAACTAGCATGGCACAAACTATCCTTGAAGTGGTAGCACTCTCGAATTGTATCATGTGCCACCACACCAATTCCGGTGTCCATAAGGTAAAAAACTGCAAGGTAAAGCACATATGTAGCAGTGAGTCTAGGAAGAAACCCGTTCGACTATGATTTTCCCACATGACTACAGGGTCAATTGTAGTAAGATTTCAAATAGAAAATATTGTTGATCCCACGAGGAGTAATAGTAAATGGTGCCACCGTAAATGGACTATAGATGAGTGAATTTGGGGGAGTGGGGCAAAAGAGGAAATGTGTGAGTAGAGAGGTGCGGTATTTCTATGACCCATTTATTTTCGGCTTAAGCTTGTGCATAAGTCTGCTTAAGCTCAACGATCAACATGAGATGGGGAAACCTTGATAAGCTCACCTCCTGTTTGAAACAACTATTGGGATGTGAGCTTATTGTCTGCGGGTAAACGGTGCAATTGTTTGTAATACCCCTGGAGTTATTTGTGTTTCGTTTAATTGATAGTATCATTTTTTAGACGTTTTAACACATAATTGAGCAAGAAAATAAATTTTAAAAATGAAAAATGCTAAATTATAATAGTTTGGGTGCCACGTCAAACAAGGGTAATGATTAAATGTTGTCTTGCCACCGAAAGAAGTTACATTAATCAAGAGCACCACATCATGTAGTCATTCACCGTCATGCTATCAAACTTGTAGCAATATCATCAAGTATTATGCCCATAGTACCATCGTCCATAGGTGCAGTATTGTCCACAGTGTAGTCCTTTTTTAGTGTCTCCCACCTATTTCTGAATTGTTTGCTTTTGTTATTTCTCTTTGTGTCCTCAATGAACTTGGTTATCAAATTGGAGTACCCAACGTTGTTCAAACATTGGTTTGATCAATTATTTACTCGCATTTTCTCCACACATATGTCTAGTGAAAGGACCGAAGGTGCCGACTAGAGGGGGGGTGAATAGGAGGCTAACTATTTTCACTTCTTTTTAACTTAGGTTATCAAATTAAGTCTTAGCAGATTACAAGGTTAGGTCAGCTGTGTGACAGGTGAACAGCACAGGCAATATATGTTATGTAAATTAACAGTAGCTGTCACACAGGTATGTAACACAGGTGAGCTAATGACTTAAAACATATGAGCAAGACAGATAGCTGTGTAACAGGTAGCTGACACAGGTAAGAGATATGATATACAGCTGAGGCACAGCTATGCTAACACAGGTGAAAAGTGATCTATCACAGATAAACAATGTATATTTAAGAACACACAAGCATGCAGATCTAATGAATAACTAAAAAGCAGTATATGAAGTACTCAGAGAGATAAGGTGTTTTTCACTGAAGTTCCCTACTCTTTTCAGAGAGGTACGTCTCTATTGGAGAGGCTACTCCGAAGAGATCACCAGCACTGAATCGTGCTTGTTCTCCGAGTACCTGAGTGATCAGGCCTCTTACTTTGCTTGTGGAAGTCCTTTAGCTTTGCAGCAGGTAGACTTCAGATCACCTTCACAGACTACTGGTTCAGCCTACACAAGCTTGGGTGATACCAGCAACTCCTACGCCCGTCTAGGAATAGACACTCCAAGAGTAACAGATTCAGCAGCAACAACTCTTGGAAGAACCAATGCTCTTTGTTCAAAGCTCTAACTCTCTTGAACTAACTCTTAGGAAGTTTGGCTTTTGTTCAGGAGGTGAGAGACTTGCAACGGTCGAATGTGATTCACTGGATTGAGCAAGGTTGAGGTCGAAGACCTCCCCTGGTCCCCTATATAGGGTTCACAGGTACCTGACCGTTACACTCATGCCACGTATGATTAAGTGGGTCACCGGTGACAGACACCGGTGACACAGCCAGTCACAACGCACAACGGTAACTGGCTCAGGCAGATCGATACCTGTGTCACCGGAGGCACACACAGGTGAACCCTTAACTGACGTAGTCTAACTACTCAGCCCGATCTTGACACATTACATGCCCTCAGCGCACAACTAACTCTGATCCCTAATAAGGAGAGAACCTCCAACAATCTTCTGACTCAGCAGACAAACTATTGCAGTGCAGGTCCCTTAGCATTTACAAGCTCTCCCCTGGTACAGAGATGTACCTGAGTCATAAAGCGATAGTTCACCTATGACACCGCTGTGTCACACAAATGACTTTGGCTCTAGGGTTTTAGACAGCTAGCACTGCAGAGTGCTAGCACAAACCAGTTTCACAGATGTGCAAAACTGTTGTTACAGGGCTACTGACCTCAAAACATCAGTGGCACTGTCCAATACTCTGAGCATTGAGCATTGAGCATAAAGAACTTCCCAAGATCATTGCTACTTTATCCCTCTTGATAGTACGGGTGTTTCCTAAGGACTCAAGAAAACTAGCAAACTTAGGCTTTACCTATCACCAACTGCAATCACGGCCCTTGACACATCAAGCCACCATCACCTTGCTTGCAACTCCTTGCACAGCACCGGCTTCATCACAGCTGTGGCACAGCTGCCTAACACAGCTATCTCCTTGTCTTGGAAACTACCTTTGTACTTTTGGGTGGACATCCTTTCCTGGATGACTCTTCTTCCTGGAACCTATTCATCATGCTTACACTCATTGTAAACATTAGATTCTAGTTTGAGTTGTCATTAACCATCAAAACCAATTGGGGGCCTAGATGCTCTTTCAGGTGGTTTCGATCTCGTATTGTTTTTGACAAGGTCAACTTATCCTTGTTCTCGCTTGTATGGATGATCTCTATCCTTGTGTTTTTTCTTCGAAGAGTTCCTCGTCTTTGCTGCTTGATGAAGTATGATGGACTTTAGGGAATTGGTTATCTTTTCTGCTTGATGAAGTATGATTGCTTTTCGATAATTGGTCCTCTTAGCCGCTTGATGACGCTTGCCAAGAATTGGTCCATCTTGGCTAGGTCACTATCTTCACCTCACGCATATTTTTCCAGGATATGATACAACTCCTCTGTGGTTCTCAAATGTTCCATTTCAAGGGCTCGATTCACTTCTCCTGGAAGAAGTCCTTGGTGGCAGGCATCAATTACCGTGGTGGCCGGAGCATCGACCACTTGAATTCTTACTTTCGAGAACCTTTGGAAGTAACTCCGCAAGGATTCTCCTTCTTCTTATTTGATGGTGAACAATTTATTTGAAAGAAGAGGCTAGGTGAAGTTTCTTTGAAAATTTGCTATGAAGAGTTCTCAGGATAGTCCCAGGACCAGATGGAGTTGTTTCTTTGGTTATAGAACCATGTTAGGGCCGTTCCTGTTAATGAGAAGGGGAAGAGGTTGCACATTTCTGTTGCTCCTCCTCCTCTGGCTTGAATTGTTGTCGAAAAACTTCTAAAAGTGTCAAAGGATCGGAATCTCCATTGTATTGCTTCAGCGTGGGCGAGCAAAATTTTGGAGGAAAAGGTGATTCTTGAATTTTTCTTGAGAGAGGATTGCAGGTTTTCTTATTGTTCTGGCCCCTGGTCTTGATGGCCTTCTTTACGAGTTTGATAACTGCTTACTTCATCAAAACTTGAAGAATAGGGTCGAGGTCTAGGTTCATATCAAGTCCTCTTGGATCGATTGCGGTGCAGGAACTTGTAGTTTGCTTGCGAACTTTGCGTGCTACCTTGTCAAAGCCTTCATCAGCATCCTTCCGCTTACAATGATCATCTCCTTGTTGCGGCTTTTCAAGCACTATTGGTCTTACTTGGAATCCTTCTTGATTCAAACGTGCATTGGCAGTTCCGTCGTAAGCTTGGGCTCCAAATGGGTAAAACCATGGCGCTCATCATGGCCGCGCAGGCCAAGAGCGGAAGGTGCAAACCCTGGCAAACTCTAGCGGGGCCCCTTGGGCGAACTCTGCTTCGCAAGAGGCTCAGAGATTGGTTCCAATTTCGAGGTGATGGTTGCAAAAGGGCTAATGTGCCTAAATTGTTCTGAATGAAGAAATAACATGTTAAAATCAAATTTTATAAGCATGCAAAATAGCACTTCTTATATAAATTGAAATCATGGAGTATTGAGAGGCAATAAGTATATGATGTAATAAATATAAGAGTGATTAGGGAAGGATGTAATCTTTGTCCGCAACTATTGGATGGAGAATTATGGAATTAGATTAAAAATTTATGATAGTTGAGACTGAAAGTATCCCATCGCAACTCATGCTTTTTATATTAGTATAGAAAATGAACATTCCCAGTTCGTCAGTGAGCAGCATAAATCTGACTAAGGAAATGTAGAAAAAGATGTACCACTTCTAAACACACAGAGAGAAAGAGAGAGATGAATCAATTTTAGGAAATAAAAAAAATCATTCTTTGTGACTAGGACGTCTCTAGGGACAAGTCTGTTTTTGTTCCCGACGAGAAATTCCTCTATGGATGGAGATTGAGATGGAGAAGTTTTGTCCCTCCATAGATATATTAGCAGAGAATAATTTGTCCCGGTCTGATATAGCAGGGGATAGGGATGGATCTCATGAGAAATGGTTTCATATGCTATATGACGTATATGTTAGTTATTATTTGGCTTAAATATGATGTCTTGTAGACTAGTATATATTAGTTATTATTTGGCTTGAATATGATGTCTTGTAGACTAGTAGATATGTGAATGTACGAATGTTTATACTATTATAGTTATTAAACCTTAATGTGGTAATATGATTGAAGGCATGGCAGGTTCCGTAGTCCAAAACAAGGAGAAATTTTAGGTCTCATAAAGCGGCGGGATTCCCGCGAGAGTTTAGTTGTTTCATGCGGAATCTCTACAAAATTTCTAATGTTCGTTCTACAAAATTTATATGTTCCACTTCCGAACAGACCATTTTGTAATGTGGACTGGCACCTGCTAATCCCACGTGGGGATAACAAGAGGCAAATACACTGCATGGTGCAAGTTTTCCACAGGAAGAGAATAAAAGACTGTTGTAATGTGGACTGACACCTGCTATTGCTAGAATACAGCTGAGATCCATATACGCCCTCAAAAGTCCGCTAGTCAAGTCAGCACCCTGTCGCTTAGCTAAGCTGCGGTAACATCAATCAAGTCTTCGGAAGAAATATCTCTTGGGACTAGTAAGGAGGCAGCGAGATGACAGTGACACCCGAGTCAAGCTGACGCTCTACTGTTCTGCCTACCGGAATGCGTATGGCCAAGTCATCGATTTTGTTTAAAACAGACTTTATATCTTCCTGTCTCTACATCAAAATCATACATACCAACCCAAACTATTTAATTATTACAAAGTTTTAAACAATAGTTGTAAAGCCCGTAGGCAACATTCAAAACAAGTGAAATGTAGAAAATAAATGCGCTTCATGTCGTTCAGCCATCGTTCAATCACCTATAGGTACATCAACCACTAATAGAGAAAAGCTCCAACATCATGACCTCCAACTATCTACTCTCCTTCATTGAGTTTTTCCTAAACTACAGCTTCTGCAAGGACGCCCATGAAGATTATCTGATTTGGATAACTTTTGTCAAAAACAACATCATTATGGCATAATATTAAAGCCCAACACGTCGCCATTGCCCCTACAAAAATTTGATATTGAAATCTCGAGCCTAACATATGTAACCACTGTCTCAACATATGGGAAACACTAGTTAGTAATGGAAGATTGAAAGTAACGTGCACTACCCTCCAAACAAAATGGTTAACATGGCATTAAGAAAAGCTCAATGTTGGGGGGGTGTCGTGGACATCGCCTACGTCACCGTAGTGTGTTTCTTCCTTACAACATTGTACAAGATAGGAGGATATTGTAGCCTTAGTGGTTCATTGCCAAGCCATTTGTCCTTCCAAAATCGTTCATAATGGCCATCCTGGAGCTTGAACCTTCCCAATTGGAGAAAATATTGCTTAGCCTTCATGAGACCAGCCCAAAATTAGAAATCACCACATCGGAATTCAGTTTGTGATAAAGTTCTATTCTGTAGGTACTTTCTTAATAGTTGCTGCCAAACACCATTCTCGTTCATCAATTAGAACAACCATTTACTAAGGAGACACAAGTTTTGTCGTAGGTACGAGCCTAGACAGTAGTTTGGGGCACCCCCGGTCGGCTACAGCGACCGCCGGGCGTGCGGGGGACAAACGAGCGAGAGCCAACACACGCGAGACAGTCGACGACGCAAAACGGTATTCGTGTTAGGACATGAAATGAGAGCTTTCAAATGGGGGAAATGGAAAAGGAGATCCCCTCTCTCCACCCCCATGGGGGGTATTTATAGGGTTTTGAGAAAGGAGTATGCGAGATTACAATTATGCCCTCGGGGCAATAACACACCATCAGGGGCATTTTGGTCTTTTTACAGGAATCTTCATGGAATATTCAAATACTCTAATACTTTAATATCCTAATACTCGCTAATATGACGACATGTTTTCCTTGACGACGGGACAGGGCAAGGCCTTGACGTCTGCCGGGACGGGGCGCGGCCCTGACGTCCGCCGGGACAGGGCAAGGCCTTGACGTCTGCCGGGACGGGACGCGGCCCTGACGTCTGCCGGGACGGGGCGGGGCCCTGACGTCCGCCGGGACAGGGCAAGGCCTTGACGTCTGCCGGGACGGGGCGCGGCCCTGACGTCCGCCGGGACGGAGCTCAGCCTTGACGCCCGCTGGGACGAAGCATGGCTTCGGCGTTGTCGGTGATGCCCGCGGAATTTGTTGATGCCATCGGAGGTTATTGATGCCGGGTGAACTGAGTCGATGCAGGGAGGGGGTCTTGACGTTGTCGGGAGCCCGTCGGTTCGGGGTAAAGCGGGGACCTTCCCCCAACAAGTTTTTTTGCTCAAGGTTTTGGATTCTCAATCCACCATGATCCTTAGGTCTATAAAAAATACTCCATTTAGTGAGCCTTTACATCCGTTTATGACCATCAGCCCACCAATATAAATACGACCGGTAAAAATCAAGATGTTCACGTACCCTAATGGGAATCTCAAAGAATGACAGCATGAACACTGATAAGCTGGATAATGTAGAGCTTATGAGTACTAATCTACCACCAGCAGACAGATTTTTATCTTTCCAACTACTAAGACGCTTCTCAAAGCTTCAGGTAATACATTGGTGTACCAAAGTATCAAAAGTGGAGGTTTACTACTTCACGACTAAAGAGTTGCGCGTACCGCGTGACATGATCTTTACATAGCTTTGCCAAAAGAAAACAGTTCATTTTTATGAAAATTTATTTTAAGTTCTGATGGTTGTTTCAAAGCACACATAAGTTCTTGACTTCGATCCATATCAAAAGACCTTTTCATCGGCATAAGACCAGCCTATTTGCGGCAGTGCACATCGAGGCGCGCGTTACACCCTGCTCGGCACGGCAAACCGAAACACCTGGCACCGGCGCTGGCACTGGCACTGGCACGGCAGCGCAACTATATAAGCTATGCGCATGCCAAGTTCTCCATCCGCATAATCACAACACAACTTTCTTGATTACTTTCTCCGCACTAGCTAGTTGCACCGGCAAAGAAGATATATAGCTGTGCGACACTGCGGTGGCAAGCTGGCAACCATGGCGCGGCCTCTGGAGGCGCTGCTCCTGTTCTTGCTGACTATGCGGCTAGTGGCAGAAAGCAACAGCCGCAGCCCCGAGAGGGACGCGCTGCGGGCGTTCAGGGCCGGCTTGTCGGACCCGTCGGGCGCGCTCCGGTCGTGGGGCAGCACGGCACACTTCTGCCAATGGGAGGGTGTGAGGTGCGCACACGGGCACGTCACGTTCCTGAACGTCTCCAACCTCGGCCTCACCGGGACCATCTCCCCGGCCCTCGGCAACCTCACCTACCTGGAGAACCTCAACCTCAACAAGAACTTACTCTCCGGGAGCATCCCGGCGAGCCTTGGACGGCTGCCACGCCTTAGCTACCTCGGCCTCTGCGACAACGTCGGGGTGAGCGGGGAGATACCCAACAGCCTCCGCAACTGCACTAGCCTTGCCTACGCGTACCTCAACAACAACAGCCTCGCCGGCGCCATCCCCGAATGGCTCGGGACGTTGCCGAACCTCACCTACCTCTGGCTCAGCCACAACTCGTTGACTGGCAAGATCCCGCCGTCGCTCGGCAACCTCACGAAGCTCAATAGCCTCAAGCTAGACCAGAACCTTCTGGAAGGCACTCTCCCTGAAGGCCTCTCGCGTCTTGCTTTCCTCCAGGAACTCAACCTCTACCAGAACCGTTTGCACGGTGCTATTCCTCCTGGATTGTTCAACATGTCTTCGTTGGTAGACATGTCCCTCACCAATAATGAGTTCAGTGGGAGCCTCCCAGCAGGAGCTGGCATGAAAAATCTTGAGAGCCTCCTCCTTGGCGGGAACAGACTGACTGGTCTGATCCCAGCTTCTCTAGCTAATGCCTCTAGCATGGCGTATCTCAGCCTCGCCAACAACAGCTTCACCGGACGGGTTCCTCCCGAGATCGGCACGCTACGCCTAAAGATACTGGAGATGTCCAACAACGAGCTGACTGCATCTGATGGCGGTGGTTGGGAATTCTTGGACCGTTTAACAAACTGCAGCAACCTACGAGATCTTGCTCTGGACAGCAATAAGTTCGGTGGCACGTTGCCAAACTCCATCGGCAACCTCTCGAGGCAGCTTATGAAATTGAACCTCGGGAGCAATCGTATATCCGGGTCAATTCCTCCTGGTATCGTGAACCTCATTGCGCTGCAAACGCTGGGGCTTGAATCCAATCTCCTGACCGGCGCCATTCCGGAGGGTATCGGGAAGCTCAAGAACCTCACGGAGTTGCAGTTGCAGGAGAACAAGTTAACGGGGCCAGTGCCATCCTCCATTGGCAGCCTGGCCTATCTGCTCAAACTGGTGCTGAGCAACAACGCGTTGAGCGGATCCATCCCACCCGCTCTCGGCAACCTGAAGGCGGTTACTCTGCTCAACCTCTCCGGCAACTCGCTCACCGGTGATGTCCCAAGACAGCTCTTCGACTCGCCGTCGATGTCGCTGGCAATGGACTTGTCGGATAACAGGCTCGAGGGCCCGCTTCCCCCCGACGTCATCCGCCTTGGGAACCTCGCGCTCCTTAAGTTGTCGGGAAACCGCTTCTCCGGTGAGATACCGCAGCAACTCGGTGGTTGCCAGAGCTTAGAGTTCCTCGATTTGGACTGCAACTTCTTCAGTGGAAGCATCCCGTCGTCGTTGAGCAATCTAAAGGGGCTCAGGAGGCTGAACCTGACGAACAACAGTTTGTCGGGGAGCATTCCTCCGGAGCTCAGTCAGATGTCCGGGCTGCAGGAGCTGTATCTTTCACGGAACGACCTGGCCGGAACAGTTCCGGAGGAGTTGGCGGACATGAGTTCCTTGATCGAGCTGGACCTATCTTACAACCATCTCGACGGCCATGTGCCACTGCACGGCGTGTTCGTGAACATGACCGGGTTTAAGATTGCTGGGAACGGTGAGCTCTGCGGCGGCGTCCCGGAGCTCCATTTGGCGCGGTGTCTGGTGGCCAGGCGCGCACACCATGCCCGTCGGCTTCTGCACATCACGGTACCGGTTTTAAGCGTAGCTCTCTTCTCGGCCATACTCTTCGCCGTTTTCCTATGCTACAAGAGAAAGTGGAGACATGCAAAAGCCGCAGGCCCAGACATACTTGACGGCAAGAACTACCCGAGGATTTCGTATGGCGAACTGGCGAAAGCCACGGACGGTTTCGCAGACACCAATCTGATAGGTGCAGGTAAGTTTGGCTCTGTGTATCTGGGGACGCTACCCCTGAAGGCGAAGGGGGCACTCGAGGAAGTCGACGTGGCGGTTAAGGTGTTCAATCTCCGGCAAGTTGGTGCTTCCAAGACTTTCCTGTCGGAATGCGAGGCTTTGCGGAGCATACGACACCGGAATTTGATCAGCATCATCACCTGCTGCTCCAGTATCGACGCAAGGGGAGACGACTTCAAAGCTCTGGTGTTCGAGCTCATGCCTAATGACAGTCTAGACAGGTGGCTGCATCCGAAACCTGAAGAGCTCAAGAATGTCCGCTGCCTGAGTGCAATTCAAAGGCTCAGCATTGCTGTGGATATCGCCGATGCGCTGCATTATCTCCACAGCAGCTGCATACCACCAATCATACACTGCGATCTCAAGCCTAGCAATGTTCTTCTCGGTGAGGACATGATAGCCTGCATCGGCGACTTCGGCCTAGCAAAGCTGCTTCTTGATCCGGGGATCCATGATGCTGCCAATACCGAAAGCACCAATGGAATAAGAGGCACGATTGGCTACGTTGCACCAGGTAAATTTCAACTTAATACTAGATGACATTTCCTATCTAATTTGCCAAGAAGTAATAAGTTTATTAACGTGAAAAAAACTTCTCTATAATGTGCAGAATACGGCACGACCGGTAAAGTTTCAACCTACGGTGACGCCTACAGCTTTGGGATAACGCTCCTGGAGATCTTCTCCGGCAAGCTGCCGACAGACGACACGTTCAGGGACGGCCAGACGCTGCACGAGTTCGTCAGCGCGGCGTTTCCTGACAAAATCGATCAGGTCCTTGACACGACGCTGCTGCCCATCAAGGAATTCGATGGTGATAGCGGCTCGCGCGTTTCTGTGCATGATTGCTTGGTGTCTGCCATAAGGGTCGGGCTTAGCTGCACGAGGTCAGTGCCGTACGAGAGACTGAGCATGAGGGATGCGGCCGCTGAGCTGCGCGTGATCAGAGATGCTTGTGTTGGTGCCTGCGGTGAATCTTAGGTGCTGGCTAAGCTGCTGTCTTTTTTGTGTGAGAGAGACAGAACCGCAGATGCATTTACCAAGTTCTAGCTGGCGTGGATGTTAGAGTTCAAACCGTTTCCATATAAGAGGTTATTATTTGTCACTGCATAGTGTATGCCGTGAAACAGCGGGCACAAATATGCTTGTCACATTCACCTTTTCTTCTCCGAAAACATCTTCACTTATGTAGTGACTGAAAATTTCAGTGCGTGATAAGCTGGTCGGCAACCACGCATGACAGTGAAGTATCCCAGAGTCGGGGAAGGAAACACATGCATGGCGCGCTGTTGAATCTGTCTGTAATTAGGCTTACCTTTGGTTTAGACCTGGCCTTGCTCTTTTGAGGTGCCATCTTGCGGTCTTGCCGGTTTGGCCCTTGCGGCACGCCCTCTCGCGCCGCTCGCCGCGCGTGCGGGCGCGCCCCCTAGCAACTCTTTTTGTCCTATTCGGGTTACTGATAGTCCTCAAGCAGGTGTACTAACTTTGATAACTGAATGTTGGGCAGATTGGAAATATCCTCCTGCCCCGTGGGTAGCTACACACGGGGCGTCCGAGCTACACGTGTGCACTGAGAGAGAGATGCACTGCATGGTCAAAGGTAGTTAGTCCTAATCTCAATTCTCATGTAAACGCTGCACGCGGCCCCACTGAACCGATTCTCATGTAAAAGCTCCACACGAACTGACTGGATCTGGACCGGACCTCCTCTTCTTCGGCGCGTCCTCCTTGACCATCCCCGACCGCTCCGAGACCTTCCAACTGAGGACCATGAAGGCAGCCATGGACGCCATCGGCCTGTGGTGGTTCGCGGCGTTAGCTGCGGCGGATTCGTGGGGAACCGGAGGCGGTAGAGCGGGCGGTCCTGGTGTGCGCGGGCGTGTACCTGGAGGAGGGCGACCTCACCGCGGGGCTGTTCCCCGTCGCCGGCATCGGGGAGGCCACCGAGCTGCAATCCACCTCACCAGCAGCTACATGGAGGATCCGCGGCCTGCTCGCGCGCTGGCTCCAGCTCCTCGCCGTGAAAGGCGTATAGGAGCTCGTCCTCGCCAACCGTCCCTGGCCGCTCGACCTCGAACTCCCCGCCGCCTTGGGCGGCAGCAAGCAGGCAGCAAGAGGGTTTCACCTTCCTCGGCGCCGGAATAGTAGGCAGGGCTGGGGTTGCGGGTGGCGGCGTTGGCGGGGCGGCGGCGGGGACTTGGAGCTCGGGTGGCCGTCCGGTGGGTGGGTCGACGAGGAGCCGCGTGGTTTGGCGACGGAGCCTCTCGCCCGGTCGTGGCACGCGGCGCAGAATGCCGTGGACCTGTTCCTGTGCTGGGTGAGGTGGAGGAGGCCGTGGCGCTGTTCGAGGAGGAGGCGACCGTGGAGGAGGCCGAGGCGGCGTTCCGCATCTTCGACCGCAACGGCGACGGGTTCATCGACGCAGGGGAGCTCGGGAGCGTGCTCAGGTCGCTCGGGTTCACCGCCCGTGTCGCCGCCGTGGACTGCCAGCACATGATCGACGCCTACGACGAGGACAAGGACAGCCGGATCGGCTTCCAGGAGTTCCTCAGCTTCATGGAGAGGAGCAGCAGCTCGTGAAGTGGCCTGTCCAGGATCGGATGATTTCGTCAAATTAAAGAGTTTGATTTTCTGCCTCTAAGTTAGCTGTTTTCCCTATATCCTGTCTTCCTCGGCGTCCGCGCAGCAGCAGGTGCAAGGCTCCGTCGCCAAACCACGCAGCGGAGGCGGCGGCAGGAAGAGGCCGTCTGCCCCGACGCAGGCGCTGCCGCTGCGAGTCGCCGGTGTACCAGATCAGAACCGCACCATTTGTTGCTGTGCTGGGCGAGGTGGAGAGACACGGCTGATGGATGATTTTCCTTCCTGTTGGTGAGACTGTAAGACGATGAGTTTTATCTTCTTCTTTTTTAAAACTATGCTACCTTCTGTATTTGTTGATGGGACTGCCACGGTTTTTGCTTAGCTTTTCGTCTAAATGGAAGAGAGGCAGAGTAAGCTCAACTGCGGTTGTTGCGCTGTGTTCAATTCTGGTACTCTGGTTAGTGTTGCTGTGAGCAGCAAATTCAGCTAGATCGTTCTTCACCTCCAATCCATCTATCCAGTTTGTTGTGGAGGGATTTGTTTGCTACCTTTTCCTTGGTGAAGTACTAATATAATACTAAACACAATCAGATTATTTTCCATTTTATTTTTAAGTTCCCAGATCCATCCTCCCTTGAATCAATATGGGCTATTAAGTTGCTTCTGTAATAGCAGCCTGGTGAAATTGTATTTCTTGGGACTTGCAAAAGAACGAGGTCTTTTCCTCGTGCTATGTCAGGATTGTTTTCTACCATGCATGATTATATAATCCAGACAAGCACCAAGTTAATCGACCATTACCAAATTGTGTGTTCGGGGGGCAGCAAATCAATGTTTGAAGATGAAAAGGAGTCGTCGCTTGTTGATTGGTTAGGATTGCGAGGCGTAATCGAGTCTGCTGCACGACTGCCACAACGGTTAGGGTTGTGAGGCAGAGCCAAAGTTCACGGCACGACTACCACGATGGTTAGGGTTATGAGGCGGAGCCGAAGTCGACGCGGAAGCGTCGACAGAGGCATAGCCGAGTCCATGGCACAACTACCATATCGGTTACGGTTGCGAGGCAGAGCCAAAGTCGACGCAGGGGAGCGTCGACGGAGGCGTAGCGGAGTCCGCGGCATGACTACCACATCGGTTAGGGTTGCGAGGCGGAGCCGAAGTCGATGCGGGAGCGTCGACGGAGGCGTAGCCGAGTCCACTGCAGGACTACCAAGACGGTTAGGGTTGCGAGGCGAAACCGAAATCGACGCTCCCAATCGACGCGGGAGCGTCGATGGAGGTGTAGCCGAGTCCGCGGCACGACTATCATGACAGTTAGGGTTGTGAGGCGGAGCTGAAATCGGCGCGCGGGAGCGTCGACGGAGGCGTAGTCGAGTCCGCGGCACGACTACCACGACGGTTAGGGTTGCGAGACAGAGCTGAAGTTGACATCTTCGAAAATTTTCTTCCCCATTCAGTGTCATGCCCACTCTCAGTGTTTCATCCAAAATTATTTGGTCGTCAAAATAGATGAACGCCAAAGCGACATGCTAGTTCGCTCAAGAGTTTCTCATACAATTTCAGAGTTTCAACTTGTAATAGAGACCGCTGTGGAATATACGGAAATCAAGTAGCTTTAAGCACCAACATGATTTCACAAGAATGCAAGCTTCCAATGACACTACATTGCAAACCTAGCCGTCAAACTATTCATAACCGAAACACAAAGGGCATGGGAAGGTCACAGACAGAATAACGTCACAGAGCAAAACTAAACTCCTAAACTAAAACGATCTATACCACTGCCACAATTCACAATTGTGGCCCACTTCTCTTGAACCTAGAATGATGTGACCTTAATCTCATGTCGAAAAAAAATGACAATGCGAGCTTGCTAAGAAACTTCAGAGCTTGAAGCATCCTCAGCTCTTTGCTGAAACTGAGACCGAGCTCTCAAATGCAGACCCAATTGCTGATCTTCTTGAACTGTGACAGGACCATCTCTCTCCTCCCAAAATAAAAATGAATTTACTCATCTCTCTCCACTGCAAAAAGTACCATGCATGTAAATGATGTTGTTTGATTTCAGCAATAGAGTCCAACACACTGCGCTCATAAAACGAGGCATGGCCCAAACCAACGCCTCATACTCGCCAAGGGACCCACATCACGGAAACACGATGAGAATTAGCAAACAAACAGCCTTTCTGAACACTGCATGGCCAACAAGATGTCAACGCAATAGTTAGACGTAGCCACGAATCTAAATGCCGATCCAACATTTTTCCTAGGGTGCGTAGTTACCCACGGTAGTAGCAAATCCACTCTCATAGCCCTATATACATGTGCAAGTAGGGGGAGGGTAATTTGCGGTGGACCGCGTAGAGTAGTCGGGCGATCAATTCTAACAGCTTCTGTTTCTGTTTATGGATATGGTCTAATTTCTGTTTATTTTCTTTTTGTCTACCAAGGTGTACTTGTCTTTAGCTTGTCATTTTTTATTTTGAAATCAACTAACCGTATAGTACTTGCTTTTGGTCAATTTGTTTTTCTATGAGCTAGATTACCTCATGTGGCTTCTATATGACGCTTCTTTTATACGTCAGATGAACAGAGAAAAAATACACCATAAACGAAGAAATGTTTCTTGGTTTTGTACTTTGTAGACATAAAATAAATTTGTTAGTTTTATTTGAGAAATTTTTTAGAAAATAATTAATTGTTAATTTATATTGTCAAGTCTTGGAATTAGGGCAATAAGCTTTCTACTTACATACTACGCACTTTTAACTAGAACAATCTTGAATGTTAAAAGATTTCGATCATATTACAAGCTTTCTAGTTAAATATGCCAAGACTTCTATTGACAATACAAGTTTTGGCCTACAACAGTATAAATTTTGTACTTTGATTAGGACACTACGAACTTCTTACTCGAATTCAACTAGATATTATGAACTTTCTACTCGGACCATACAAACTTTCGACTATTACACTACAAGCTTCTTACTCAAACTCGATTAGATACTATGAGCTTTCTACTTAGACCATACAAGTTTTTGACTATGACACTACGAGTTTCTTACTCGAACTCGACTAGATACTATGAGCTTTCTACTCGGATTATACAAACTTTTGACTATGACATTATGAACCTATTCCTCATACACTACGAGTTTTCTACTCGAAAATTATTAATTTCCTTTTAGTTACAGGAGTACGTGAACACGCGTGCACTCACGTCGCTACACATGCACAGAGCACATACATACCGACACGATCACCTACTAACTCTACTTATAATTTAGAAGTTCCGAATAATCTTATCAGCTCAAAGCTTTCAAACATTTAATTGAAAATAAATAAAACAAAAAAGTGTACATAAAACTAATTCGTTAGTTACCAACGGAGAGTTTCTTTCAAAGCTAGCTCATTACCACATGACACCTACCGTCACACACAAGAAATATAAAATAGCTGCCACTATTATGGGCCCCCCAAATGCCTCTTTAATCTGTATGAGGCACAACACATATAAGAGATGGGATCAAAATAAGCTAGACTCTATGTGACGTTGTCTGATGCTCTCCACTGTTGAAACATGCACGTGCGATGATCGGATCGACCGCTCCCTGCGGTCATCCGTGTATAATGATTTTCGATGCAAGTAGTATCACGTGATTTGTACTGGTAACTGAGTCCTTGAGCATGTCTTGTTTATAGGCCATAAAAAGGTTCTAAGGATTCATGAGTAAGAGGTGGAGACCCTGTTTAGACGGTAGGAATTTCATATGATTTTCGTATGATTTCAATCCTTAGGAAATGCCCTTTGGATCATAGGATTGATGTTACAAATTCCTCTGCATTGCTTTCCTGTGCCTCAATACCACAGAATTTCAACATCCACTCCAACCTCTTCTTTCACTCATTTGCGATGGATTGAGGAATTTTGTTGTGTTCTATCCAAATAACTAGTTCTATAATCTTTTTGTGTTTTGCAATCCTCTTGTTTTTGTAGGATAGGTATTTAAATTTATCTGTGTTGTCGTTTTAAGTGTGGACGTGCCAGTACAATTGTATACAAATTAAACGACTACAAACAGACGGAAATAGGAAACTTGTATTTTATCAATTGTCGACAGTTAACAGGTTCTCATTTCAAGTGTATTTCCTGTATTGCACTTGAATATATATCTGACGGTTTTTTCAAAAAGGAGGGTTACCCCCGTCTCTGCATCAGATGATGCACACAGCCATATATATCTGACGTAGACGGTTGTAAAGTTCTTGACTCCTGGAACCTCGAAAGAATTCTAGTTAATTATATCTCGGGATCTATGCTCACAGAAAACCTCCAATTAAGCAATGTCCAACGGTCTGTCATCATAAAACCTCTAGGTTCATGTCCTTGTCAATCTTAGCAATTGTGGTAAAAATACACGCATCAAAAGATAGGGAATTGCTAACATAATCAAGGACACGAGGGACACAAATTGAACGTGGAAAACCCAGATCGGAGAAAAATCACGGTGGCACGGAGGTCAAATCCACTATGGGAAGATTTACATGCAAGCTAGGGATGTTAAAATGAGATTCTTCCATCCCGTAGCTGTGGAGGATACGTACGAAAGGATTCAGAACAAAAGTAATTGCCTTGGTGAAAGCCTAGTAGTGTGTTAACTTGTCAGTCATGGAGCTCATAATGAAGTCTCGCAACTGACACATTGTCCGAATGGTGTTTGTCCAGCCTCATCGGTCAAGAACAATGAACTTTGTTGGTCCACGTCTCGGCAGTCACAGAATTCACGATGAAGTCAAGAGCATGATGCGTCCGGCCTCACCGGTCAAGACATGCCTGCAGATACCGGCCTCGTCTTGGTGAGACTAATCGAGACTAGACGAAGTTTCAAAAGAAAAAAAAAGTCGAGACTAGACGATGAACCACCGGCCGGTTTAACCGTAACCATGTAAATTATGTAATGACGTCTTATTTCCATGCAGATGACACATCCGTTAACTTGTGCGTGCTTGACCCAGAATGGATTTAATCTTTGCGCACACATGCTTATCGGTTCCATATTTCTGTAGGAACCAATTTGCCTTTATTAGCACTGACTCATGCAAAGGACATTTTGTAGACCACCCTGTAATGTGTGTACATTGTCACAACGGCAAGGATTTGTAGATCACCGAGTAGAGCTGCAAGATGCTGGCAGCTACGAAAACCATAGATCGTCAAGTAGAGCCGCAAGACGTCTAAACGTCGTCATTGAAATGGCATGAAAAGTTGCAGATTGAAATGTAGAGTCGTGAGGTGCTAGCGGCGACAAAAAGTGTAGATCATTATGTAGAGCCACAAGAAGTCTAGGCGTCACTGTCGGGACAAGCGATGAAAATTGTAGATCGTCATGTAGAGCCACAGAATTCGCCATCAAATGGCATGAGAACTATAAATCAAGTGTGTAGAACCATAGGACGCGAGCGGTGACGAAAACTGTAGATCATCCTATAGAGCCGCAAGATGCCTAGGACAACACAAAATTGTAGATGAGTGTGTCCATAAGATGCCGGTGACGACAAACACTATGGATTGTCATGTAGAGCTGTTAGATGCCTAGGCGCCACTGTTGGGATGACACAAAATTGTAGATGGAGTGCTATAGATCATCGTGTAGGGTCGCAGGTGCCACTATCAGAATAGCACGAGAATTGTAGATAGATGTGTAGGTGATGGGGGAAATAAAGACCAGCTGACAACTAGCAAAAAAAAATTGTGAGGAACAGCCCACTTAACCCTAAACAAAGGATTCTAACGCAAACAATTACTCAGGGGTGTGTCATTCCAACTGTTAGGCTCAAACAGAATTTCCACAAAGCAGAAGCCAGCAAGTTTGCACTAGCAACCATGTGATCGGTCACAACCAAGTGAAACACCTTGTCCGTCACGACCATGCTAAAGTCGAACTAATTGATTGGTGAAAAACCAATAACAACTTGTCAACCCGGCTGCTAAGATTATTCTGAAGATAAGTCAGCGCTTGGATCGATGCACATAAGTACTTGCACAACAGATGGTTCATGGTTGTTGACTTGGGCAGGTACGTTTCGATGAAGTGAACGAGCAAGATCTATCTGGTTTTTCTTTTCCAAACGGCTGCTAGGTTTGTGTCATGTTAATCTAAGGCACGGCACAGCCCAAATTAGCTGGATATTTTGCTAGTTGAGCTCTCTATTATAAGCCATGTCCATGCAAACCTGATCGACGCACACCGCTTCACAAACACAAAACAAGATAGAAGAAGATCCGTAGCAAGCATGGCGACGGCAGTTGTTCGGGCACTGGTGCTGCTCCTGTTCGTGCAGCTAGCGGCGGCGGACACGGAGCTGGACGCCCTGGTGGCGTTCAAGGCCGGCGTGTCGTCCGACCCGTCCGGCGCGCTCCGGTCGTGGAAAGGCACGGTGCACCACTGCCGGTGGCCCGGGGTGAACTGCACCGCGGGGCGCGTCACGAGACTGGACGTGTCTTCGCGCCGCCTCACCGGGGCGGTCTCCCCGGCCGTCGCCAACCTCACGCGCCTGGAGGTGTTCAACCTCACAATCAACGGCTTCTCCGGGAGCATCCCCGCGAGCCTCGGCCGGCTCCGGCGCCTCAGGTACCTCAGCCTCTGTGACAACGCCTTCACCGGCGAGATACCCGGCACCCTCCGCGAGTGCACTAGCCTTGCCACCGCGTACCTCAACAACAACAACCTCACCGGCGGCGTTCCAGAATGGCTCGGGGCGCTGCCGAACCTCACCGTGCTGCGGCTCAGCCAGAACTCACTCTCCGGCCGCATCCCGCTGTCGCTCGCGAACCTCACGAGGCTCCGGCGGCTCGAGCTCGACCAGAACCTTCTGGAAGGCACCATCCCCGACGGCCTCGCGCGCCTTCCTGGGCTCCTCTTCTTCAACGTGTATCAGAACCACCTAACCGGAGAGATCCCGCCGGGCTTCTTCAACATGGCGTCGCTGCAAGGCATTTCCCTCGCCAACAACGCGTTCCACGGGGAGCTTCCGCACGATGCCGGCGCGCGCATGCCGAACCTCGAGTACCTCCTCCTCGGCGGCAACCGCCTCGCCGGGCCGATCCCGGCATCGCTCTCCAACGCCTCCAAGCTGCAAGCCCTCAGCCTCGCCAACAACAGCTTCACCGGGCAGGTGCCCCCCGAGATCGGCAAGCTCTGTCTGCAGTCGCTGCAGCTGTCCAACAACGAGCTGACGGCAACCGACGCCAGCGGCTGGGAGTTCTTGGACAACTTGACGAGCTGCGACGCCCTGGAGGAAATCCTTCTCGACGGGAACAGGCTCAGCGGCACGATGCCGAGCTCCATCACCCGCCTCTCGGTGCAGCTCCAGGCGCTGAATCTTGCGAGCAATCGCATCACCGGCATGATACCGCCGGCCATCGCGAACCTCATCGGGCTACAGACGTTGGACCTTCGGTCTAATGTCCTCGCCGGCGTGATCCCAGAAGGGATCGGGAAGCTCGAGAACCTGCAAGAGCTGCAGCTACAAGGAAACAAGTTAACCGGGCCGGTGCCATCCGCCATTGGCAACCTCACGAGGCTGCTTAGCCTCGACCTGAGCAATAACTTGTTAAACGGGTCGATTCCTTCCGGCCTCGGCAAGCTGCAGCAGCTGACGCTGCTTAACCTCTCCGGCAATGACCTCACCGGCAATGTCCCGAGAGATCTATTCGGCCTCTCGTCGTTGTCGTCGGTGATGGACCTGTCGGATAACCAGCTGGACGGTGCTCTCCCACGAGGCGTAGGCAAGCTTGGGAAACTCGCGCTCATGGCACTCTCCGGAAACCGCTTCTCCGGCGAGGTACCGGGCGAGCTTGGGAGCTGCCAAAGCTTGGAGTTCCTTGATCTGCACAACAACTTCTTCACCGGAAGCATCCCACCGTCGTTGAGCAGGTTGAAGGGGCTCAGGAGGCTGAGCCTGACAAGCAACAGATTATCCGGCGCCATCCCGTCGGAGCTCGGCCGGATGCCGGGACTGCAGGAGCTGCACCTCTCACGGAATGATCTGTCCGGCGGCATTCCGGCGGGATTGGAGAGCATGAGCTCGCTGATAGAGCTCGACCTGTCCCACAACCATCTCGACGGCCCGGTCCCAATGAGCGGGGTGTTCGCGAACGTGACCGGGTTTAAGATGGCCGGAAACAGCGCGCTCTGCGGCGGAGCTCCACGGCTCCGGTTGCCGCCATGCCGCGCGTCGGATTCCATTTCCACCCGAGGCGCTCACCTGGTTCTCAAGATTGCTCTACCCATCATTGGCACCGGTCTGTGCTTCGCTATACTATTCACTGTTCTCCGGTGGCGGCGCAAGAGGAAGTCAAGAATCGCAAACGCTGAGGCTCGAAGCATGCTCAACGGCAACTACTACCCGAGGGTTTCGTATGCAGAGCTGGCAAACGCCACCGACGGCTTCGCAGATGCCAACCTCATCGGCGCCGGGAAGTATGGGTCCGTATACCGGGGGACCCTGTCACTGAAGACGAAAGGGGCTTTGGTGCACGAGGACGTCGCTGTGGCAGTGAAGGTGTTCGACCTCCGGCAAGTCGGTGCTCCGAAGACGTTCCTGTCGGAGTGCGAGGCCCTGCGAAGCGTGAGACACCGAAACCTGATCAGCATCGTCACCTGCTGCTCCAGCGTCGACGCGGAGGGCAACGACTTCAGAGCTCTAGTGTTCGACTTCATGCCGAACTACAGCCTAGACAGGTGGCTACATCCCAAACCTACGGAGCTCGAGACTGGGTGCCGCGGCCTAAGCATGATCCAGAGGCTCAACATTGCCGTGGACATCGCCGACGCGCTGAACTACCTCCACAACAGCTGCATCCCGCCGATCATCCACTGCGATCTCAAGCCGAGCAATGTCCTCCTCGGCGAGGACATGGCGGCCTGCATCGGCGACTTCGGCCTCGCGAAGCTGCTTCTTGATCCGGGAAGCCATGCTGTTGCTGATACCGAGAGCACCATCGGCATTAGAGGCACAATTGGCTACGTTGCGCCAGGTATTTCCCATGTCTCTCTTATTCTACTTTGCGATGGCATGTCGATTACTTGTCTGAAACTCTCGTGCTCTGCAGAATACGGCACGACGGGGATTGTGTCCGCCTCTGGTGATGTATACAGCTTTGGGTTAACAATTCTAGAGATCTTCACCGGGAAGGCGCCGACCGACGACGAGTTCAGAGATGGCCTGACGCTGCCGGAGTTTGTCGGCAGGGCGTTCCCGGAGGAAATCGAGCAGATCCTCGACCCGGCTCTGCTACCGATAGAGGAGCTGGCTCTACAATCAGAAGAGAGCGAGGTGCGTGTCACAGCGCACGATTGCTTGGTTTCTGCCATAAGGGTCGGGCTCAGCTGCTGCAGGCGAGCGCCGTACGAGAGAATGGGCATGAGGGATGCAGCGGCCGAGATGCGCGTGATCATAGATGCTTGCCTTCGTGCTTTTGGTGTACAGAACCCTGTAGTTTGAGGTACTGGTCAACAAGGTTAAGTTATGTTATGGAGCATATGGCATTTTTAGGATCGTTCCGTCCCCTGGCAACCAAAGTAGTTGAGTTTTGCCAGACTGCTATCGTTGGAGCAACATGTTCTGGACTAGAAACTCCATATGAATGAAGTTGGATTACTACAATGGTAAGGAATGACCAACAGGGTCTTGCTGATTCCTGAACTTGCCTGTCGAATGAACTGTGTCCACTGAGAAATCAACACTGTTCTCCATCTAAAGTATAATCTAAAGTAAGGCCCGTTTAGAAGCTCTGATGATTCCCCACAAAAGAAAAGAAAAGGAGAGAGAAGAAAGGCACAAGAGTAAATTTCACAGGCGCAGAACTCGTAGTTAGCTATATCACATAACTACACATTATGGAAATAATTTCGCAGGACCATAGTATGGGAAATAATTTCCCATGTTAGTCACACTAGCTAGTGGCCCCGCCTATCAGCCCTGCCTTCTTCCTCTTACCCCTAGGTCTCTCTCACGTTTGCTCTAGGCCTCCAGCCATGGCTGGTCGTTCCCTCTGCCCGCATGAACATCATCCGGACGGCGGAGGAGGAGGCTGTATCGCGGACGGCGACGAGCGCCTGCGGTTCCACTGCTCCACCATGCTCTGCTCCCTGGGCGCGGGCGTGTGCGGGAAACCCCTACTGCTGCACCTGAGCCACGGGTTCGCGGGGAAGCAGGCCGATGTGAACGGCGCCGCCACCTGCTCCTCCCGGTGGGCCGTGCACGCATCGCTGCCCAAGGACGTTGAGCGCGAGTTCGCGTTCCTGCAGGTGCGCCACGTCGTGGCGGGCTGCGTCGTAGGCACCAGCGTCGTGGACGATGACTAGGTGGCCTACGACTCCATAGTGCCCGTGCTGGCCACTGAACAGCCAATCATGCGTTGAACATCAGTTTTAACTAGTACATCCCTCTCAAAAAAAAACTAGTACATCGCAATAAACTGCGTTGTTAATTACCAAACCATCAATTTTTAATAGGAAAAACACGACATACATTTTAAACTCAACTGGATAGCGGATGAGATTGTATCTGTGTTCACTATAGATCAATTGTTTTAGTGGCAGGCGACGTAATCGTCAATAGTGAAACGCATGTAATGAGTTCATCAAATTTTAAACTCCATAACTCCAATCTTCGGTATGAACTACATGAATATTAGGCATCGATAATTTATAGACGACCATATGGAGATTCTACGCGATCAATTCTAATAGCGGTCAGAAGGACCACCCCACGCGTCATCCTCCTAGCGCAAGGCGTCTGCATGCCTCCTTCGCCGAATTGTTCCTCCATGCATGCTGGGTCATTCAAGAAAGCAAAAAAAAAGAGCACAACTTTCGACAAAACAAGAAGAGATTTCAATCCAAACACCCCCAACTTTCTACCTCGTGTTCATCAAATTTTTGATAAAAAAAAGCTACAACTTTTCACCAAAATGATCCCAACTCTCAACTCTAACACTACCAACTTCCAACCAAAAATTGACCTCAAAATCCAATCTTTCAGGTGGTTGAATCATAAGTTTCCACTCTCCACTAGATAGCCCAAAGCTTTCAAACAAAAAAATTCAAATCGAAGCTCAAGCTTGGGCAAAAGATCCAAGCTTTCAACCTCGTCCACTGCAGCTTCTAACTGAAAACACCCCAAAAAATGAATAAAAAATGAAGAAAAATTCCATAGATCTAACTTGTCTCCCACCTTCCCCTACCTCCCACAGGCTTCCTAAGCCACCATTGGCGGTGTTGAGCCACGACTCTATCATCTGCACCCCCACAGCCGTTGCAACAAACCCCTAGCGACCGCTGAAGCATCGCCGCTAACTTAGAAGTCATCTACAATTACTTGGTAGAAGCATTGTAGACTCAACAAACTAAGGAGTTCATACTTCTTGCATAAAACTAGGGGTAAGTTATACATTATACTTATATGATTATATATACTTTATATAATATGAACTACATGAGTTATAACCGTGAAGATAATCTTTTGCAACTATCATTGGATCTTAATTGTCATCAATACCTAAATCAAACAAGGTAGTATACCTTGATTCCTATAAGCCTGGCAACTTTAGAGCTATCAGCCAGTTCATCCATAGGTAATAGAACACATTTCATTTCCCTGGTAATTTTTTGTGTTCTTTCTTCATTTTATAATTGGCATAAATTTGGAATCACAAGGGCATTTGCTATATACCTTGCTCGTGGAAGGAGATCCAAGATAGAAAAAACCAAGAGTGTGCACCACGACTTCAACTTGAAGGTATTCCTTAATTAATGAAAAAATTATCCTATATCACTTCATAAAAAATGCTATCCACCAACTAATCCCTTTGCTATCATTTTTTCCAGTGTAGCTAACAACCCCTACAAAGCAACCTTTGTAGCTATTATGTTTGACACAACATGATGAAGCTTGTCCCATGTTCGAGAATCAAAGACTTTTAGGGACTATTCAGGGTTAGTCAATCTTTAATTTATACTAATACTTTTCATTTAACATATATATATGACATTCAACTTACTTGCTATAGATTTTGACATCAACGGACGAAAAAGTGTTGAAGGAAATTGACCTTATCGAGGTTAAAGGGTAATTCGCCTATTTCTTCGTTACAAACGTCTTATCTCCTTAAGGTGAGTTCAACAAGTCATAGATGGATGGATGAGTAGATTTGTGGTGCATGTAATGCTACTTTATTCTTATGCACATTTGTGTAAATGGACTTTTAAGAAATTATGTTATTTGACTTCAATAATGTGTAGATGGATGATGATGTGAATATAATGCATCATTTTTGTTCTGTGAATGTATTATGTTGTGATGTGCTTTCTATTTATGGATTCTACTGAAGTTCTAATAAATTTGTTGTTTACTAGCCTAAGCAATATATTTATTCCGATTTTTATGTTAAAATTTTAAACGGTTGCAACAGAATAGCCTTTTAAAATGGAGTCTACGTACGGCTTCCACTTGAAACCATTGTGGACAAGATGGGTCATCCTACACAGATTTTTCGAGATAATTGTCGTTGATGAGAGGTGCTATCCTAGAAGACTCCACGAACCGTGTGGGATAATAATAACTTATCTCCAACTGTTACTAAAACTGTGTGAGATATTGTCTTTGAACCGTATGAGATGTGATGTTCTATATTAGTGAGTGTTTGCTGTCATTTTTTAGAGTAATTAAAATTTTATATTCCATGTCAAATAGGATACTAGATTTTCCACCGTGATATCCACGATAACTTACGGAATAAGCACGAAATGGCATAGTTCAACGGCCGCGAGCGGGCCGGAAGGTTGTTGGCGTTTATGAGGGGTGGACTAGGTGACGGGAAGTGGCAAAGATTAGAAAAGTTTGACAAGGGCGAGAACTTCTTTATTAGTGGTTTAAGCACAAGCTCCTGCCGTTGTGTAGGTGACAATCATTGGAGTTTTCGATACAAACAACACAGTTAACAAACGCCTGGTACTCCTATCTGCCGCCATTTTCCAATTACCCCAAAGCTAATCATTCGAGCATCTTCCAGCAGGCCAGCAGCTATCAACACCTGTCGTCTGTCGTACAATGCTGTGACCAACACCTGGGCCCCGCGGCACGCGGCCGAAACAAACGGGCGGCGCACCACCCGTAGCGGGCGCAGCCCGAGACGCGGCGGTTAACACGAAGAAAGAAGCCTCGCCTCGCCTCGCCTCTTAGCGGGCACGAGAGGTGTCGGATCCAGACCCGGTAGCCTGGATGATCTAGACCCGCCAGGTGTTCCTGCCAATGGAACGCACGCTCTCGCTCCCAAGAGAATTTAAGAACCAGGAAGGCAGAGAGGCCGAGAGAGAGAGAGAGAGAGAAGAGAGAGAGGGAGGGGCCTCTCCAATCCGTGCGTGCCCTAGCCGAGCGCCCGAGATTCCGGCCGCGGCCGCCGCCTCCCTCTCCGACCGAGCCGTGGAGTTCCTGACCCCTTCCCTTCTTCTCCGAGTAAGTGTCCGAAGTTCCGGTTCTTGATTTCTATGATCCGGAGTTTTATATGACCGTCGTGGTTAATTTTCCCAGTGTTTTTTTACTGTGCGTGTAAGCTCCTGCTGTTGGATGGGGGGTTGATCGCTGCGTCCGGTGCAGAATTGGACAAGAGGGAAGAACTGGCGTAGTAGCAGTAGCAGTATTTATTGCTTCGTTCTCCCTGTAGATTTGACCTTTGCCAAGTGTTAGGATTTCTTTTTCTTGCCATACTTGATCTAACTTTCTGAGCTGCTATTTTTTTATTAAAAAATTCTGAGCTGCAATTTTTTTTTGAAACGCTGAGATGCTAGTTAGTCTGATTACTTCTCATGACACTTGTATGCATGGTGTGTATATTACTTTCCACATTTGCTGCAAAAAGTGCGTTCCATTTGGTCTGAAGAGAGGTTGACTACTAAAAGTAGTATTCTTCTGAAGACCGTGTCCAATTAGGGCGGTCAGCTTATTGCAATCCTTCCCTTCAGTCCATTTCCACCTAGTAGTTAAATTTTCTTGACATTCATTTACTCGCTGTGGTGTACTTTGTTGATTTCTTACTTCAACTGCATTTAGGGGAGGGTCTTACTGCATACTTTCATGTAAGTAGAAACACAAAAGGCTCCTCTCGTTGTAGAAGCCAGAAGATTCAGTTCACTAAATCATCTTCCAATGACAGATTTGATAAAATGCCTGGTCTTAGTTTGGACTTTTATAAAATGCTCCGTCATGTGTCATTAACAGATGGCTCCGGTCCCGCATGTCAATGACAAATGACGGGGTATTTGTCAAAGATCAAACTAAAACGAGGCATTTAATCAAAATTTTCTTATATAAAGCAAGTACCTGACCTCTGCCTGTCTATGCCTATATGCATGGTTCTCATGGCTCATTTTGTGAAGCGCAATTCCTTCTTTGTAACATGTGCTATCTTTCCATGGCTAAACCAGTGTAGGAGGAGATTGGATTTATATCTTTACCAAGTTTATAAAAACTAGCACGGCGTCCCGTGCAATTGCGTGGGAAACATTTTTGATTATCTTTATTTTTTTACCTATACGCATGATATTAGATTAGCACGGGAAATAAAAGTTCAGATCGTGAGTCGGCCTACTAGTCGTTGTACTGAATCATCTATTTAGGTATAGTTATGATGATTATCAGATATGGTCTGTTTAGGTACGATTATGATGATCTATCGGTTGTGATTTGTTTAAGTACAGTTATGAAAATCTCTCGGTTGTGATATGTTTAGATACAATTATGAAGATTTATGAAGATCTATCGGTTGTGGTCCACTAATAATAAAAGGGTCCACCAGATTAACGGTCGGATGTTTTGCTTTTTTGTGAGAATTTCTAGTCTCTCTCTATTTTTCCTATTGTATTCTACTTTTAGTATATAGTAGATTCGCAAAATAATCTGGTCTTTTGATAAAAATAATTAGATCATTCTAATGAATTTGAATTTTGTGCACTAAAACTTACTTATCTATTTGTACATCGTTGTCAAAGATCTCTTGAGAATTAGCCCATCAATTAGTAGTATGAGATTGTCACAGGAACATCTTGTAACGTGTAGGGCACTTATATCTTTCTACATCGTAGGCTGTGTTACCTGTGTATTCCTGCCCTCGTGTGTGTTGAGGGTTATGTACGTGAAGTCAAAAAGCATGTTTCCACTACACGTGTACAGATAATCTTCATCGTCAATTCAGTTAAAATTTCTAAAGAATGGATTATGAATTACATTTTCTTGAGAATCCTACCAAAAAGGAGAGTCTGTAGCAAAATAGTCTAACACATACAAATACAAGAAAATTTCTAATCTCAAGATGTCGCTTGGAACCAAAATTCAATTCCTGATAATTAATTGTTGAATTTTTGTCTTGGCCCCCAGCCCAATCGCACAATTCCCCTGCATTGACAAAGGCCTTTATGCATTGCCCCTTACCCAACTTTGATTTTTTTTATTTTTGTTTTTTTCTATTTTTTTGGGTGTCTAGCCCCATGTAGTTTGCTTGATGAATGTAGGCATTCTAGCCAGTCCAAGCCCTTGTTGTGCTGTGCCAAGTTTGGCCAATTGTGTTCTAGTCTACTTATGTGTGTTCCACTACTTCAATCTTAAGCGAATAGTCTATAATACAACAAACCTAAATGGTTGAGTGCCTTTTATCAAGGAAAAATGGTAAACACATGAGTCCCTTGTAAACCACCAATGGCCATAATCTGAAACAAGTAAGGCTGTACGCCCCCAGATAGAATTTTTATCATGGAAAAATGGCAAATGCATTCTTCACAAATGCATCAAAACTACACTTTTGAGAAAAGAGAACTTCTTAGGTGTGTGTAGGAATCTATATTGCATTGGTATGTACAGGCTTGTTTGAATTTTGTCACTTACATGTCAATCCAGTTGTGCAATATTTTTGGATTTACATAAGTCTAGTCATTTGGTCAGATGCAAACTATCTTAGATCTGATTCTTTGCGATCCAGCATTTGCTATTCTCTAGATGTAAATATCAATAGTGTTAGCTGCCATTACCTTTCTAAGCGGGAGGTCATGAATATAACCAACCATCATCGGTGATGCCACTAGGTATAGAAATGGGTGTGGGTTATATCTGTTCTGTCCTGTATTGCGATCTGAGAATTTTTTAATCCACCGAAGCAAGGCTGTCACGATCTGATCCTTAGGTAGGATTTTTCTCAGGTTAACATATGATTTGGTTGTAGGACAAGATCATGACCCTAAGATCTGGATCACTATCAAATTTAGATCTTACTCGCAGTATTGAACTATGGATCGAAATGGTCCAACAGGATCTATTAGATGGATTAGGAAGTTGGGATCCTGGCGACCTTGCGCTAAAGATGTCATCTCTGAAGGGTATATGAATGCCGATATGATACAGAGTTGAGACATCAAAATTTGTATCTTGATATTTATGTACAAAATATCTTGTATGTGAAGTAGAATTTGAATGATATCTGTGATTCAGATTTTTTATGACCATTTCTATCAGCTCTGTATATCCATGTTTACTGCTCATGTTCATATCTTTTTTTTGAATGAAAATATTCATCTTGCTTTTAGATACGGATATTATGCGAATATGGTTTTTCCATTATCCAACCACATTTGATCCCTTCTCACCCTTGTCCCCATCTGCTGGGACCTTTTTTAAAACCATCTGGTGGGAATATTCCACTGAGCTGTCTAGGCTCTAGCTATATATGCTTTGTGGAGCACCTGTGGGGCCTGCCTTCAGTTCAGAACCCCACTGCCAGTAGCGGTTGCTTGTACTGACGATAATCTAAGCCGTTTACATGTTATAGAACAGATAGATCTGAGCCTTCCAAATAATCAGGACAATTCTTGCTGAGCGTAATTTAGATTTATGTTTACTTTCACGTCAATACACAATCTGTATCCCACCTGAGAACACACTTTCTGTGTTATCCAGAAGTCATGACTTCCTCTTTGGGGTACTGTACTTCAGATGTAACAGAAAAAAAGATACTAAAATTGTGGTGGCTTAGAATGTCTGATGAAATGTAGCGAGAGAGCTGCTATTGCTTTCTGGTCAAACATTTAGTTTGTTAGTTTTTTCTGTGCATGTTTGGTTGTACATGCGTATTTTCAATACTTCAACTATGCAATTTTCTGCTCTAATACTGTTACTCAGAACTGATCTTAGTTTCTGACCTAGCAGATAAGTTATTTTCATTAATTTTTGGGAGGACCCCAATAAGGAAATCTACCCAATGTTTGGAATTGGAATTACAGAGAACCGCAAATGATCTAATTCATGTAAAGCAAACTGCAGAATTTTTTCAGCTTGTAACCCAGGCAGCTAGGACTATTTAACTGTCTTTAAGATTTTCTTACTTGAAAGTTGAACTGATTACTTATGATTGTTCTTTCACAGTGCTGGAGAGATTATAGATTTTCGGACAAGCAAGAGCAGTGGACATGGAACCCTCTTCGCCTGCAATGGGTGCTGTTGCTAGAGGATCACAAGTGTATCCTGCGTCAGCCTATCCACCTGCAGCAACATTAGCTGTAGCTCCTGGTGTCATTCCTGCCGGTTCACAGCCAACACCCCCATTCCCTGCCAATCCGGCTCAACTCAGTGCTCAGCACCAGCTTGTCTACCAGCAAGCACAGCAATTTCACCAGCAGCTCCAGCAGCAGCAACAGAGGCAGCTCCAGCAGTTCTGGGCCGAACGACTGTCTGAAATTGAGCAGACCACTGACTTCAAGAACCACACCTTGCCTCTCGCGAGGATAAAGAAGATCATGAAGGCTGATGAGGATGTTCGCATGATCTCAGCAGAAGCTCCTGTGATCTTTGCGAAAGCATGTGAGATATTCATACTGGAGCTGACGCTGAGATCATGGATGCACACCGAGGAGAACAAGCGCCGGACCTTGCAGAAGAATGACATAGCCGCTGCTATCACTAGGACTGACATTTATGATTTCTTGGTAGATATAGTTCCCAGGGATGAGATGAAGGAGGAGGGACTTGGGCTTCCTAGGGCCGGGCAGCCGCCCTTGGGGGCCCCGGCTGATGCATACCCGTATTACTATGTGCCTCAGCAGCAGGTGCCAGGTGCAGCAATGGTGTATGGTGGCCAGCAGGGTCATCCAATGACGTATGTGTGGCAAGAGCCTCAGGAACAACATGAGGAGTCTCCTGCAGAGCAGCAATCTCTGAATGAAAGTGGCTGAGATACGATGCCCAGAACCTATCACCTGATTGAGTATCCTCATTTTGGCCAGGTCGTCTAAACTTCTTCAGGTTTGGTGTTAGCTTATATCATTGATTGTCACTTGAAACATGTGATTCTAATTAGGATTTAGGATTTCCTCATGGTAGCTTCATTTCTGCTGCGTTGTCGGTAGAGAAAAGATTATGATTTGAGACTAATGGTTTAAAATTTACAATAAAGTTTCCTTCCAATCCAAAAGGTGGTTCCTGGTAATGGCCTTTGATATGAAATGTTGAGTGGTATAATGCTTCTGTTTCTGCCCTCTATTCTATGATCTGGTTGTTTGTGGTCTATATGGTTTTGTATGAAACTTTCCCTTGCAGTTGCTGATTTGTTAGTAACTGAATGCACAAGGTGATGTACAAAATTACACTTGACTAGTTATTTAGTTGAAGCTTGATAAGTAATTGAATACATTAGGTGTTGTAGTTGTAGAACATTACAGTTGATTAGTAAGAAGTCCTTGTTAGCTTCAAGATAGTCATTATCCACCTACTACCTCAAACCGGTCAGTTTCTTTTCTAAATAGCATGTGCTGGCCATCACGTAACCAACAGAGGTTTCTGCCAAGTGAACGAACCATCAGCTGCGTCTTGTGTGATCGCCCCATTCCATCTCAATGTAGACATTGTCACCGTGTTGTATACTAGCAAGAACTTGTGTTAGGTGATCATATTAGGTCGCGGAGTGATTGAACATGCCGTGTTGAGTGATCACATGCAAATTTTGCTGCAAACGGCCGGCAAGATTCCACGTCCCGGGCCGAGCCATGGACCAGCCAAGATCGGCAGTGTAGGAAGCCTCGAGGAGGCAGGCGCACGCTGTTTAACGCGTCCACGCACGATTTCAAGTGTTTGATCTGATTTTTGTCTACTTTCGTAGTATCATGCTATGATATGTCTCGATACAATTAATAGAGATGTCTGCTGTGGACTGTGGTAGGGCTGATAGGCTTGCTAGTAGAATTGAAGCAGCAAGGATCCATTTACAGTTGTGCGTGTTATCATTGTCCGGACTTTCCAGTAAGTGCATCATGTCAAGAAATTTTTGGTGTGTGCGGTTTTGTTGGAGGTTTTTATATACATGGGAGAGGTGGGTGAATGATGGAAAGCAGTACCTTCTGATTATTTGATGAATTTAGCTCCAATATGCTTGCATCAGGCATTGGCCTTGTGGTAAGTGGGTTGGAATACCACTACCTCTTAACTTTTGCTGTTTATTTATGCAAAGCATAATGTGGGCTACGTGGGTTTAGGGTTTTGGGGCTTGGCAGTTGGGGTGGCCATGCCGATGCCAGAGGAGGAAGGTGGCAGAGTTGATGCAGTGGAATGATTTGGTTGATTGAAAAGGGACGCGGAGTGATGGCGGTGACGAGCAGCCTTGGGTGAGGATGATGTGGTCATGCGATGGGAGGAGGGGATTGTGGAAGCGAGGGTTTGGGAGACGCTTGTTGTGCTGTTTTTTATAGATAGGAGGGTGGGCCCACTGGCAAGTGAGAAAAAATCGAGGGAGTAACGAGTGCTACACCTTGGGTGGAAATGAGAGGGAGAACTGACCATCGTCATAAATTAGAATATTTACATGAGTAAAGATTATTTAGACAGCTTATGTTTTGCCGTATTTTTCTCAGTATGATTTTTTTATTGGAGTAGTGTTGTGACATTAGTTTCCATCTTTGGATGGACCCCTTTGATGTTATTTCTCAAGTTGATACTTGAACCATTGGTTTCATCTCAAGCAAGGTAGTATACTTGAGTTTGCTTCGACAAAAAGGTTGTGGTGCGAAGTCAAAGGGGAGCCCCCTATCTTAATGCGCAGCCACAACAAGAAATAGAATTTCTAAAGATAGCAAACTTGCGCTGAATAGCCCCTGGTATTGCTCTCAACCCATGGCATGAGGAGAAGAAGTTACTATTCTCTCTTATAAATCTATATGTTATGGCATTTTGCATTACCAAAATCATATTTTTCATTTCATCCTCATTACCTGTCCAGTTAAGAGTTAGGTACCAAAGAGTGGAGACATGCAAGGTTGTCAACCCATGGCATGAGGAGAAGCAGCTACTATAGCCTTAAGAGAATTAGAACACATATCTCCCCAAGTCCCACGTGATCATCTCTCAATTCCATTGCTATTGGCTAGCGCTCTTTTCTCAAAGTTTGCTCCGTGTTGCTCATCGGTAACATCATATTCTCTCTTACAAATCTATATGTTATGACATTTGCATTACGAAAAACGTATTCTTCATTTCATCCTCGTTCCCTGTCCAGTTAGGTACCGAAGAGAGGAGGCATGCAAGGTTGTCAAGACACACATGATTCTTCGAACACCAACAAAGGGTTACGCAGATGGTACCCTGGTGGCTACCCTCCTCCATCAGGATGGCCTGGTTACCCTGTCCCACCTAGCACATATGGCCCAGCACAAGGATATGCTGCTCCACCTGGGCAATATCCATCCTCTGACAGATATCCTCAATCAGGCGGGTGCCCTTCGTCCCAGGGTGCATACCCTCCGGGCGGGTGTCCTCCGTCTCAGGGTGTATACCCTCCGTACCAAGGTGCATACCCTCCGAGTGGATACCCTCCGTCCTACGTTGGATACCCTCCAGCAGGGTATCCACAACAGCCTGGCTACCCACCAGCTCGTTATGCTAGCCATGGCAACCCAATGACAGTTCCTCCTCATAGTATGTCCTCTTGCACTTTCCTTATACCGTTGTCGCAATTACTTTGTCAGCAAGCACATAGCCTTTTCTTTTCGAAGATGAGACACGCAAGGGAACTTTACTGAGTCTACCTTCATACTATTTTATCCAGGCCATGGTGATGCGTACGGAGGCAGCCGCGGTGCAGGTGGCTCTGGCTTTGGAGCGTTGATCGCCGGTGGCGCCGTCGCGGCAGCTGCAGTACTTGGCGGCAAGTTCAAGCACGGCAAGTATGGCAAGCACAAGAAAATGTTTGGTGGTAAGTTCAAGTGGAAGTGAAGGAAAAATACAGACGAAAAAAACCTCCGGTTATCGGCACGCCTTGGATGACGATCAGCAAAGTTCGTACTACGGAAAGATCACAGTTTTTGTAATATTTTTGGCCCCTTACTTTCTGTCACAGATTTGTTCGACATACCAGATACAGATTACCGACCTACACTTCATACATGTATATAGAACAGAAAAGGCACGTGAACATGAGTTTTGCATGCCTGCTATGCTATGCAAATCTCTTCCATGATTTATGTTACAACTTATTCATGTGGTGTGCAAGAACAACAAATAACAAGGAATAGCACTTCTAATAGGTGCTGGCGATTAACTCTGCCCAGAAAATGGAAAATGAAGAAATAGGTCAATCCTACGAATCCACAAAACTCTCAAGACAGAATATACTTTTCATCTCTGTTCATATGGATCATATTCTTCGTACCCATCACAGGGCTCAAAGGGATGGACACGACATGTGTTATCGTACATCTCGCGTATAAAAGTATGCAACATAAGGAAAGATTTCGATGCCTATCTCTCAGCGTTCAAATATTATTATATGTTCAAAGAGAACCAACAATGTCAAAATGCTTCCTATCGATCAAAGAATCTACATTTACCATTTCTCATGCTATTCTAACAAGTACTACAGATCGTATGGCCTCTAGTTAGATTACATTAGGTTTGTATAAATATGGGGCATTCGTGGGCAGTACCAAATTAGCTCTACTAATTTTTGTACGGCAAATTGATCGAGCAGTATCAATACCCAATATGCAGTTTATTTTATATATGACTGAGAGCATGGCTCCAAATCCGAACTTCAACTACAGATTGTGTGAGAAGCTTCTGTCATAGATACTGCCTGTATGAGCATTTTTGGATGAGCTGTATGCACCAAACCAAGTGTTTAAATTCCTCTTAATCTTCTACTAGTACTATAAAATGTGTCAGGTGAGTGACATCGTAGCATGTTTCCCTAGTGATAGGTAGTAAAAGGTTTCAAGACACATTTTTTTTCATTTTTTTTCTCTTCTAACATCTTTTGTACTCCAGCCAAATAAATGATAGGAAGTCCCAAATATTTTTCATTTTGCCCAAG